>CM055116.1:774742921-775060421 GCA_029206835.1 Rana muscosa | reverse complement strand
ATCTTTCGTTCTCTCTCCCTTTTTCTTTTTTCTTTCTTTCTTTCTTTCTCTCTCCCTTTATTTATCTATCTGTCTATCTTTCTTTCTTTCTCTTTCCCTTTATTTATCTATCTGTCTATCTTTCTTTCTTTCTCTTTTTTCTATCTGTCTATCTATATTTCTTTCTTTCTCTCTCCCTTTATTTATCTATCTTTCTTTCTCTCTCCCTTTATCCATCTTTCTCTCTTTCTCTCTTTCTCTCTTTCTTTCTTTATTTCTTTTTTTCTTTCTTTCTTTCTTTCTTTCTCTCTCTTTCATTTTTTTCTTTCAATTTTTTTTCTTTCTTTCTTTCTTTCTTTCTTTCTATTTTTTTCCTTCCTTCCTTCCTTCCTTCCTTCCTTCCTTCCTTCCTTCCTTCCTTCTTTCTTTCTCTCCTGACCACTCCAGTTCTCCTTTACCCAACCCCCATCTCCTACCCACTCCCCCCTTTTTCAACCCTTCTCCTACTCCCCTACCCCATGGTTCCCAGCCCCATCCCCCACTCACATTTTTTCAGGGGCTAAGAAAGAACCCAGAGGCAGAGCATCTTACTATTGCTGCTGCTTGTGTGGGAGGGATGTGTGCTGCACCAATCCCTGCTGACCCTCCTCTGCTATTCATCCCATGTAATTGGTGCAGTACACATCCCACCCACATAAGCAGCAGCATTAATAAGATGTTCCACCACAGGGTCCTTCCTTCACCCTTGCAAAGTGCCGCAAGAGAGCAAAAAACTCTGGAGGGGAAGATAGAGGGGGAGGGAGTTGTCATTCTAGTGTAGATTTAGCCCAGTGACAGCCTGACAGAATAGGTGGGATCTGTGAGAGCAGCTTCCCTGTGTAGCTCTGCTTGAGGAGACCATATCTGTAACATTTATTACTGCCCCTATACAGTGTCCACTTACCTACCTCCTGTACTGTGCCCTCCTGCTCCCCCCTTTACTGTATCCTCCTGCCCCCTGTACTGTGTCCACTTACCCTTCTGTACTGTACCCTCCTGACCCATGTACTGTCCACCTACCCTCTTCCTATACTGTACCCTACTAATACAGTTTATTTTTATCGATTGCTTTCATTATTTTTCCTATTATGGGCGTGAGTGGGGCCTCATGTCTTAGTTTTGCCTAAGGCCTCACAAATGCTAGAGCCGCCTCTGGCTGTGCCCCCCGCTGTCACATCTCCTCACTGCTGCCCCGGGACTCCTTTGCTCCAACCTCTCCCTCTGGTGCAGCCTGTGTGAGTACAGCGGAGGGGGAAGGGCTCGGTGGAGATCATGAGAGCATTGAGAGAGGTGCAGCGGCTGTTAGTTGAGCTGGCCTCGCGGCCGGCAGTGGACACCGCGGAGTGGCTGGATGGCACTCGCGGGATCTCCCAAGCAATACTGCCCGTTATGTGCTGGGGAGAGCCCTCATGAGAGTCGTGATGGACAATGAGGCCATGGAGAGGTAAGGAGGAGGATGAATCCTTGAGCTGTGTGTGTGTGGGGGATGGAGAGAGGGAGTGAGTAGTGCAGGAAGTAGGAGTCAGGTAGGTCAGTGTATGTGCCAGGTAGGTCAGTGTATGTATTAGGTAGGTCAGTATATGTGTCAGGTAGGTCAGTGTATGTTTCAGATAGGTCAGTGTATGTGTCAGGTAGGTCAGTGTATGTGTCAGGTAGATCAGTGTATGTGTCAGATAGGTCAGTGTAAAGCTCTATACACACGGTCGGACTTCCATCGGACTTTTCCGTGGTTTTTTGTCCGAACGGAGTTGGTCGGGTACACCCATAGTATACACACGTTCTGACTTTTCTGCTAACTTTCCCAAAACTTTTTGCAACATCACGTGTTTTTTCTGCTCTTTTCTGCTCTTTACCGCCACCCTTTGGTCAACTTCTGCTATTGTTGGTTGATTTTAACATTAGTTGTTTTGTCCATCGGACAAAAGTCCGATGGAGCAAAGTCCGACCGTGTGTACAGAAAACCATCAGACTTTTGTTGGGCAAAAGTTTGTCCATTTGCAGACCCAACTTTTGTCTGATGAAAACAAGAAAAAAGCAAAAAAAGTTTGTCCGATGGAGCCTACACACGGTCGGATTGTTGGTCCAACTTGCTCAAAATGAAGTTTGTTGGCCAAAAGTCCGACCGTGTGTACGGGGCTTATGGGTCAGGTAGGCCAGTGTATGGGTCAGGTAGGTCAGTGTATGTGGTCAGGTAGGTCAGTGTATGTGGTCAGGTAGGTCACATGTGTTACAAGGGCAGGGCAAAGGAGGTGGAGTCAGGGGCGGAGCCAAGGGGGTGGCAAAATTAAGTTTTGCCTAGGGTGTGGAAAAAACCTTGCACCAGCCCTGGGTAGTGTTGGACTAGCAGATTTGGATGGACTTGACTAACAAATTAAAGCTAAACTCCAGGTAACACTTTTTAGCAGTTACAGCAACAGTTTTATTTCATTTTGAAGGTAAAAAATAAGATAAAGATTTTACATAAATCACTAAACGTTGACCTTTGTAAGCATGACCTGTCAGTGTTATATGGTTTGTCTCATCCCTCTAACCTGTACTTTGTCTTGGTCTGTTAAAGGACATTGAAAATAACAGACATACTGGCTGGATCACCGGATTCAAATAAAGGAAAGAAAGCCTAAAAAAGAAAATGAATGCAGCCATCACATCTAGCTGCAATATAATACATTTCGATTTTTTGGGTTTACTACAGCTATGTGTGTTAGGTAAAGAGATAAAGATTTGAAATGAAATGAGATGGACCAAAAACATTATAGTCTTTCTTTGCATTAAAGCCAGTCATGAAAGCCTCCTTATTTCTATTCTGACAGAATTCCGCATTTCTTTCTTGTTAAAGGGGTGAGCATTAGGACCCCGGAGGATATGTTTCCTTGTAGCTTTCTGTGTCCATTTCTCACTGCATATCAGCTCTGATGATTTTGCACTGTGCACAGCATTGAAACTTCAGTCAAGGATGTTGAGGATGAGTATTCTCATTTACTACACACTCGCAGTGGAAACATAAAGCACAGGTGGTTTAGAAGTGGATGGTAATCTATTACTTGCCTCTATTTTTGCTTGTTAAGTTTATTAGCTCTGTATTGAGAGTGAGGATATATATGAGCATTATAAGTCTACTAACAATTCACAGTTCATACAATCTATTGGAATTGTGAGAAGTACTATGGAAGACGAATAAGTAAATTAATAGAGCTGAACTGAACAAGCAGCTGCCTCTGTCTCCTGAAACTTTTCTAGCCATGAATGATGTCAGGGGAACCATGCTACCTTCTGAGACAATGCCAATTGGACGAGAAAATTTGTCACTGTTCTCCTGTCTAAATGACTCTGTAGAAGCTTTCAAGTCAGATCAATCTTCGCTGCCTGGGTGCAATGGAACACTGTATAACTCCGAACAGAGCCCTCCTTTGCTCATGGATGCCTGGTTGGTTCCCTTCTTCTTTGCTTTGATCATGTTGGTGGGACTCGTTGGTAACTCTCTGGTCATATATGTAGTAACCAAGCACAGACAGATGAGAACGGTCACCAACTTCTACATAGGTAAGGCATTTTATAAATATGGTAGAAATTGGCAAATTGTAATATTTCAAGTGGTTTTAAACCCACTTATGCAACTTGCACCTACAGGTAAGCCTAGATTAAGGCTTACCTGTAGGTGCAAGAAATATCTCCTAAACCTACACGGTTTAGGAGATATTTGCAAAAAATGATATGCACCGATATTTGCAAAAAATGATATGCACCGATGTCTACGGCGCATGCACGCCGTAGACAACGGTGCATTTATAAGGCTAATCCCATTCACAAATTCGGCTTTGCCGGATTTGACGGCTCCCGCGCGCATGCGCGGAGTGACGTCTTCGCCGCTCCGGCCAATCACAGCGCCGGAGAAGCTGTGATTGGCTGGAGCGGTGATACCCGGAAGTAACCTTCCGGGTATCTGTGGAGCGATGGCTGTGGCTGGAGGGGGAGACGAGGACAGCTTTGGGGGCCCCGATCTAAGGTAAGTGATGCATAATGAGCTAGTATGCTAGTCATACTAGCTCATTATGGCTTTGTCTTGCAGGTGGGTTTTTAAAAAAAAAAACATTTTTCAGGGTTTACAACCACTTTAAAATTGTGTGCGAGAAAGGAAAAATGTTTGAGTAATATCCAAAATATTTAATTAATATATATTCTTATACAGGGTAAATATTGATGGTATTGCTTATAAATCTTCCAATGATCTACCCGTGTTGTTCCACAGTCTGCTTTAATGGTCAAGGGACTCTACTCAGACCCAACTGTTATGCCTTAGATTGGGTGGTGGTTAATGGTTTTTATTGGTACGTATTTTGATGTAGTACAATTTATAGACACAATGGGGCTGATTTACTATAACTCCAGGAAGTACTGAGCACTATCGCAAATAATAGCTCCAATTTTAGCCAATTAAAAATTCAACGCGCGATTTTGCGAATGAAAAAGAGCGCTATTAGCAGCAAACAAGTGTCAGTAAATATGAAATCAGCTCTAATTAGCGAATCCGCGTACATGCAAATGCCAATTTCCACTAAGTTTTTTTATAGCACTGCACTATAACCATGATCCATGTATGTGAAAGAAACATTTTTATATGAGATGTGCTCTACCTCTTGTGCATCTATTGCTGTATATTGCAATTAGTATTCCTAGTTTTTTTCCTTCTTTTGCTAACGAATGCAGTTATGAATGATTATTACATAGTAATGTCTGCTATTATGTAAAGTTACATGTATTAAACATTTAGGTTGCCTATTTGTTGTATGTTGTTTTTTTCATGTTTTTTTTTTTCCATTTAGGTGGCTATAAAGTGGTAATTATTTATGTTCATTCTTTAATCATACTACACTATTATGCAGGTCTTGTACTTAGCACAATGGCTTAGTGGTCTGCTCAGATGTCTCCACAGCTCTCATGGTACAAGTTCAAATACCAGCCAACCTACTAGACATGTGCACACTGAAATATTGTGTTTCGGAATTTCGTTTTCGTTCGAAAAATAAATTTATTTAGTTACTCCCGAAATTAGTTTTTATTTATTTTGTTTTTCGTTAGAAATTGCATTCGTCCAAAAATCTAAATTAATTAAGGTCGAATCTGTCATTGAAGGCTTATGGTGTC
Source organism: Rana muscosa (assembly GCA_029206835.1). Classification (NCBI taxonomy): domain Eukaryota; kingdom Metazoa; phylum Chordata; class Amphibia; order Anura; family Ranidae; genus Rana; species Rana muscosa. The sequence goes on along the minus strand of CM055116.1, from coordinate 775,055,261 downwards.
TGTCGAATGTTCAAAGAAGATTCGACGGAGCAGCGAAACTGTACGACGCCGCGATCGTACATTTCCGGTCGAATGTTCCGCCTACAAGCTATAGTAGAATTCTAATGTTGTATGACTAGTAATAATTATATTTATTATTATTACTAGTCAACCAACATTAGAATTTTTCTATAGCCTATAGGCAGAGTATTTGACTGGAAATGTACGATTGCAGCGTCGTACAGTTTATCTGCTACGTCGAATCTTCTTAGAACTTTCAACAGACACCATAAGCCTTCAATGACAGATTCGTTGTTTGTATGTTTTTTGATGCTTTGTCGAATCTTCGTCGTTCACGTTGAATTGTCAAGTTAGTTGTAGCTATTTTACTGCTCCTCCTCTTTGGTTACAATCAGCCAATAACATTCATCATCATCATTATTTTTATTTTACTTCCCCCACCCAATTCCAGCAGCGATCTTTTCTCTCTATAATGTCAAATCTTTTCTCTCTATGTAGAATAATCTTGGACTAATAGAGCGAAGATTCGGCACATTCGACCACCGGTTCGATAGACACAGATTGTTATTGTCAGCCTCATGTCGAATCTCCTATCTATGTCGAACTGTTGTTGCAACGAAAATGAAAATAAAGCATTTGTTTATGTCGGATCTTTCGGTTTTCGGATTCTGCATTTTCGTTTTCGTTTGTTAAAACGATAACGAAAATACCTGAAATTCGGACGAAAATGCATTCGGATGAAAACTAATGCACATGTCTACAACCTACCATCCAACAGCTAGGTTTATTTTTTGCACAAGCAAATTAAAATAAACAAAGAAATGTAAACTGCCCGTTAGCTAGTGTGTGAGGTTTGGAAGTCCACACTATAATATTATTGAATAAAAGTGCATTGACTAATTGGCATTCACCTATTTTCAGCATATGCTGCTTTGGCTAATTGGCATTTGCCTTTTTTTCACCAATACAATCGTTTAGTATCTCTCTGTGGGATTTGAACCCATGAGTGCTTCAAAGCCTGAGTTTTTCAAGGTAGAAGTGCTGACCACTAGCCTATTGAGCGTAGCACAAACATCTACAAGTGTGTGATGTTTCTTCTCCCCGAGCCGCCTCTCCTGCCACCGCCATCTTCTCCCGCTGCTGTGTTGTTCCGCACAGTCGGTTACCCGCTTATTGAAAAAAAAGCTGCTCTTCTTCTGTGTCGGACTTCTGTGGCCATCCAATAATGTCACCCGGAGAGCCCGCTCCATGGCTATGTAAGAGATGCCACACAGCGGGTGACAACACAGCGGAGGAAGACCGCCACAGAAGAAGAGCGGGTTTTTTTTTATTAGCAGGTAACCGACAGCGCGGAAGAACACAGCAACGCGAGAAATACGCTGCTGAGTAAAATGCACACTTTCAGGAGGTGCTGCCATCAGTAGGATTTAAATTCATGGCTTAAACCTTTGAGGGCAGCAGAGAATACCAATATGCTGCAGAGCTGAGCACATACCTACAGAGAAAATACATTTACTAATGTTTAATTCTATACAATAATGTTTTGCATTTCAGGCATTAAAGAGGAAGTAAACCCTTTTTTATTTTTTTTAAAACCCTGCAAAAGAAAGGCATAATGAGCTAGTATGCATAGCATACTAGCACATTATGAATGACTTACCTGAGATCAAAGCCCCCAAACTGCTCGTCGTTCCCCTCAGCCGCCATCTTGCCTCGATGTCCCATCACTGCCGTCAGTGTATCGCCGCTCCGGCGATGTGATTGGCCAGAGCGGCGATGACGTCACACGCATGCGTGCTGGGGCCGGCGAGATCCCATTTAGAAAACCGGAAATGATGCCGGCCCGCTAGTGCATATGCGTGTGACGTCATCGGTGCTGTTTTAAAAGCAAATATCCCCATAACCTAGGCTTACCTGTAGGTGCAAGTTGTCTTAGTGGGTTTACAACCACTTTAATATTATAGTAACAACCATGCTCATGCTGATGTGGCATTGGCTGCTGAGTGTTTGATGGTGGGACTACTTTATATTCTAGGTATACTTTATATTCTAGGTATAATAGTACTTTTGATGCGACTTTAAGCAATGCCTGTGTAATCTTGAGGTCTATGGAAGCAGGAGTCGCAGGGAAAGGCGCGCAAAATTTCCGTCTGCAATTTTTCTGCGATTCCAGGGAATGCCTGTGTAAACTTAAGGTCTATGAACCTCAACTCGTATCAAAGTCAGACCAAAGTAGTACAGGGACTACTTTGAAGTCGGTGTGACTTGAAGTTGCACAGATATAAATGGTACACATTGAAAATCATGGGGTATGACTTGTCATGCAACTCTGATGACCAAAGTCGCAGGAAAAGTCGCTCAAGTGTGAAAGGGGCCTCAGACCGACTTTGTGAGCGATTTCAGAGACATCAGTGCACTTTCCTGCACAGATGTCTAGTGAAATCACATAGGTCTCAACTGTCCCTGATTTGGACCAAAGTCCCTCTGTCCCTCTTTCCTCCTCATTTGTCCCTCATTTTGTGCTGATCTGTATAGTTTTATAGAAAATACAATTTTTATCTTTCAAAAAGGGTTTCCCAGCGCTAAACCTTTCATCTAATTTCTAAATTGCTTTGTTTGTAAATTCCCAAAGCTAATCTTCAGGGATATTGTTAAAAAAAAAAAAGCACTTGGGGGTTTAACTAATATATATATATATATATATTTTTTTTTTATAATTCTCCTTTAGGCCCCTTTCACACTGGTGCGGGCAGGTGCGGTTGCGGTATAGCAGCGTGATTTTTAGCGTTGTTATCACCGTGGTATTGCCGCGGTTTGCGGGCGGTATTACCGCAGTGTCCCATTGATTTCAATGGGCAGCCGCGGTAAAGGAGCGGTGAACACGCCGCTCCTTCACCGCTGTAAAGATGCGGCTAGCAGGACTTTTGGAGCGGTCCTGCTAGCGCACCGCTTCAGTATGAAAGCCTTCGGGCTTTCACATTGAAGAATACAGGGCACGATTTTTTCAGGCGGTATAACAGCGCTAATATTAGCGCTAAACCGCCTGAAAAACGTGCCAGTGTGAAAGGGGCCTTAAGAAAGTGTTTTAGGAGGTGTGTCCTGTGCCTACATACTTTTGCTAATAGGTGTCCCTTATACCCATCTCAAAAAGTTGGGAGGTAAGAAATCGCCTCCTGAAGTCGCCCAAAGTAGTGTAGGAACTACTTTTGCGAATCTGTGTGGCATCGCACCAATTCGGACAGTTCTACTGTCGTCAATAGGCGCCGATTTGGCCTGCAATTTGACATGTCACTTCAGAGCTATGTGAACATGGGTGAAGTTGCATAGATATGAATGGAACTCATGGGGGGATACTTTTAATGCGACTCTGAGGTCCAAAGCTGCATGAAAAGTCACATAAGTGTGAAAGTAACCTAATGAGATTAAATGATAACACCTTTAAATAAAGCCCCATTTGCACTTGTGCGACCTTAAAATTGCACAGCTTTGCCATGACTTGAAGCAATGTCTGTGTTATCTTGTGGTGTATTGACCTCAAATCGCATCAAAGTCAAACCAAGTTAGTGCAAGGACGAATTTGCCCCACTTTCAGGATGCATAAGTGACAATAGGGCCAAATTCAAAGATATCCTTGAATCTCTTTCACACTGCTGCGACCTGAAAGTCACACTAATTTGCTGCCACTTTGTCGCTGCAACTTGGCCCCAACTTCTGGGAATGCCTGTGTAATATTGCGCCCCATGTACCTCAAGTCACATGAGGCTCTGTTTCCACTATTGCAACCCTAAATTCGCATGATTTTGCCGCGATTTTGATGCGACTTGGAGCAATGCCTGTATTTTCTTGAGGTCTATGGACCTCAAGTTGTATCAAAGTGGGACCAAAGTAGTGCAGGGACTACTTTGATGTTGCATAGATATGAACCGTACTCATTGGAAATCATAGGTTATGACATGTCATGCGACTTTGCAGTCCCAAGTCGCATAACAAGTCGCACTAGTGGAAACCGAGCCTGAAAGCCACACCAAAGTAGTACAGGGACTACTTTGAAGTTGGTCTGACTTAAAGTAGCACAGATATGAATGGTTATCATTGAGAATCATGAAAAGTCGCCCAACTGTGAATCAAGTCATATATATTTTAATAGAAAGGAGCTCTCATTTATACTTGCATAGTCCTTACTGATTTACATCAGCAGAACAAATGCGGGAAGTAGTGATGTGTGCACATGGGCCAGAAGCAAATGTGTGGTGAAGCCAAACAAATCAATGAAGCCCACCCACACCAAATCCACCCCCACCTTGAGTAAGCACAAGTACATATCCTACACTTACCCGGCAAATCAGCAGCACCTCCTCTTTGCTAAAGAGGGAGCTCGCCATGTCCACCTAGATGGAGATCCTGACCAGCACAGGAACTTCCGGGTGATTACAATGACTTATTTCCGGGTCAGGAGGTGAAACCACGCTCTGTTGATTGCAGCTGCGAATATTTGATCCGAATCACGATTAGAATTTATTATTTTTGATTATTTGCAGATATGCAAATCTGTATTTCTACATATAATGATATTTGAAGGTAAACTTAAGGAAGTTTGATAAGAAATTGTAATTCACCTGGTGCTATGCCAGAGACACCAAGGCAAAAGGCTCAGTTTGAGCCCTGCTTCACACTGACAGCGGGAGGAAATCCTTCAACTGAACTCACACAATTTCATTCCCGACTGCAGGGGGAGGGGGGACATCAGAGAAATCTGTGCAGGTTTCTGCACTGATATCAATACAAATCACACCAATTAGAACAGCGCAATTGCCACCGATCTGACATGTCAAATCGCACCAATGCGAACCAGAGCTGATACATACAACACTGCCTATCCTCCAGCTGAATTCATTACCTGCAATTCTCCACAGCTGTTATATATAAAGATTCCACCTTTATCATTTACTTGCAGGTGTGCTAAAGCCTAGGTTTACATTGGGGCGATTTGTCATGCAATTTCAGAAATCAAATCGCATGACTATTGGTGGCAATGGCACTGTTCCAATCGATGCAACCCCAATTTTGTGGCGCCGCACCGATTTGCAAAAGTAGTTCCTGCACTACTTTTGCCAATTTCAGGTGCGACTTCAATAGACATTTGTGTATGAGGCCACACAGATGTCTATCACGTAGTACCTAAAATCACGCTAGCATAAGTGAAGTAGCGCGATTTCAAAGTAGCATGAATGTGAACCAGGGCAAAGAGATTCGTTTTTTGGTGCACAAATGCATATAGAAATTAAATATTAAGGATCTTGCACTTTGCCACCACCACCCACAAAAAAAAAAAAAAACCACACCAAAGCTCAATAATGTACTTTTATTTTGCCAGTAGAAACAAAATTATGTACATTCACATTCATTTACTAGCTTAAAAAAAATTTGGACAGGATAATGGTGCTACATTTAGCAATTGGATTTTAAGGGCCCTGCTCATAGGAGCTTACAATCTAATATTTGTCAAAACCTTAGAGTGCACACAGCTTTACTTTTAGTGTAGAACGGGCAACACATCACATTTTTATCTGCAAGATTATAGAAACATACTTAAGTCATTATTCTTACAAAGCATTCCAACATATTAAAAAAGACATGTTCAAAACACCCACCCCCACCCCACAATCCACATATACATACATTGGTGACCATGTTCTGCTGGAATCTGCATTTCTGTGTACATGATTAAGCAATGAGATCCAAGAGTAGAAGGTCAGCAGATGCTTCCAAACGATTTTGCATGGTCAGACAGGAACAATACACACACAATTTTTGATTGAAAAAATGCACAAGAATTTCAGCAAATAGCACTTGTTGGGGGTTTGTCAATCTGCACAATATCATCCCCCCCAAATCACAGCAAAAAACCTGGCCTTCTCAGACCTTTATATAAGAGAGGTTGTATTGTTAGCAAACTGATACACGCCCAATAGAAGTACACGCCCAATAGAAGTACACGCCCAATAGAAGTACACGCCCGCCAGTATCTTTCAATCCGTCCCTTCGTGTATGTCTAAAGTTATTTCACCTGATGGGCAGAAACACATAATACTATTTACAACTGTGTTAGCCCTTGGCTATGTGCATCAAATCTCCAACTACAGGCCAAAGATCCAAGTCCATTTGCATGCACATAAACAAAGCAACAGTTTTCTAAGCATATGTACGTGTGCATTGTAAACCCTACAATTTTAAATGTCCAAGTCCCTGGGCATGATTAGTGCTAATAGACACTAACATCAGGCCCTGGCTCCAATGAGCTTCCAATCTAAAGTCCAAAACAAACTTTCTTACATTAGAGACTATTTTGACAGAAGACAAATAAAATGCCAGCATGTCTTGGGATTGTGGTGAGAAACCCACACAGGGAAAACATATAAACTTCAACATAAGCATTAGCATGTTGGGGAATTGAACCAGCAACCCCAGTGCTGCTAGACGGAATTGCTACCCACTTAGCCACCAGGCAGCCTCACACATGTTCTCTGCATCTCTGGTGTGAACCAGTCCTAAGTCGATAGCCATGCTCAGTGTCTCCAAGCAATATACAATATATTGGCCTAAGTATTGGGACGCCTGCCTTTAAACGCACATGAACTGTAATGGCATCCCAGTCTTAGTCCGTAGGGTCCGTAGTCTCCGCTCTAATTCATCCCCAAGGTGTTCTTTATTGAGTTGGCCCACCCTTTGCAGCTATAACAGCTTCAACTCTTCTGGGAAGGCTGGCCACAAGGTTTAGGAGTGTGTCTATGGGAATGTTTGACCATTCTTCCAAGTGCATTTGTGAGGTCAGGCACTGATGTTGGACGAGAAGGCCTGGCCTACAGTCTCCGCTCTAATTCATCCCCAAGGTGTTCTGTTGTGTTGAGGTCAGGACTCTGTCCAGGCCAGTCAAGTTCCTCCACGCCAAACTCACTCATCCATGTCTTTATGGACCTGGCTTTGTGTACTGGTCCAAATCATTTGGTGGAGGGGTATTATGGTGTGGGGTTGTTTTTTCAGGGGTTGCGCTTGGCTCTTAATGCATCAGCATACCAAGACATTTTGGACAATTTCATGTTCCAAACTTTGTGAGAACAGTTTGGGGATGGCCCCTTCCTGTTCCAACAAGACTGCACACCAGTGCACAAAGCAAGGTCCTTAAAGACATGGATGAGCGAGTTTGGGGTAGAGAAACTTGACTGGCCTGCACAGAGTCCTGACCTTAACCCGATAGAACACCCTTTGGCTGAATTAGAACAAAGACTGCGAGCCTGGCCTCACAAATGCACTTCTGGAAGAATGATCAAACATTCCCATAGACACACTAAACCTTGTGGACAGCCTTCCCAGCAGCTGTTCTAGCTGCAAAGGGTGGGCCAAATCAAATTTTAACCCTACGGACTAAGACTGGGCTGCCATTAAAGTTCATGTGTGTGTAAAGGCAGGTGTCCCAATACTTTTGGCTAAATTTTGTATCTAGCAAGATTTACAATGGTGGTGGAACCCTCCTACACATAAATACGACATTTAGATATAGTTTTAAGACCTGGGAGATGAAACAACTTCTCTACGTGAAGAAGCATGTTTGGGATTTTAACCCAGGGATGCTAAGCAGAAGTTCTAACCTCTAAGCCACAGAGCTGCCACATGTGAGATCCTCATGCACATAAATACTGCATTTCTTTGGACATACAGGTGATGGCATTACATTACTCAAGAGTTATTCTTCTTGATTTATTCTGTGAAATTTGGTGTTTTTTTGTGGGTGAGTTTAGAATATTGATATTACCCTCAAATTTTGGGGAATTACATTTTGATTTCTGATGTTGGAACACATATCAAATTTTTGGGGCTCAAATTATGATTATTTAGAAATAATAAAAAGCACAAAAAAATGTGACTAATTTTAAATTTGCATCTGCAATGGTATTGTTTGTGCTTTGTAAAGACACCTGTGTGAGTTTGGATAAAGATTGTTGTGAGATGGAGAGTAACAAGTGAAAGTGACAGAGAAAATATATTTTATAAAAACATTCCACATTCTAGCATTCTTAAAAACAAAATATTTTAATTAGAAACCACAATGTTGCAAAGGAAAATTTATTTCAGAGAAAAATACATTTCATCTCAACATTAAAATAATTTATTTGTGAAAGTTACAATTGTATCATTAGAATCAATGGCTAAAACTTGCATTGGACTATAATAGAGCAGATTTTCACTTCCAAAACATGCTCTTTAATTAGCTCTCATTTCGGTATTTACTATACCTGGTTCACACTTGTCCGACAAACGCTCCGACATTGGGAGCTCATGTCGCATGACGTGTGAAAATCAATGTTTCCCTATGAGAGCCGTCTTAACTGGTCCGACACATGTCGGTCCGACTTTGAAAATGCTCCCTGTACTACTTTGGTCCGACTTTGATCCGACTTCAGCCCATTGAATATCATTGAAGTCGGATCAAAGTAGGATCCTTGTCCTAACCATCCGACTTGACATCCGACATGGTGATTACAGCAGCAGTAACAGGAATTTATCTCACCCTGGGATTGTTTTGATTGGTCAAAGGACAAGTCAGACTATCACAAAGTCGGATCAAAGTAGTATCCTGTTCATGAAAGTCGGATGGATGTCGGACCGATGTAGGATCAATGTAGGACTGATGTCTAAGAGCAAAGTAGGATGAAAGTTGTATGACTGTTGTGTCGTACCAGTGTGAACCCAGCACTTTAGTTAAAATTTGAGTTATTTCAGCTGCAAATAGTTGTCCAAAAACGGGCATTTTTTCACTTCTCAGACTTTTAAAGATATTTCAGTGTAGAAATCACTTTTTCACACAGTTTAAAAGCAGCTTATCTTTAAATAATATACTGCATATTTCAGTACCATTTAGGCAATTATATCATGCTCTAAACATTATTTCCATGTGCAATTCTCCAGTTTTTAGTAGAGTAAGGATTTGGGCGCTATTTGGATTCTGGGAGCTATAGTAAATTAGATTCTGGTAAGTATTTTCTCTCCAGCGCTATAGTGAATACCGTTTTAGCGCTAATTAGCGCAAAGCCGCTGCAATTTGCAGTGATTAGCGCCGTGGCGCTATAGTTAATTACCCCCACTGTATTTACTTATCTATTCATTTCTGTATCATCTTCATCATCCTCTCTATTTGTATGTATACTGCATGTTCAATATATTTTGAAATTATTAGGATGATAAACTAGATACGGTAAGTGCATCACTAACAGAATAAAGATCATCAACTTTTCAGCAACTATCTAGTTCACAGATATTAATTATAGATCTATTTCAGCTGTAACATTACCTTTTCTCACAGGAGTCCAGTCTAATCGTGTACATTTTCTTAATATACTACATGATACATGATATACTAAGAAACATAAAAGCAAAAACATATGTGCTGGAGATTAGATATGCATGCTCTGCTCCTTTCTTATCAGTAAACATTCACATGAGGCACCAAAAAAGAAAAACACCAAAATATATATATTTTTTTAAACAATATTCTATGAGTATCTAAATAAGCTATGAAAGCTACTTGTAGATATCCTTACATTGGACCAAGACAAACTGGAGGGGATGGCCACAGTAACCAAAACATTCTGGCTGCCATTTTCTAGAATATGATAGAAATCTAGACTCCAAATAGTTGCTATATAAATTTATCTTCACATTTTTTTTCTAAACTGTCCAGCTTTATTCTAGATAAAATGTCAGTAATAAATTAGTGCAATGTAAAGGAAGTGAATTATTTTAGAGAGTATAATTAAAGGAGTAGTAAAGTTACATGTTTTTTCACCTTAATGCCCCCCCCCCCCCCCCGAGCCCCCGTTTTACTTACCTGGCCCCTCGAAAGTCCCGCGCTCGTCCCCGTCATCCTCTTCGGTTTTCAGCCTGGCCGCCGATTGGCTACACTGGATGGATTGAAAGCAGCGCAGCCATTGGCTGGCGCTGCGGTCAATCACATCCAATGACGCGGCGCGCCGGGGGGCGGGGCCGAGTGATACAGTCGGCGGCTATGGCCGCAGCTGTATCATGGGAGCGCGCCCGCAATAACTCCACACCATGCGAGCTCGCTCGCATTATGGTGTGGAGTCCTTGCGGGGAGGAGCCAAGACAGCCGCCGAGGGACCCCAGAAGCGGAGGATCGGGGCCACTGTGTGCAAAACGAGCTGCACAGTGGAGGTAAGTATAAACTAAAAAAAAAAAAACGGGAACCTGTAGTGTTCCTTTAAGATATGCGCATGAGTCTGCTAGGTGCAAGACTCATATATGATCGAGCTGGTTTGGGGCTGGGAGATATTTGTTAAAAAAAAAAAAATCCAACCCAAGAACTTATCTACCTGTATTTTTTTTTATTAGATATTATTTCTTTTCTTTATTAAGAAGAATGCCCCCCCCCCCCCCCCCGAGCAAACCAAGCTAAGCGCACCTGGCAGACAGTTAATAGCCCCATAGCAGGAGGGATGGGAGTGTGCAGGCTCCCTGCTAAGATAATATCACCCATGAGCCCATATCCTGCCCTTTAGCGAGTACTTCAAGTGACCCCCCCCCCTTCGTTATCTATACAGACACAAAGTGGAAAGACAACTGTAGGGCTGGCCAAAGAATCTGATTCACTAAATTGCCTGCTCCTCGCTGCTTATACTCACCTTCCCTTTGGTGTCCCACTGCTCTGTTTGGTTAGTGAAGGGGAGAGAAAGGGCTAAGCTGATCTGGCTGGAAAGAAACACAGAGCCAGGATGCTGTGCAACACTTTATTGACAATAGCACACTTACAGCTTAAGCTCTTGGAGTCCAGCATGGAGACCAGCATGAAATAAACAGTGTGTTTATATGCACATGGAAACCAATCAAACAGTCACCTGTGTGGAGAAGGCAGAGGTCCCACCAATGGGAAAGAGAACTGGGGGCTTCCACAGCCACAGACCAAGCATCGGATAACAGGAGCGACGTCAGAATGGGTGGGTGGCTATGCATTTCAGGGGTTCCACCCCTTTTGTAAAGTAGCCCGAACACAAGGGAAAGCCAGCTTATAAACAGCCAGCTGTGGGAGGGGAATAGCAGAAGGCATAGGACACTGCTCGCTGTTGTGTGATGGGTCAGTAGGACAACAACGCCCAACAATAAACAAATGCCATACAAACGACTATTTAAATTGTACATACAATAAAAGGTGATTAAAAAAGGAAAAATAATACACAGCAATAGATTACTGTATCTATGGAATAAAATAATAAAAACATAAAAATATATATGTATACATATATTCCTAAGCCTGTATTTAGTAGAGCAAAAGTTGCAATATAAAAATGAAAGATTATTAAAAATATTTTAAAAATAGAAATAATACATATTGTACTCAAAGGCCAGGAGAAATTAGCTTATTACAAGCATATTGGTTACCTTAATGAAGGAAAATCTGTATCAGGAACAAGGACAGAATTAAAAGACTTGAAGTATAGAAAATATTGATAATAATAGTAATAATAGGGTCATCTCCAAATGACCGCAAAGTCAAAAAAGGGAAAAAACGTGCGTAACCCACTTGTGTGTAAAGTCATGATGCATGTAGAGATGAGGGAGAAAAAGAACCAGTGTGGGAAATATGGATAAACCACAAGTAGGGGAAGAGTATAAATGGGTCAGAGGTGCAGGACCCACTCCTAGACTTGTGTGTTTTGTTCGAATTGAAATTCAAGCCTCGTACACACGACCGAGTTTCTCGGCAAGAACCAGCAAGAAACTTGCTGGCAGAGCTTTCTTGCCGAGTAAATCGGTCGTGTGTACGCGGCTTTCAGTTTTCTCGTCAAGAAAACCGACAAGAATCTCGACGAGAAAAATAGAGAACCTGCTAGCCTCATACACACGACCGAGTTTCTCGTCGTAAAAAAAAAACTTTGTTTTTCTTGACGAGATTCTTGGACAAGAAACTTGTCCCGGCCGAGTGTACACACGCTCAATTCAAAGAACCCGCGGTTCTTTGAATGGAGCGAACGCGGTGACGTCATTGACTACGACGAGCGTGCGCTCGTCACATTCGATGCCGTCGCCGCCATCTTGCTACACCCTACCTATGCCTAGGAAGCTACCGCGCATGCGTCAAAGTCATTTCGAGCATGCGCGGGTTTCCACAGCGACAGGTAAGTGTACACACACTCGGGTTTCTCGTCGAGAAACAGGCCGACGAGAAAATGGAGAATCCTCACGAGAAAATAGAGAGCAGGTTCTCTATTTTTCTCGTTGAGATTCTTGTCGGTTTTCTTGACGAGAAAACTGAAAGCCGCGTACACACGACCGATTTACTCAGCAAGAAAGCTCTGCCAGCAAGTTTCTTGCTGGTTCTTGCCGAGAAACTCGGTCGTGTGTACGAGGCTTGCTCTCTATTTTCTCATCAGGATTCTCCATTTTCTCGTCGGGTTTCTCGTTGGCCTGTTTCTTGACGAGAAACCTGAGTGTGTGTACACTTACCTGTCGCCGTGGAAACCCGCGCATGCTCGAAATTACTTTGACGCATGCGCGGTAGCTTCCTAGGCATAGGTAGGGTGTAGCAAGATGGCGGCGACGGCATCGAATGTGACGAGCGCACGCTCGTCGTAGTCGATGACGTCACCGCGTTCGCTCCATTCAAAGAACAGCGGGTTCTTTGAATTGAGCGTGTGTACACTCGGCCGGGACAAGTTTCTTGTCCAAAAATCTCGTCAAGAAAAACAACGAGTTTTTTCCTGATGAGATTCTCGGCCGTGTGTACGAGGCCTCAGAGAAAATTTTTGTTATTCGGAGATTCGGATGTATCCGAAATTCCGAATCACAATAGAACCGTATTTCAATGAATCAGAAATAAGTTATAACGAAACAAATTATCTGTATTAATATTTAAAAATTTGTTCGAAAATTCATTTCAATTTGAAAATTTATTTGAATTTGAAATGGAAAAATATTGTAATAAATATAGTTAGGTAAAAAAGTGAAATAAGATGATGAATATTTCACTGATTTACCGTATATAATAAAAAGCTGCTTTATAGAATAAACTAGAATAGAAAATAAATAATAGAATATAAATGAAAATAAAAGAATACAATAGAATATTTTCTATTTTATTCTATTCTATTCTTTTCTATTCTATAAAGCAGCCTAAGTAGGAATCATCATCTTATTTAACCACTTCCATACAGGGCACTTATACACTTTCCTGTCCAGACCAATTTTCAGCTTTCAGCACTGTTGCACTTTGAATGACAATTGCGCGGTCATGCTACACTGTAACCAAACTAAATTTTTATCATTTTGTTCCCACAAATAGAGCTTTCTTTTGGTGGTATTTGATCACCTCTGGGATTTTTATTTTCTGCTAAAAACAATTAAAAAAAGACCGGAAATTTGGAAAAAAAAAGTTATTTTTTTGTTTCAGTTGCAAAACTTTGTAAATAAGTATGTTTTCTCCTTCACTGATGGGGCTGCACTGACGGGCACTGATAAGGCGGCATTGATGGGCACCGATGAGGTGGCAACAATGAGGTGGCACAGATGAGGTGGCACTGATGGGTACTGATGATGGACACTAATGGGCACTGATAGGTGGCACTGATATGCAGCACGGATGGGCACTGATAGGCGGCACGGGTGGGCACAGATAGGTGGCATGGATGGGCACAGATAGGCGGCATGGATGGGCACAGATAGGCGGCATGGATGGGCACAGATAGGCGGCACGGATAGGCAACACGGATGGGCACTGATAGGCGGCATGGATGGGCACTGATAGGTGGCACAGATGGGCATGGATAGGCATGGATGGACACTGATGTACTGTAATGTGTTGTACTAATGGATGCCAATCAGTGCCAAACAATAATGCCTGCCAATCAGTGGTGCACATTGTGGGCACTGATTGGCATCCATTGTGGGCATTTCTGATTGGCATCCCTACTGGTCTAGGGTGGCATACCTTATGGTGGGCATCCCTGGTGGTCTGGTGTGGGCATCCTCGGGGGGGGGGGGGCTGCGCTGATAATCGATCAGCACAAACCCTCCCTGTCAGAGGAGCAGCCGATCGACTCTCCTCTACTCGTGTCTGACAGACGCGAGTGAAGAAAAGCCGATCACCGGCTTTTCCTGTTTACATCGTGATCAGCCGTGATTGGACACGGCTGATCACGTGGTAAAGAGTCTCCGTCAGAGACTCTTTACCTAGATCGGTGTTGCGGGGTGTCAGACTGACACCCCGCAACAACAATCGCCGCGATGCACGCCCCCGGGGGCGCGCAGCGGCTCAATATCCTGAAGACGTCATATGACGTCCAGTCAGGATATTGAAACCACTTTGCCGCCGTCATTTTGCTATAGGGCGGGCGGCAAGTGGTTCATTTGTATGCCTTACTGTATTTATTGCAATATGATTCCATTTCAAATTCATTTTCAAATTAAAATAATGAATATAAAAAAACAAATCTGAATATATGAAACGAACTCCAAAAATGAATCATTCTAACATAACGAATATGACAAAATGAAATTGCTAACTTAACAAATGAATCTGAAATGAAACAAATTTTTCCGTCATGCACATGTCTACCCACTCCTATTGTGATACATCCACAGAGACTTACATCATACATGAATATGTAAATGAGAAATAAATGTGATAATTATAAGTGAGTATTGAGGAAATACATTAACTGTGGTTAAAAATAATATATGTACGCATCTGCATAGTTATACACATGCGTAAATACTGTATATATACAGTATCTCACAAAAGTGAGTACACCCCTCACATTTTTCTAAATATTTTATTATATATTTTCATGTGACAACATTGAAGAAATTACACTTTGCTACAATGTAAAGTAGTGAATGTACAGCTTGTATAACAGTGTCAATTTTCTGTCCCTTTAAAATGACTCAACACACAGCCATTAATGTCTAAACCGCTGATAACAAAAGTGAGCGAAAGTGAGTGAAAATGTCAAAATTGGGGCCAATTAGCCAATTTCCCTCCCCGGTGTCATGTGACTCGTTAGTGTTACAAGGTCTCAGGTGTGAATGGGGAGCAGGTGTGTTAAATTTGGTGTTATCACTCTCACTCTCTCATACTGGTCACTGGAAGTTTAACATGGCACCTCATGGCAAAGAACTCTCTGAGGATCCGAAAAAAAGAATTATTGCTCTACATAAAGATGGCCTAGGCTATAAGAAGATTGCCAAGACTAGGGATGAGCTCGGTGTTCGAGTCGAACATACGTTCGACTCGAACATCGGCTGTTCGATTGTTCGACGAAGATCGAACGTTTTGGGCCGTTCGCGCTAAATTCGAGTGACGCGAACGGCCCACAATACACTGCGCCATCGCAGTGCAATCCTGGGGCTGTGATTGGCCAAGCATGCACCGTGACCCCGCATGCTTGGCCAATCCCAGCGCCGGCAGCGAGGAGAGCCATAATTGGCCACAGGCAGGATGCCTGTGGCAAATTATAGCTCAGGGGGGTTTAGTACACGCCCCACACTATAAAAGGCCGCCAGCGCGGCGGCCTTGTGTAGTGTGTTCCGGTTCAGGGAGAGAGAAGGATAGGCAGGGACAGTGTTAGTGATATTTGTTCATTTACCTTGTGTGTAGGGACAGAGAAGGATAGGCAGGGACAGTGTCAGTGATATTCTGCTAAGCCTTGTGTGCAGGGAGAGAGAAGGATAGGCAGGGACAGTGTCAGTGATATTCTGCTAAACCTTGTGTGCAGGGAGAGAGAAGGATAGGCAGGGGACAGTGTCAGTGATATTTTTGCTAAGCCTCCTGCACAGTGTACACCTGAAGCTAGCCCTTATTGCTGTGTTTTACTGTTGTGTAACACAGGCAGGCATCTGCAGCAGTTATAGCAGGCGTAGTGTGCTTCCTGCAAAATATACACCTGAAGCTAGCCCTTATTGCTGTGTTTTCCTGTTGTGTAACACAGGCAGGCATCTGCAGCACTTATAGCGGGCATAGTGCGCTTAATGCAAAATATACACCAGAAGCTAGCCCTTATTGCTGTGTTTTCCTGTTGTGTAACACAGGCAGGCATCTGCAGCACTTACAGCAGGCGTAGTGTGCCTCCTGCAAAATATAGACCTGAAGCTAGGCCTTATTGCTGTGTTATCCTGTTGTGTAACACAGGCAGGCATCTGCAGCACTTACAGCAGGCGTAGTGTGCCTCCTGCAAAATATACACCTGAAGCTAGGCCTTATTGCTGTGTTTTCCTGTTGTGTAACACAGGCAGGCATCTGCAGCACTTACAGCGGGCGTAGTGTGCCTCCTGCACATTATACACCTGAAGCTACCCCTTATTGCTTTTAGTTTTTTTTCTTTTGTGTTACACTAACAGGCATCTGCAGCACTTACAGCGGGCGTAGTGTGCTTCTTGCAAAATATACACCAGAAGCTAGCCCTTATTGCTGTGTTTTCCTGTTGTGTAACACAGGCAGGCATCTGCAGCAGTTATAGCAGGCGTAGTGTGCTTCCTGCAAAATATACACCTGAAGCTAGCCCTTATTGCTGTTTTGTCCTGTTGTGTAACACAGGCAGGCATCTGCAGCACTTACAGCAGGCGTAGTGTGCCTCCTGCAAAATATACACCTGAAGCTAGGCCTTATTGCTGTGTTTTCCTGCTGTGTAACACAGGCAGGCATCTGCAGCACTTACAGCGGGCGTAGTGTGCCTCCTGCACATTATACACCTGAAGCTACCCCTTATTGCTCGTAGTTTTTTTTCTTTTGTGTTACACTAACAGGCATCTGCAGCACTTACAGCGGGCGTAGTGTGCTTCTTGCAAAATATACACCAGAAGCTAGCCCTTATTGCTGTGTTTTCCTGTTGTGTAACACAGGCAGGCATCTGCAGCAGTTATAGCACGCGTAGTGTGCTTCCTGCAAAATATACACCTGAAGCTAGCCCTTATTGCTGTTTTTTCCTGTTGTGTAACACAGGCAGGCATCTGCAGCACTTACAGCAGGCGTAGTGTGCCTCCTGCAAAATATACACCTGAAGCTAGGCCTTATTGCTGTGTTTTCCTGTTGTGTAACACAGGCAGGCATCTGCAGCACTTACAGCGGGTGTAGTGTGTAGGGTTGAGTGAACCTGAACTGTAAAGTTCGGGTCCGTACCGAACTTTAGCTTTTTCCCGAACCCGGACTTTGCGCGAAAGTCCGGGTTCAGGTTCGGGTTCGGCAATCTAATGGCGCAGTTAGAAATGCTTCAGGGGCCAGCCAATCACCTTTTGATTAGCTGGTGTGCCCTTAGAAGCCATCATAGCCATGCCTACTAATGGCATGGCTGTGATTGGTCAGTGCAACATGTGACCCAGCTTCTATATAAGCTAGAGGCATACAGCACACACGTCACTCTGCTTCAGAATAGATAGGGAGAGGATCTTGTCTGCTGCTGTTGCTTTTAGGGAGAGATTGAAAAATACATGAGTTAGTCCTGATTCTGGAATCTGAGGGAAAAGATAGAGAGACCGTGTAGTGTAGGGCCAGGTTCCTGTTGGTGCTTTCAGGGAGAGAGATTTATTATATAGGAATAGGAGTCCAGATTCAGAGATATAACTCAGCGATCTGCATAGGTTTACCTGTTTGTGTTGCAGTGCAGTCTTTTTACACTGCCATGAGCCCAGTGTCAGAGAAAATCTACCTTTTATCTGCAAGCTCAGTGCACCAGCACTGCATATATTACGTTGAGAGATACACCGTTTCCATACTGTGGGTGTATTCTGCTCTTGGAAAAAGATCCATTTAGGGCAAAAAAAAAGGCACTTTATTGTGCTCTTTTCCAAAAGACCCATTAAGGGCAAAAAAAAAAATTTGCATTTTATTTTGCTCGTGCAAAAAAAGACCCGTTTAGGGCAAAAAAAAAATTGCACTTTAATGTACGCTTGCAAAAAGACCCATTTAGGGCCACAAAAAATATTTTGCAGTGTGTTATACATATGTGGAGGCGTGTGAAATAAACCATTTCTATATATTTGTCTTCTACTGTGCTATACTAAAAAAACAAAAACATTTTTGAATGGCATTTTCTGCAGTTCTGTAGCTGTGCGATTCAGCGGTTACGTACTGTGGGTGTGTTGTGGTCTTCCAAAAAACGCCATTTAGGGCCACAAAAAATATTTTGCAGTGTGTTATATATATGTGGAGGTGTGTGAAATAAACAATTTCTATATAGTTTTCTTCTACTGTGCTATACTAAAAAAACAAAAACATTTTTGAATAGCATTTTCTGCAGTTCTGTAGCTGTGCGATTCAGCGGTTACGTACTGTGGGTGTGTTCTGCTCTTGCAAAAAACACCCATTTAGGGCAAGAACCTAAATTTGGAAAATATGAGGAGAAGGTCAAAGGGACGTGGTGGCCCCGGTCGTGGTGCTGCTGGTGGAGCTCCTGTTGCAGGGAGAGGACGTGGTGGATCTGTGCCAGATACACGCACAAGTGAAACACCTTCCTCAGGTGCGAGTAGGCGACCGAGCCTGCGGCGGTATTTTGTTGCGCCTAATGAGGCTGTACGAATGTTTAGGCCAGGACAAGTACAGGCAATAGTAGATTGGGTTGCTGACAGTGCCTCGGGTTCCTTCACATTGTCTCCCATCCACTCTTCTGATGAAAGATCAGAGTTGGCACCTGAAACCCATGTCTATCAGTCTTTCACCTCACCCCCTTGCAAATCAGCCAAGCAGTCTGAGCCCCAAATCATGCAGCAGTCTCTTCTGCTTTTCGATGACTCTGTTAGCAGGGTTTCCCAGGGCCATCCACCTAGCCCTGCCCCAGAAGTGGAAGAGATTGAGTGCACCGATGCCCAACCACTTATGTTTCATGATGAGTACATGGGAGGACCATCGCAGCACGTCTCGGATGAAACACAGGTGCCAACTGCTGCTGCTTTCGCAATTGTGCAGACAGACAAGGAGGGCAGGGGTGAAGACTGGGTGGAAGATGATGTGGAGGACGATGAGGTCCTCGACCCCACATGGAATCAACGTTATGCAGGTGACCAGTGTAGTTTGGAGGAAGAGGCGGTGGTCGCACAGAGCCACCAGCACAGCAGAAGAGGGAGCAGGGTGCAAAAGCGGAGCGTCAGTCCCCTAGACAGTATGTCTGCTACTGCCTAACGCAGCAAGGGACCGAGCACACCAAAGCCAGGTCCAAGGAGCTCCCTAGCGTGGCAGTTCACACAATGTGCTGATGACAAGACACAAGTGGTTTGCACGCTGTGCAATCAGAGCCTGAAGCGAGGCATAAACGTTCTCAACCTGAGCACAACCTGCATGACCAGGCATCTAAGTGCAAAGCATGAGCTGCAGTGGAGTAGACACCTCAAAAACCAAGAAAGGTCTCTGGCTCCTCCTGCTTCCTCTTCTGCTGCAGTCTCGGCCTCTTCATCCACCTCTGTAGTGACAGTGGCACCTGCCACCCCGCAAACAGAGGATCTGCCAGCAACACTACCACCTGGGTCACCAACCATCTCCACAATGTCCCATGGAAGCGTTCAGCTCTCTATCTCCCAAACATTGGAGCGGAAGAGGAAGTACCCCCCTAGCCACCCGCGATCCCTGGCCCTGAATGCCAGCATTTCAAAACTCCTGGCCTTTGAAATGCTGTCATTCCGTCTGGTGGAGACAGAGTTTTAAAAGCCTGATGGCATTGGCTGTCCCACAGTACGTCGTGCCCAGCCGCCACTACTTTTCCAGGCGAGCCATCCCTTCCCTGCACAACCAAGTGGGGGACAAAATCGGGTGTGCATTGCGCAACGCCATCTGTGGCAAGGTCCACCTAACTACGGATGCGTGGACCAGTAAGCACGGTCAGGGACGTTATATCTCCCTAACAGCACACTGGGTAAATGCAGTGGCGGCTGGGCCTGAGGCAGATAGCAGTTTGGCGCATGTCCTTCCACCACCGAGGATTGCAGGGCGCTTCAGTTTGCCTCCTGTTGCTAACTCCTCCTACTCCGCTTCCTCATCCTCTACCGCCTCCTCATCCGGTCAGCGTAACACCTTCACCACCAACTTCAGCACAGCCAGGGTTAAACGACAGCAGGCAGTTTTAAAACTTTCCTGTTTGGGGGAAAAACCCCACACCGTGCAGGAGTTGTGGAGGGACATGGAACAACAGACCAATGAGTGGTTGCTGTCAGTGAGCCTCAAGCTCGGCCTGGTGGTGTGCGATAATGGGCGAAATCTCGTAGCAGCTCTGGGCCTAGCCGGTTTGACGCACATCCCTTGCCTGGCGCATGTGCTGAACTTGGTGGTCCAGAGGTTCCTTAAAAATTACCCCAATATGCCAGAGCTGCTGCAGAAAGTGCGGGCTGTGTGTGCACACTTTCGGCGTTCTCACCCTGCTGCTGCTCGCCTGTCAGCGCTGCAGCGTAACTTCGGCCTTCCCGCTCACCGCCTCATATGTGACGTGCCCACAAGGAGGAACTCCACCTTGCACATGCTGACCAGACTGTGCGAGCAGCAGCAGGCGATAGTGGAGTTTCAGCTGCAGCAATCACGCGTGAGTCACTCTGCGGAACAGCACCACTTCACCACCAATAACTGGGCCTCCATGCGAGACCTGTGTGCCTTGTTGCGCTGTTTCGAGTACTCCACCAACATGTCCAGTGCCAATGACGCCGTTCTCAGCGTTACTATCCCAGTTCTATGCCTCCTTGAAAAAACGCTTTGGGCGATGATGGAAGAGGATGTGGCACAGGAGGAGGAGGAGGAGGAGGAAGCGGGATCATTTCAAAGGCTTTCAGGGCAGTCTTTCACAAGTGGCTACGAGGGTGGGTTCCTGCACCAGGTACACAATTGTCCGGCAGAAAGGGCACAGTTCTGGAGGATGACGAGGTGGAGGAGGAGATGAGGAGGAGGAGCCATTTTCACAGCAGGGTGGCACCCAGACCAGCTCGTGGCCATCACTGGTGCGTGGCTGGGGGGGATACAGAGGACACAGACGATACACCTCCCACAGAGGACAGCTTTTCTTTGCCTCTGGGCAGCCTGGCACACATGAGCGATTACATGCTGCAGTGTTTCCGCAATGACCGCCGAGTTGCCCACATTTTAACTGGTGCTGATTACTGGGTGGCCACCCTGCTGGATCCCCGTTACAAGGACAACATACCGTCCTTAATTCCCTCACTGGAGCGGGATCGTAAGATGCGCGAGTACAAGCGCACGCTGGTAGACGCGCTGCTGGTGGCATTCCCACCTGACAGCGGGCATACGGTGGAAGCACAAGGCGAAGGCAGAGGAGGAGAAAGAGGTCGCCAACGCAGCCGGGGCACCAGCAGCACCTCAGAAGGCAGGGTTAGCATGGCTGAAATGTGGAAAAGCTTTGTCAGCACGCCACAACAACCAGCACCACCAGCTGAGATGGAACGTCTTAGCAGGAGGCAGCATTTCACCAACATGGTTGAGCAGTATGTGTCCACAGGCCTACACGTACTGGATGACGGGTCTGCCCCCTTTAACTTCTGGGTCTCCAAATTGGGCACATGGCCTGAGCTTGCCCTTTATGCCTTGGAGGTGCTGGCCTGCCCTGCAGCCAGTGTATTATCTGAACGTGTATTTAGCACAGCAGGGGGCGTTATCACAGACAAGCGCAGCCGCCTGTCCAGAGCCAATGTGGACAAGCTCACGTTCATTAAAATGAACCAGGCATGGATCCCACAGGACTTGACCATACCTTCTGCAGAATAGACATTTATACCGGTGTTGTGACAAAAACTGTCCGGCCATCAGATTGTGTCCGGCCCATACTGCGAAGGCGCAGCGCTTACGCAGTACAGAGGACAAGGAGATTCACAAAATCTCAGAAGATGAACGGCGCCTACGCAGTGAGTGCAGGTTCAAGCCCCACCATCCAAGTGGACATACGGTAGCACATAGTAACTGGGCCCCTCACGGGCTCGGTTCGATCGCCACGCTTCGGGCACGGCCTCACTTGGCTCGGCTTGAACCACGGATGGTGTGGCCTTCACCTGAACTCACCACGCAGGCGCCATTCGTCTTGGGAGATTTTCGAAATCCCCTTGTCCTACATACTGAGCAAGCGCAGTACAGGGTGGACACTATTTGACGGGGGACAGAATTCGACACATCACCGGCCTTACCCAGCCATTGTTGTATTTTTGAACCAGTGTTGGCTACCTCGTCCTCCTCCACCGCCGCTTCCACCTACACAGCCACATCCACCCCCACCTCAACCTCCTACTCCATATGGACCTCGTCCTCCTAGGTCAAGATTATTATTTTTTTTATTTTTTTTGTAGCGCACAGATCCTTTCCCCCTTACCTGCCTTTATGTTGTTGGCTCCTCGCAGGAGGGAGAAAGGCACACCGCACTACCAGCCCGTACCCTCCTATATAAAGAGGTTGAGCGGTGTACTTGACGGGCCGTG
The DNA here is from genome assembly GCA_029206835.1 of Rana muscosa. Taxonomy (NCBI): domain Eukaryota; kingdom Metazoa; phylum Chordata; class Amphibia; order Anura; family Ranidae; genus Rana; species Rana muscosa. The sequence goes on along the minus strand of CM055116.1, from coordinate 775,032,809 downwards.
TCCACAGCCGGAGTCAAAACTCCTCCAGAGGATGATTCTCACCTCTACTGTAGGTAGAGGCAAGTCCTTTAATTCCCAGTAAAGTCAATGTCCACACCAGCTGAAATTACAACTCTTATTCTCTCATGGCAAAATAAACTCTACTCGGATAGAAAAGGTTAGAGGAAAGAAACAGGACAGCTTAAGGTGTGGAGGAGGTCCAGGCACAAACGTAGCACATTCACTTCACTGCTTAGGTTTCTCAAACAGTTTTAGGTGCACGGTCTCTGCCACAGACCTTGAGGTTGGTCTCTGCCACAGACCTGGAGAACTTTGGTCTCTGCCACAGACCAGGGTGTATAAGGCCCCTGCCACGGGCCGGGTGAATAAGGCCTCTGATACAGTCAAGATGACCTTGAGCTTCTCCTTCTACGAACCTAGCCCATATCAAGGGGAAGACATCTCTCCAGGGAGTCAACAGACCCTTTCTTCACCGTGACTCCCGCATCGGTCCATCAGAATGATCCTCCCTTCCCTGGAACATGGTCCCCTACACGAGGCGGCACCCTAAGACTCCTCGACCCTTAGCGGACTCCAGACGAAGGCTCTGGACTCCAGGCTTTACTCCCACACCTAGGCCTCCATACCCAGGGCAGCAGGAACTCCAGGATAGTACCTCACCCTGGGCTAAAGGTACCCGAGATGGAACAGGAACACATGCACCCAGGCCAAAGGCACCTGGGCGTGGACCCCACTGGACATCAGCCCCCAGGCCAAAGGTCTGCCCCTTTTATATGCTCTCCCGGCATGCACAGCAGGTTCCCCACCCCGCTGTACTACTGCCAAGAGGGGACACAAAAGGCATAGCACTGTATCGGCGGTTCAACCCTAGCCTACCATGGCAGTGCCACCTGTAGGCCGCAGGGAACTGCACACCAATACTGTCCCCCGAGGACAAAATGGTCCACGAATCCTACAGAATTAGGGTGTTTGAGCCTATTTACCACTCAAACACTTCCCTTAAATTTAGCACCCCGCTACATTTTTATTTCAAAGTATTTTATTTTCCCACTAGCTTATCCATTAAATTGAATAATTTATTCCAGAAAGGGCGTATTCTGGGGCATTCCCACCATATGTGTGGCATCGTGCCATTGAGTTTCTGAGGTTCTTAATGACTTCCCGTACCTCTTCTGCTGAAAAGGGGGCCTCCAGCATATTTTTTTATTTTTTTATTTTTTTATTTTTTTTCATGTTATTTTAAGTTATTTCCCTATCCACATTTGTTTGCAGAGCACTTGCCATGCTCTTAACATTTTGCTGCCATTTGCAGCCCTCTAGCCCTTTCCATTACTTTTTTAGAGCCTTTTTAGTCCTTAAAAGTCCGGGTCCCCATTGACTTCAATGGGGTTCGGGTTAAAGTTCAGTCCCGAACCCGAACTTTTTTCCGAAGTTCGGCCGAACCCGTCGAACCCGACCATCCAGGTGTCCGCTCAACTCTAGTAGTGTGCTTCTTGCAAAATATACACCAGAAGCTAGCCCTTATTGCTGTGTTTTCCTGTTGTGTAACACAGGCAGGCATCTGCAGCACTTACAGCAGGCAAAGTGTGCTTCTTGCAAAATATACACCTGAAGCTACCCATTATTGCTGGTTTTCCCCATCTCCCTGCAGGCCTTTAGAATGTCTGGAAGGCAAACAAAGAGAGGCAGACAGTCAGGAGCCAATAAAAGAGGGCAAGCAGGCTCTGTGTCTAGAGACAACAGTGCTGGTCGTGGACGCGGTGCATCGTCATCAGTACGTGGCCATGGGACACGCTTGTCCTTATTTTCGGCAGCTGGACGTGTTGAGCCGCATCATGCCGAAGACTTGGTAGAGTGGATGACCAAGCCTTCCTCATCCTTCTTATCCTCTCTCACCCAGGCTCAGGGTACTGGCAAAGCAGCTGCCAAAGCGTCCTCAATGTCATCATCAGTCACTCCTTCCCTAGACCCACCGTGTCCTCCTGAGGAGTCCCCCCAACTGTTTGAGCACAGTGTTGGGTACATGCTCCAGGAGGATTCCCAGCATTTCGAAGGGTCTGAATATGATACCCAGCTAGACGAAGGCAGTAGCGTGAGAGCAGAGAGAGGGGATGCTCAAGAAGGACAACAATCTGGCAGTCATGTTCCAGCAGCTGCAGCATACTGCCAGATTGGTTCCAGTGATGAGGAGGGAGGGGATGATGAGGTGACTGACTCCACGTGGGTGCCTGATAGGAGAGAGGAGGAGGAGGATGAGGAGGAGGCACATCTCCAACGAGGCAGGATGCCCTCCAGGGGCCAGCGTAAGGGCAGCACACAGACTGAATCACACCGCAGAGCTCCGCCTGTGCAGTGCGCTGCCTCTGCCCGTTATTCCAAAAGTTCTTTGGTGTGTGCCTTTTTTGAGTCGAGTGCATCAGATCGCACCGCTGCTGTTTGCAACATATGTCTCAAGCGTATCTCGCGTGGCCAAAACATCAGCCGCTTGGGCGCCACATGCTGGACCAGACATATGTTGACCTGCCATGCAGCTCGTTGGCAAGCCTTCCTTAAAGACCCACACCAAAGAACAAAGCGGACCTCTCCTTGCTCCACATCAGCTGGGATCTCCAACCCCACTATACCTTCAGTCCTCTCTGAAACCTGCACTGAGAGGAATGAAGGTGTAGAATTAGGTGTGTCACAGCCAAGTACTTGCGGGCCCTCTGCTAGCAGTACACCGACGTCCGATTCTAGCAGGCAAATTTCCCTGCCCCAGCTGCTGGACCGTCGAAAGAAGTTCACTCCCAGCCATCCACATGCCTGGCGGTTGAATGCTAGCTTGGCTAAATTGCTAGCACTTCAACTGCTGCCTTTTCAGATGGTAGACTCGGCCCCCTTCCGTGAGTTTATGCAATGTGCGGTTCCTCCGTGGCTGGTTCCCAAACGCCACTTTTTCTCACGGAAGGCGATTCCGGCTCTCTACCGGCATGTGGAAGGCAATGTCCATGCCTCGCTGGACAGGGCGGTCAGCGGTAAGGTGCATATTACCGCTGACTCATGGTCCAGCAGGCATGGACAGGGACGTTACCTTTCTTTCACGGCCCATTGGGTCACTCTTTTGGCAGCTGGGAAGGATGCAGGACAAGGTGCAGTAGTGTTGGAGGTTGTTCCATCACCACGCCTCCAAAATGCTACTACTGGTTGTTGTGACACACCTCTCTCCTCCACCCCCTCTTCTTCTTCCTCCATGGCCTCTTCCTGTGCTTTGTCCTCGGAACCAGCGGTGCTCCGTAGGCGTTCAAGGGGCTACGCAAGTACGCAGGCAAAAAGATGCCATGCCATGCTTGCGCTGGTGTGTTTGGGGGACAGGAGCCACACTGGGGCAGAGGTTCTGTCAGCTCTGCAGGGGCAGGCCGAGAGGTGGTTGACGCCATGCCAGCTTAAGGCAGGAATGGTGGTTTGCGACAATGGCACCAACCTCCTCTCCGCCCTCCGACAGGGACAACTGACCCATGTGCCCTGTGTGGCTCACGTCCTTAACCTGGTGGTGCAGCGGTTCTTGGGCAGGTACCCGGGCTTACAGGATGTCCTGAGGCAGGCCAGGAAAGTCTGTGTGCATTTCCGCAGATCATATAATGCCAGTGCTCGGCTGGCTGAGCTGCAAAAGGAGTTGAACCTGCCCAAGAACCGCCTCATATGTGACATGCCCACCAGGTGGAACTCAACGTTGGCCATGCTGCAGCGGCTGCATACGCAGCAGAGGGCGATCAATGAGTACCTGTGCGACTACGGCACCAGGCCAGGGTCAGGGGAGCTCGGGTTTTTTCACCACACCAGTGGGGCATGATCAGAGATGCATGCACTGTCCTGGCACCATTTGAGGAGGCCACGAGGATGGTGAGCAGTGACAGTGCATGCATCAGTGACACTGTACCTCTTGTCCACCTGTTGGAGCATACGCTGCATGGAATAATGGACAGGGCACTTGAGGCAGAACAGAGGCAGGAAGAGGAGGACTTCCTTGCCTCTCAAGGCCCCCTTTACCCAGACAGTGTTCCTTCTGTCCCACCCATCCCACAGGAAGAGGAGGAGGAGGAGGAGGATTGTGTCAGCATGGAGGTGGAGCCTGGCACTCAGCATCAATAGCAGCAGTCTTTTAGGGATGAATTACAGTCCCAAGAAACACGTGGACTTGTACGTGGCTGGGAGGAGGTGGCTGCATATCATGTCGTCCTTAGTGACCCAGAGGACTCCGGACCGAATGCCTCAGCTAACCTACGCTGCATGGCCTCCCTGATCCTGCAAAGTCTGCGGAAGGATCCTCGTATTCTTCGGATCAAGGAGAGGGACCATTACTGGCTGGCCACTCTCCTTGATCCATGGTACAAGGGTAAGGTTGCGGACCTTCTCTTACCGTCGCAGAGGGAGCAGAGGATGAGACAACTCCGGGAGGCCTTGTAGAAAGGTCTGTGCAACGCGTTCCCAGAGACTGGGAGGTTACAAACTCCTGGTCCTGGACAACGAGTTGCTGAGGCTTCGGTCAGTCAAAGAAGGAGCAGTGGGGAAGGTGGCCATCTGACTGATGCGTTCAGACAATTCTTTAGTCTGCAGCCCCAAGGTATGATCGGTTCCAGCAACCATCGCCAGCGTCTGATATACATGGTGCAGGAATACCTAGGGGCAAGGTCAGACTTGGACACCTTTCCCACTGAAAATCCTCTGGCTTACTGGGTCTTGAGGATGGATCACTGGCCAGAGCTTGCACAGTATGCAATTGAGCTACTGGCCTGTCCTGCATCCAGCGTTCTTTCGGAACACACATTCAGTGCTGCTGGATCCTTTGTCACGGATCACAGGGTGCGCCTGTCCACTGACTCGGTTGATCGACTGACCTTCATAAAGATGAACCAGTCTTGGATCACCACCCGCTACCAAGCACCTGAAGCTGATATAACAGAATAATTTATTTTCAAATGTCACATCCCTTCAAGACTGATGCTGATGCTGAGTGACTGTCCTGTTATGTTGACTAACTATCCTCCTCCTCAATGATTCGATTCATGATGATAGCTTGGAAGAACATTTTTGTTTCTGGGTGCCGCCACCAGTGGCTAAGGCCCAATTTTTCAGCCCCTGTTTAACAGGGGCATGTAATTACAATTTTTGATGCAATGCTATGCAGCAGGGCTCATTCCTGCACTCCAACTAGAGTATCTGGGAGAGGTTGCAGTGTCGTGGCACCAGCACCAGTGCCTAAGGCCCAATTTTTCAGCCCCTGTTTAACAGGGGCGTGTAATTACAATTTTTGATGCAATACTTTGCAACAGGGCTCATTACTGTGCTCCAAGTACAGTATCTGTGATGGGTTGCAGTGTTATGGCACCAGTGCCTAAGGCCCAATTTTTCTGCCCCTGTTTAACAGGGGCATGTAATTACAATTATTGATGCAATACTTTGCAACAGGGCTCATTGCTGTGCTCCAAGTACAGTATCTGTGCAGGTACAGGGGTTGCAGTGTTGTGGCACCAGTGGCTAAGGCCCAATTTTTCAGCCCCTGTTCTACAGGGGCATGTAATTACAATTATTGATCTAATAATTCACAGCAGGGCCAATTCCTGCGCCCACCAAGAGTAACTGTGAGGGCTTACAGTGTTGTGGCAACACCACCACCACCACCACCAAAGGCACAATTTTTCAGCCCCTGTTCATCAGGGGCATGCAATTACAATTCTTGATCTAATAATTCACAGCAGGGCCCATTCATGCGCCCACCAAGAGTAACTGTGAGGGCTTACATTGTTGTGGCACCAGCACCACCACCAAAGGCCCAATTTTTCCTACCACTGTTCAACAATGGCATGTACTGTAAATACAATTCCTGATATAATAGTTCACAGCAGGGCGTTCCAGCACCCACCAAGAGTAACTGTGAGGGCTCACAGTGTTGTGGCAACACCAACATGTAAGGGGCAAATTTCAGCAGAGTATATACGGCAGGCCCATACTTTCAAACATCCAACTTACAAACGGCTCCTACTTGCAAACGGAAGGAGACAACAGGAAGTGAGAGGAAATCTACCCCTAGGAAGGGAAATTCTCTCCTGTAAGAGTTAATATTGGAAAAAGGTGTCTCCTCTCTACTGATGCTTTATCACCAATCCTTGTTTCAATAAAAAAAAAACTTTTCAAAAACAGTTGTCATTGGGACGGAAAGTGAGGTGAAATGTTCTGAACAGGGGCACAGACAGCAAAACAAATGTTACAGGGGTGATAACCCTTCCCTATGTTTTCCGAAAAGCTTAAAAATATATTTTTTGGCTGGAGCTACACTTAAACAATGTACCTGTTCAAAAATAAAAAACAGATTCTACTTAAGAACAAACCTACAGTCCCTGTCTTGTTTGCACCGCCTGTATACTGCTGTTCAGAGTATATAGGGCCTTTTTTATTTTGTGTGCGGGGTTCCCCTTAATATCCATACAAGACCCAAAGGGGCTGGTAAGGGGCTGGGGTGGGGGGGTGGGGGGGTGATGGGGTAGCTATGCCATTTTTCTCAAAGATTTTCATCCATATTACCGGGACCAGACATTACATTAAAGCCGCAAGCAGTTTTAAATGGGTTTTTTTCCTTTAGAAATGTCATTTTGTGCAGGGACAGTTCTAAACACGGGAAACACATGCCACTTCACAGGCATACTTTAGACACCCCCCAGGTACGATATTTAAAGGAATATTTGACTTTTTTTTTTCACTTTATGCATCATTAAAATCACTGCTCCCGAAAAACGGCCGTTTTTAAAACTTCGTTTTGCATTGATACATGTTCCCTGGGGCAGAACCTGGGTCCCCAAACCCTTTTTAGGACAATAACATGCATATTAGTCGTTATAATTGCCTTGGCACTTTAGATCTCGAACGTTCGCGTCCATTGTATTTAATAGGGTTCTAACGTTCGCGTGAACTTTCGGTCCGTTCGAAGGTTCTGGTGTGAACCGAACGGGGGGGGGGGGGGGGGGGTTCGGCTCATCCCTAGCCAAGACCCTGAAACTGAGCTGCAGCACGATGGCCAAGACCATACAGCGGTGTAACAGGACAGGTTCCACTCAGAACAGGACTGGCAATAGTCGACCAAGGAAGTTAAGTGCACGTGCTCAGTGTCATGTCCAGAGGTTGTCTTAGGGAAATAGACGTATAAGTGCTGCCAGCATTGCTGCAGAGGTTGAAGGGGTTGGGGGTCAGCCTGTCAGTGCTCAGACCATACACCACACACTGCCTCAAATTGGTCTGCATGGCTGTTGTCCCAGAAGGAAGTCTCTTCTAAAGATGATGTACAAGAAAGCCTGCAAACAGTTTGCTGAAGGCAAGCAGACTAAGAACATGGATTACTGGAACCATGTCCTGTGGTCTGATGAGACCAAGATAAACTTATTTGGTTCAGATGGTGTCAAGCGTGTGTGGTGGTAACCAGGTGAGGAGTAGAAAGACAAGTGTGTCCTGCCTACAGTCAAGCATGGTGGTGGGTGTGTCATGGTCTGGGGCTGCATGAGTTCTGCTGACACTGGGGAGCTTCAGTTTAGTGAGGGAACTATGAATGCCAACATGTACTGTTACATACTGAAGCCGAGCATGATCCTCTCCCGGAGACTGGGCCGCAGGGCAGTATTCCAACATGATAACGACCCCAAACACACCTCCTAGACGACCACTGCCTTGCTAAAGAAGCTGAGGGTAAAGGTGATGGACTGGCCAAGCATGTCTCCAGACCTAAACCCTCTTTAGCATCTGTGGGGCATTCTCAAATGGAAGGTGAAGGAGTGTAAGGTCTCTAACATCCACCAGCTCCGTGATGTCGTAATGGTGGAGTGGAAGAGGACTCCAGTGGCAACCTATGAATATTTGATGAACTCAATGCCCAAAAGGGTTAGGGCAGTGCTGGAAAATAATGGTGGACACACAAGATATTGACACTTTGGGCCCAATTTGGACAGTGTACTCACTTTTGTTGCCAGCGGTTTAAATGTTAATGGCTGTGTGTTGAGTTATTTTGATTGGACAGCAAATTTATACTGTTATACAAGCTGTACACTCACTACTTTACATTGTAGCAAAGTGTAATTTCTTTAGTGTTGTCACATGAAAAGATATAAAAAAATATTTACAAAAATTTGAGGGGTGTACACTTTTGTGAGATACTGTGTATGTATATATATATATATATATATATATATATATATATATATATATATATAAATAAATGCGGCGCCGTAAACAAAGTGAATGTCAAAAATTGATATATAAACCAATTCTTGAAATATGTGTACATCACGTATGCAACGTGGGTAATAATGGACTATAACACTCGTGTAAGGCCAATGGGCCGTGACTACAATGGATAGAATAAATATGAACAAACAACCAAAAACATTAATATATACTAATCAGTAGGCATATAATTAATAATGGTGATGAAGTGAAACATAGATGTATTGAAACATAATGACAAGTGTATAAAGTCCAACTATAAGGAACTTATATGATATATAATGGGGTCAGTGTAACTTCAAGCCAAAAGATAAAAGTCCACGGTAGCCCACACAGGACGACTATGCTTCCGATGGATGATATGAGATGTACAGCACCCAGGAGTGTGACTTCCAACACCGAGGGAGGAGGGGGAAATAAATACTCTTACCCCTGCGTGTGGACTCACACGCCAGCAGCGGTGGGTCAATAAGGCATACAGATGATCCACTCAGATACACGTGTGGACTGGAACTTCCTGTAAGGAATGGTATCTTCCACCGATGACCGATGCGACATCCACGGGAGGTTGGAATTCCTCTGTCCTAGTATCCTCAAGATCCAGACAGCCAAAAAGCAATATTGATCATGAAAAGGAATAAAAGATATCTCCTCATAGTATAGATCAGTCAGGTGGTGTGTAGTAAAAAAGGCTAATTTATTCCAAAAACGAACACATCAAACAAAAAAAGAGCAATAAAAAAATACAGGCATCCTGAAGCTGCTAGTAAAAATAGTGATCACGGAAAATTTCATTCATGTATGGCGTAGTAAAACTTAGAGCAGGTTCATGTACCCCACATGTTTTGCAGCAGTGTGCTTCAACAGCTGTGTGAAGTTGGCACCCCATGTTTGTAAAACCTAAATACAAATATACCATTCGTTTGTGCCGCGTTTGTGCTGGTTTGTGCCGCAAAAATGAGCGTTTGTGCCGGTTCGGTTTCTGAGATATTAAACATTCAATTTAATGCAAGCCCCGCCCACTTTGCACCCCATGTTGCTGAATTTTAAAAACAAACGCTCCATTCGTTTGTGCTGCGTTTGTGCTGGTTTGTGCCGCAAAAATAAACATTTGTGCCGCTTTGGTTGCGGAGATATTGAGCGTTATAGTTGCTGAAACCCCGCCCACTTTGCACCCCATGTTGCTGAATTTTAAAAACAAACGCGCCATTCGTTTGTGCCACGTTTGTGCTGGTTTGTGCCGCAAAAATAAACATTTGTGCCGCTTTGGTTGCGGAGATATTGAGCGTTATAGTTGCTGAAACCCCGCCCACTTTGCACCCCATGTTGCTGAATTTTAAAAACAAACGCGCCATTCGTTTGTGCCGCGTTTGTGCTGGTTTGTGCCGCAAAAATGAGCGTTTGTGCCGGTTCGATTTCTGAGATATTAAACATTCAATTTAATGCAAGCCCCGCCCACTTTGCACCCCATGTTGCTGAATTTTAAAAACAAACGCGCCATTCGTTTGTGCCGCGTTTGTGCTGGTTTGTGCCGCAAAAATAAACATTTGTGCCGCTTTGGTTGCGGAGATATTGAGCGTTATAGTTGCTGAAACCCCGCCCACTTTGCACCCCATGTTGCTGAATTTTAAAAACAAATGCGCCATTCGTTTGTGCCGCGTTTGTGCTGGTTTGTGCCGCAAAAAGAAACATTTGTGCCGCTTTGGTTGCGGAGATATTGAGCGTTATAGTTGCTGAAACCCCGCCCACTTTGCACCCCATGTTGCTGAATTTTAAAAACAAAAGCGCCATTCGTTTGTGCCGCGTTTGTGCTGGTTTGTGCCGCAAAAAGAAACATTTGTGCCGCTTTGGTTGCGGAGATATTGAGCGTTATAGTTGCTGAAACCCCGCCCACTTTGCACCCCATGTTGCTGAATTTTAAAAACAAAAGCGCCATTCGTTTGTGCCGCGTTTGTGCTGGTTTGTGCCGCAAAAAGAAACATTTGTGCCGCTTTGGTTGCGGAGATATTGAGCGTTATAGTTGCTGAAACCCCGCCCACTTTGCACCCCATGTTGCTGAATTTTAAAAACAAAAGCGCCATTCGTTTGTGCCGCGTTTGTGCTGGTTTGTGCCGCAAAAAGAAACATTTGTGCCGCTTTGGTTGCAGAGATATTGAGCGTTATAGTTGCTGAAACCCCGCCCACTTTGCACCTTGTTATTAAATCTTACATACAACTAGATTTAATTGTTTGCGGTTTGTGCAGATTTGGTGGATATTGTACGTGATGTTTTACTTCACATACGCAGTTTTGCCACCCCCACAGGGTGATTCTCTAGTGCTGACTGGAACAACAGACGGGGAGGGGGCGGGCACAGCTGGCTGTGGCTCTAGTGAGGCAGAGCCAGCTGTCAATCAGGCCCCGCACCCTCCTCCCTCCTCCCGCACGCAGGGCCACCATCAGGGGAGTAAAGCTTAGCATTGCAGTGGTTTGCGGGTGCGGAGGGGGGCTAGGAAGCAGTTTAAAGCGGTTGTATACCCGCTGACATTTTTTATTTTTTTTACACCTGTAAAGGAAAAGGCATAATGAGCTTGTATGCACAGCATACAAGCTTATTATGAAATACTCACCTTAGAACGAGGCATCGTTAACTCACCTGGTCCACACCGAGGGAGATGACATGTGTCTTCCGGGTATCGTGGCTCCAGCGCTGAGAGTGGCTGGAGCCGCGATGTCTCACTCCCGCACATGCGCGCGGGAGACTTCGTTCCGGCGAGGCTCTGCGTCTGCCGAGCCTTCAGCCCGAGAATCCCCTGTGCGCATGCGCCGCTGCTGTCAGTGGCGCATTACGAGGGGAATATCTCCTAAACCGTAAAGGTTTAGGAGATATTTCTTTTACCTACAGGTAAGCCTTAGTATAGACTTACCTGTAGGTAAAAGTAAAAAAAAACACTTTACAACCACTTTAAGTATGAGCCTTCAAGCCACCCCCCCTACAGCCATGATTCTCTGATTGGCCCTCTGCTGTGGCCAATCATTGGGAGAAAAACAGCGGGCGGGGAGCATGGTGGCGGTGCGGCAAATTCAATTAGAGCCGTGCTCTCTTTCTCTCTTCGGCTGACAGAAAAGGGGGTGGGGGCGATCGGGGGAGATATACAGACAGCCCGCAGCTCTCCTCTGCCTGTCACGTCGCAGCTGCCGAGTTCTCTGGTAAATGGAGCAGCAGTGCTGTGACAGGGAGAGGAGAGCTGCGGGCTGTCTGTATATCTCCCCCGATCGCCCCCCTCCCCTTTTCTGTCAGCTGAAGCTAGAAGACAGAGAGAGCGGCTCTAATTGGATTCGCCGCGCCACCGATCCGCTTCCTGCCCACTGTTTCCCTCCCCATGATTGGTCAGAGCAGAGGGCCAATCAGAAGACTCTGGGGGCATCATGGGAAATGTAGTCCCTGAAGAGTGGTGGCCCCAGTGTGTCCACAGACCCCATGCTACAGCCCCCAGCATGCAAGCACTCTGCTGGGGGGGTTGTTACAAGAGGAGAAAATAGAATACTGTGCTTGGGGAAGCCAGAGAGGGAGCCACGCTGTACCCGCACCACCAGAGAGGGAGCCACGCTCTACCCGCGCCACCAGAGAGCCACGCTGTACCCGCACCGCCAGAGAGCCACGCTGTACCCGCACCGCCAGAGAGCCACGCTGTACCCGCACCGCCAGAGAGCCACGCTGTACCCGCACCACCAGAGAGCCACGCTGTACCCGCACCACCAGAGAGGGAGCCACGCTGTACCCGCATCACCAGAGAGCCACGCTGTACCTGCACCACCAGAGAGAGAGCCACGCTGTACCCGCATCACCAGCGAGCCACACTGTACCCGCACCACCAGAGAGCCACGCTGTACCCACACCACCAGAGAGCCTCGCTGTACCTACACCACCAGAGAGCCACGCTGTACCCGCACCACCAGAGAGGGAGGCACGCTCTACCCGCACCACCAGAGAGCCATGCTCTACCCGCACCACCAGAGAGAAAGCCACGCTGTACCCACACCACCAGAAAGGGAGCCATGCTGTAACCGCACCACCAGAGGGGGAGAAAGACGGAGCCACTGGCAGGGTACAGGCATGCTACACTACTGACTAGAGTCACCCCGGCAACCCAGAGTGAGCGAACGTCCAGCCAGAGGGATCACTGTTGCGGTTTTGCTGGGTCTGGTAGGAGGGCCTGTTGGCCATTATCCATTACTATTCCCAGGGACTGAGCCATTAGAAGGTGTCTAACCTGATATCCTCTAGGGCTAGGCCTTATTGACCGTCACAACGTCCCTCTCTGTCCTCTTCCCACGGCGTCCCTCTGTCTTCCTCCCATGAAGATGACAGGGCGGGTCTTAAAAAGGAAGGGGTGTGGCCTTGATATGAAGGGGTGGGTCATATTTAAATTAGGGGGTGCGCGAGTTTAGTCAGGCCTAGGGCAGCACAAATCTTAAATACACCACTGCCCATAGTTCTCTTTAACAAAAGTTTAAACCAGATGTTAACCAAGCAAAACAGCACTCCAGCAAGAGGGAGAGGTTCGGAGTGGCCATCTACAAATTTCAAGCAAAAAATGAAGAAGAACTAAGCTTGCGGGTGGGAAATACAGTGCACATATTTGAGACATATGACGGGTGGTACAGAGGATTCACTTGAAGGAACAAACCAAAGAAGGGGATATTTCCAGCTGAATATATTCATCAGAAAGAAGTGACAGATGACAGAGGGGCGGAGTTACAACATGGCGCCAAGCAGCAGCATGATGCTGTGAGCTCCTAGGTGTCCCCCCCAAACAAATATGCTAAGTGAGCCTGAATTCCCGTGTTAAAGCTGACCTGTGCCCCCACCGTGGTAGCTGCTATCTGCCTGCTACCTACCCGGTTTCAGCTGGTTGGTCGTCTGTCTCCCCCCTATCCCTGGTTGAGTGACCCGCAGTGAGCCACCTACTGGGCGGTGTCGCCGTGCGGAGAGAGGGGCATTCGAAGCTGCTGCTGCACGCCCGCAGTGTGAGAGGCTGGGGGCGGGAACATCAGTGAGCTTGGAGTCTGGAGGTTGGTCAGAGGAAAAAAAAAAACAGCAAATTCTCTTATATAAGTCACTTATTTTTTTAATTGCTTTTTTTGAAAAACATCTATGTCAGTAAACATTATTTTTCTGGTGTGTATGCACTAAGTCGCATCTCTTCTTTTGTGTACCACAACGTTTTCTAATTCCATTGGTACATACAAAAATCTTTATTATCTTTTGAATCAAAAAGTACATGTATACAAAAATATTTTGCTACCGGATATTTTGGGTATGTATAGAAGTACAAACATTTGAAGAACAAAATAAAAGGGGACGCAAACAAAGTCTCCCAGAAACATTACCACTTCAGCACGGTGGTCAGATTAACAGCATTACTCCAAATTGGGAAACTTTGTTAATAAACACAAATAAATGAAGAAAGACAGAGATGAATTTCCAAAGACAACAGAACTGTTCATAGAACCATAGAACTGTTTAAACATAATGAAAAAATCAATAAATTAAAAAGTTCACCTTAACATTTCCATATCCTGTTATATATTTTACTCCTCCTTTGTGAATAACACAACATGGGGTTGTATCTTGGTTTTTGCAGAGGCTATCATAACAGATTCACACAGGTCATCATATTTTTCCCAGTCAGCTGACCTTCTCCTACAATAGGCCACATAATGACCAAGTGAATTTCTGCTGATTCCTGGAGTAAAGGCAACAACCCCTCGTAATGTGAATGAGTGACTGTCAAGGTGCATGGTCACAGGTATTTCAGATAATGGATAATGTGTTTCTGCACTTATTTCAATACAAATTAGCTGTCCAGTGGCACACCTATGTGTGACTGAGCCATTGCAAAGATATTTCAATGATGTTACATCCTTGGTTTTGCAATTCTCTGGGCACTCTTGAGGTGACAGCAATGGCTTCAGACATTTGGACAGATTTAGATGTAGCCCATCTTCCAGTGCTATCTGAAGTTTACTCATTCCATCCGTTTTTAAAATATCTTCATTGACTGGCAGGAGAGGGATCACCCTTGACGAACTTGTATTTCTCTCACAATACTCAGAAGAACACTTGGAGGTAATTGTTGCACTTGGTACCTGCTTCATTGTTGATGTGATTATGTACGCAACATTGCACTCAGCACTCACCTGCCTTACACCTGACTTCAGCTGATCACATTCAAATTTTTCTGACAGTATTTTGGCCCTCATTGCATAAGTGTCCTTTCCCACTCCCTTAGTCACAATGGTCATCACCAATTCAAAAATTTCAATATTTTTGTGCTCTTTGTGAACATAATTGCAGAATGATCCACTGTCACAGAATGCACAGCAAAGACATTGGCAAAGGGAATCAAACGCACAGGTATTAATGACACTTACAAGCATTTTGTTTATTTTTATAGGTACTTTAGCTAAGTGGTTGCCATTTTTCAAAACATTTACCTTTCTTTTTCTTTTCAGTTTTGTGTCCATATGCAACCACTCAGAGCAAGGAGTGAGGTAGGATAGTCTCTTTTTTGGAGGAACACCAAGGCCTTTCCAGTTCTCAACATGCTCCTCTTGCATTCTACTTTCTTCTTTTACTTTTACATTAATTTGTGGATTCTCCTCACAGTTGTTATTTATTTTATCGTTCCTTTCACTCTTTTCTTCACTGTAATCTGTCTTCCTTATTGGTACAGAAGAAAGCCTCATTTTGCCTTCCATGAATTCAAGGTGACGAATCACAAAACGGTCAATTCTGATAGGCAGGCATTCGTGTTTGAAGAGCCCATGTTTTATATTTTTAAATTCAGCCTCAACACTTGCAGAGCTTGCTGTTATGTTCACACTTTTGAAGTGTGGGACCATCACAGCTGTCCAAAGCGGGAGGTAACATGCCATTCTTATAACATTAGGGACAAGCTCTGGAAGGAAATGTAAGTTATCTCGGTCACCATGATTTGCAGCAAGCATCTTGCTCCTTTCACAAATTTCTGTTACCCATATTTTCAGATCTGTTTGAATCGTCTCATTTTCCTGTTTGCTCGTCTCCACTAAATCATCATCTTCAGTGACACCAGGCAAGAGACATCCCTCTGCGATACGTCTCTTCAGTTGAGTTTTGCATGTCTCAGATATAACAGGTATGCCTCTGTCATCAATCCCTTCTGATTCGCTAAATGCAACAACTGAAATTGAATGAATGAGCTCCCTTGCATCATCCAGTGACTTTGATTGGAGAAGTTGTGCCATTGCTCTGAGGTAGAATTCTCTCACTCTGTTTCCTTTTTGTCTTAAGCATTCCCATCGGCTAATCAGCTTGATACAGTGTGCGACATCAATTCTAATGAAGCAAGGAGGCAGGTTTGAGGAGTTATTTCTGGTCAGCACTCCAAAACACTCATTTATATATGTCTTCAAGTCTGGGTAAGAGGTGAAGGCCCTAACGAGTGCTCCAAGCAAAGCCAGGGAGAAATCGCAGACTGCTTCCTTTGGAACGGTAGCACCTGCTTGTTTCCATTCTGTCAGCCACTGGGCTATGGAAGTGATAGTATGGCTCTCAGAAAGCATCTGCACTACTGGGACATGATCTCCAAGTGAACTTAAAACTCCTTGATACAAAAAGATGTGTCCTGAAATGTCAACAGGTCTCTTTAGTTTTCTCACAACTGAACCTGTTGCATCAAAACTCACATAGGAGCCTATGTTCTTTGACTTTGTTTGGTACACTTGCATTTGGGATGGGGTCCAGTAATGGCAAAAAAACTTATCCAAGCCTATGTTGTGTATGCTTCCATTATGGGGAACACTGTATTTAAAGAGTTGTAATGAAAGGATTGGGTCCTTATGGCCTAGCTCTTTGTCCCCCATCTCTTGTTTGGCTTTTCGTAATGTTGCCAGATTTGGTAGTTGACTGGGCTCAGGGTCACCAATATCCATAACTTTGTGGGCCTCAGCTGCCCGCCATACATGTGCTTGTTTCCGTCCTTCCCAGAGTTCTTTTGACACTCTTCTTCTCAAATCTCCTGATAATTTGCGTTTAGATTTTCCTGTGTGGAGACTGTCATCGATTTTGGAGATCATGCACTTAAGCAATACTGGTTTGCCAATCTCTGGTACGTTGTCAACTGTTATGGATAGCTGTGCATTACACTCAGTACAGCACCCTATTATATCTATGTAGCAAGATGCAACATTTGGATAAATTTTTGCCCGCTTGAATTTAAGTGTACATGATGACTTTATATTTTTCCAGATCTCTTCATTCAAGATGTGAGTCCATGCACCGGGTTTTAAGATGGTGTATTCTCTTTTTCCAGTGCATATGGATTTGTCATTGTAAATTATTTTCTCAGGCCAGATTCCTAGCCATCTTTGAAAAGAGAGACTGAATTCAAACTGAATGTCATAATACTGAATTGATGAAAGACTATCTTCACCTTCTGAGCTGTCAACATTGGACGTTTGTTCATCAATATCTTTGACATCTTTGCATAGACCAAGGACTTGCCATATATTGTGTCGGTTTGTCTTTACAAATGTATAAAGGCTTTTGGGTGACATTTTGTTGTTTAATTGTTGACACAAGTCTACCCATACTTTGTCTGAGGGAACTGCTATTGTTTGTCCTGTAATAATTTTTTCCCTTGCAGCACAGATGACTTTGTTAATGTCATCACTTTCACAAGCTGGCTTCCTAGGCATCTGAGCAAAACAAGAATGTTTTGTTTTTTAGTATAGTTTTTATACCAAAAGAATCAATTCCTAACTTCTAATAGTACATATACTGAAATTGTACACTTAATTTTATTGTTTTAATTTACTGATTTAGCGATGCACTGATATCGATTTTTCCGTATTGAGTACTATTACAGATATTTTGCTTTCAGTGCTCGCTGATGCCGAGTACCGATATCGGTGCTTCTGCTGGCATGGAGCCGTCTTCCCGGGCAATCAGGAAGCCGGGCATTGGGTAATGACATACTGCCTGTCTCCCTGATTGCCCAGAAAGCCAGCTGCATGTTGTTTGGCCGGCTTGATTGTAATTGGCCTGGAAACCAGCTTCCAAGCCAATCAGCATGGAGCCGGCTTCCTGGCCAATCAGGAAGCCCCGAGGCGGGTCATTACTCGCCACCCAGATTCCTGATCACACGGGAAGCTGGCTCCATGTTCCCCTACAGAACTGCCGGTCAGAGAAAATCCTCCTCTGACCGGATGTTCCAGTATCGGAGCATTTGAGAGAGTACGAGTGCTCGCCCAAATACTCTGTATCTGTATCGGCACAGATACTAGTATCGGTATATCCATGCTTACAGGTCTAGTCACTAAAATAGCTGTTTTGGAAACATTCTCCAATTTAGCTCACTTTCTAGTTCAGCTATGTTGTCCTCGGTTCGGTGATTCCGTTTACCACCTCCAGAAGGAGCGAAGTAGGCATTAGACATATGCGATTTGATAATGTACTATATATATATATATATATATGTAGCGCTACCCCCAGTTAAGAGAGCCGCTGGATTTGTTTCGGGCCCTGCACACAGCACCGCCAACCCCCGGCAATCTACTCAACCCACTCTGGCACAGTTAGTCTAGGGATGGTTATCTTATCACACTCTACTGGAATCAAACACTGATGCAAAGTAATAAAGAATAGCTGGTTTACTGTTTTGATCATAAAGCAAAGTTATAACAAATCACATGTAATTCCTTGCAGAGCCCTGCAGCAATGAACATACTACTCATTAGTAAGGCATGGCAAATACACGCCACATGTAACGGTATTTAACTATGCGCCCTATGGAGCAGCAAATAAATAGTAACTCCTGGTCAGGCCTGACCCATATCTAAAACTCAGTCTCTAGGGGGATGATTTCTTCGCATGCAACTTGACTGGTGGTGCACTTAACTGGAACGGTATTTTGTAATCCAAAGGGGTAGATGATAAAATAGTAACAAGGTACCGGAGGCTGCACAACTCAGTTCAGCTACCAGCCTCCGGTGATACAGCAAACAAGCCCGGTGGGCCAAGGCAGTCTCTAGGCCTACTTAAAGTACAGGGCTATTTGAATGAGCAGGTGCTCGCTCACCACTCCGGACGCGATCCCAGTCCGGGACCTCCACCACTGTGCCTCCGCACACAGCGTCCGCAACGATCGGGTCCCTAGTCCAACCGATGTCAGTCAACCCGAAAGCAAACAGGTGCCACCCAGGCTCCGCAGCGGGGTGGAAGGCTCTTTGGAAGACACGCAAGGCCGCAGGCTTCGGGCCTTGCACTGCAGCAGATCCGCACAGAAAGACTTGTTGATTGCAGCGCGGTGTCCAAAGAGGCCGAGCTTAGCCATGCCCCTTCCTTTTATAGCCCCTCCCATGAGTCTCTGCGGTGGCAACAATGCACCCTGGGTGCCAAACGGGGTTCTGGGTAAGGTAGTCCATAGGGCCTTAAAGGAGACCCAGCTACACATATATATATATATATATATATATATATATATATATATATATATATATATGTAGCGGGGTGTCATGTTTAGGGGGACTATCTGAGTGGTAATTAGGCTCAGGTGCACTGATTGTTAGGTTTCATGGACCATTTTAGCTTGTGGAGGATATCAATGGTGTCCAGTTCCCTGTGGCCTACAGGTGGCGCTGTCGCCTTGGGCCAGGGTTGAACCACCATTGGAGGGCTGTGCCTTTTGTGTCTCCTCGCGGCAGTAGTACGGCGGGGCGGGGAACCTGCTGTGCCTGCCGGGAGAGGGTATAAAAGGGACAGACATCTTCTATTCGGGGTCCACTTCCCCGCCAATGGGGGTGCTGCGTCCACGCCCAGGCACCTTCGGCCTGGGGGTGAATGAGAGTCGTGTCCGGGTGCCCTTGGCCTGGGGACGGGGTTGCAGTTCCATCCCAGACACCTTCAGTCTGGGGTGGGGTACTCTAGAGAAAGGCCCGGAGCCCAGCAACCTTCGGCTTGGGTCTGCTAGGGATCGAGAGCTCCCAGGGATCTGCCTTGAGAGGGGACCCGTATCCAGGATTGAGGAGGCCAGAGAGGTGACCCTTTCTGAAGACCCAGCGTAGAGTCGTGGTGACAGAGGGGCCTCTGGTAACTCTCCGGAGAGATGTTTTTCTCCTTGACATGGGCCAAGTTCCAAGAAGGAAGTTCATGTTCTACAGGTCAGTGGCAGTGACCAACCTCATGGTCTGTGGCAGAGACCGTGCGCCAAGCCTGTTCGTGCTAATCAGAACAGGAGAGAAACAGAATTAAGTTTGTGCCTGGACCTCCTCCCACCTTATCTGACCTGTGCTTGTCTCAACCTGTCTGCTCTCAAAGAGACTATTTATTGATCTCATAAATAAATAAGAAGTTGGACTTTTCAGTTGGTGTGGACAGTTGCTTACTGGGGAGAACTAAGGACTTGTTTCTGGCAACCCCAGAACCGAGATCAGTTGCTGGAGGTTTTAAACACTTGCTGCAGGCAGGCCCGAGAAAACTAACACCGCTCAACCTCCCATCCAGGAGGGTACAGGCTTGTGGTGCGGTGTGCCTCATTCTTTCCTGCGGAGGAGCCAATCAGAAGAAAAGAAGGAAAAGTCTGGGGTGGGTGCGCTACATATATGTAGCGGGGTTCCTTTAAATGACCTCAGGACTACTGTTCCTAGAACCCCACTGGCTCCTCAAGTAGTTTTGCTTTGCCCCGGAGACTTATGGGGGAAGGCATATAAGGAAGGGGGGCACGGCCTGCTCGCTCTCTTTCTGCAGAGATCCAGGTCGTGGGTGAACGGATCCACCTGTGCGGTTCCTGTGTGTTTAGGCCTGAAGCCTGAGGCCTCCTGCAGAGACTGAAAGAGCCTTCCACCCCTGCGAGTTGGGTGCCAGCTGACATCGCCAACCAACCGCTTTGACCAGATCGGGGACCCGATCGCAGCAGCCGCTGTGCGTCAGGGAAGAACACAGCCGGTGGAAGTCCCGGACTGGGATCGAGTCCGGAGGGGTGAGCGAGCGTATGCTCACATCACAAACTACTGTCATTTCATGTGCCTATAAACTGCCGAGGCCCATCACCTCACTCCTAAGACTCTCACTGGAGGCCCGTTCCAGGACTGTATCCAGGGGACCTCCAGTGCAGTGTTGTCAGTTGCCCTTACACTCTGTTGGATTACAAATACTGTTATTTACATGTGCACCACCTCTACAGACTGCCGTTGAAGAAAGAACTGTTTGCAGGACTGAGTTTCAGGGTTAGGAATCAGGCCTGATTCATAGAATAGCCATTTATAACTGTTGCGCCATAGGGTGCTGAGTAACGGTCGCCCCACGTGGCGTTCCAGCATTGCTCCCCTCAGAACTGAAAGGACTTTCAGTTATTGCAGGGCTCTGCAATTAAGTTCCAGTTCATATTGTAGTTACTGTTTATCTTGCATTGAAAACCAGAAAGTAAAACTGTTATCCCTTCTATTCTTGCCTTTGTGTCTGCCTATAATAAAGTATAAGTATTGCATGAATATCCCCTAGACTAACTGTGCCAGAGTGGGTCGAGTAGATTGCCGGGGGTTGGCGGAGCTGTGTTCAGGGCCCTAACCAAATCTGCGGCCCTCTTAGTTGAGGGTATCGCTACATTATATATATATATATATATATAAACGTGTGGACTCCCCTCCCCAATTCATAGCACACCCTTTACATCTGGTAGGAATTTTAGGGGTTCTCCGAAGTGTGGGCGTCTCCCTTAAAATCCTTTATCAGACCCAAGATCCGAGCAGCAGATGGACAGAGCTGGAAAGGGGTGGGGACAAGAATGCCCCCCCCCACACACACACACACACACCAATGGGAATTGTTCTGCCCATTAGTTGACATTTCATAGATAGAGACCTGTCACGGAATGTAAAGAAATGGGCGGACCAAGTCCCATGACGACGCAACTCGCTCGGCCCATTTGTTGTCATTTTGTGGCGAGAGTTCGTCAGGATCGGTCGTGGCGGCAGGCGTTGGGAATTTTTTCTTTTGGCCAAGTTGGCAGTTGTTTTCCATCGTGATTGACATGAATTTTTATCACTGGAGGACGTGATTGACATGTGGATTACATCGGTGGAATTTATTTTTTAAATAAAGGATTTTTCAAAAACCTGTGTTGTGTTTTTTTTTCCAATAAAGGACTTTTTATATGGTGTTGTGTGTTTGACGAGCTGGAGCATGTTCGTTCGCCCCAGCTACATGCGGTCGTTCCTTTGGTGGCTTTTGACTGCTGTAGGTGATTTTTGGCCTAGCACGTACAGCAACCATTCAGGGTTTAACCAGGCTCAGCGAGCCGAAAGATTTAGCCAAGACTTTGGCTCGTCCTTCGGCTGCTTAGTGAATAACCCCCTAAGTGTCATTGTTAAAGTGGTTGTAAACCCACTTTGGAAAAAATAAAAAAACTAACACCTGCAAGACAAAGCCATAATGAGCTAGTAGGCATAGCTACTAGCTTATTATGTAATACTCACCTGGGATCAAAGCCCCCGCTGCAGTGCCCGTAAACAGCACTGGCCGGGGACATGTCGTCCCGGAGATACTTCCGGGTATCGCGGCTCCGGTGCTGTGATTAGCCGGAGCCGCCAGTATTGGCGTGACCTCCTTTTGAAACGGCACGATCGCCGTTTCTAAAGTGCGCCGTAGACATCGGCGCACGTCTCTTTTGTAAATATCTCCTAAACCGTGGAGGTTTAGAAGATATTTCTTGCACCTACAGGTAAGACTTAATCCAGGCTTAACTGTAGGTAAAAGTGGTTGTACAGGGTGTACAACCACTTTAAACAACACTGCAGTTTAGTTCTAATACAATTTTTTTTCTTATTTATTTTTACACTGTTTTTAAAAATAAATACATTTGGGTCACTTTTATTCTTACTACAAGGAATGTAAACATCCCTTGTAATAGAAAAAAGCATGACAGGTCCTCTTAAATATGAGATCTTGGGTCAAAAAGACCTCACATCTCATATTTACACTAAAATGCAATAAAAAAAAAATTGTCATTTGAAAAAATGAAAAAAAAAATGGCCCTTTAAGAGCTATGGGCGGAAGTGTTTTGACGTCACTTCCGCCCTGCTATGGTATGGAGATGGGTGGGGGTCATCTTGCCCTCACTCGTATCCATACCCAGCACAAGGCCGTAAGTGGCGGAGGCTGTGGGAAAGCGGCGGGAGGGGGGCCCCCCTCTCCCGCCGCCGATAACTGTGATCTTGCGGCGAATCCGCCGCAGAGACCACCATTATCGTAAACCGGACCGCTCATTGAAAAGATAGATACCTGGGTTATGGCAGCAGCTGCTGCCATTACGAGATATCCATCTTTAAAGTGCCCACGTATATATACAGTGGGCGGTCTGTAAGTGGGTAAATCTCAAAGTTTACACGTCCTACCATAGGAATAATACTGAATTTCAATTTAGTCAATGTAGTGTAAACTGTGCAATATTTTATGGAAAGCCACTTATATTTATTTATTGTAGACCCTGTTTAAGGCCTCATTCATAGGGGCATAAAAAAAATCTCTACTAATCTGTGTAGTGGTAATTTCCATGTGCATCTGTATGCTGCACATGCAAATACATGACCCCATGCACACAGCTGCATATAGGGCTGTGTTTTTGCATTGCTAACAAATGTGCACAGAAAAAGGAACAAAGGTGCGTCTGGGTCTGCAAATCATGCACGTTTTACACATGTACACATGAGTATTTGCCTAAACGCACATATGCATTTAACCACTTCAATACAGGGCTTTTTGTACCACTTCAATACCGGGCCTATTCTAGCACTTCTCTCCTACATGTACAAATCATCATTCTTTTGCTAGAAAATTACTCAAAACCCCCAAACATTATATATGTTTTTTTAGCAGACACCCTAGGGAATAAAATGACGGTCATTGCAACTTTTTTTCTTGCACGATATTTGCGCAATAATTTTTCAAACGCCTTTTTAAAAAAAAAAAAAAATGGTTTCATGAATTAAAAAATAACAAAACAGTAAAGTTAGCCCAATTTTTGGGGAAAATATGAAATATGATGTTACGCTGAGTAAATAGATACCTAACATGTCACGCTTTAAAATTGCGCACACCCATGGAATGGCGCCAAACTTCGGTACTTAAAAATCTCCATAGGCGACGCTTTAATTTTTTTTACAGGTTACCAGGTTAGAATTACAGAGGAGGTCTAGTGCTAGAATTGTTGCACACGCTCTAACGCACGCGGCAATACCTCACATGTGTGGTTTGAACAGCGTTTACATATGTGGGCGACTTACGTGTGCATTCGCTTCTGATCGCGAGCTACCGGGGACAGGGGCGTTTTTTTTTTAAATTTTTTTATTTTTTTTTTACCTGTGACAGGTCCTCTTTATTGAGAGATGCGGGGTCAATAAGACCCCACATCTCTTCTCCAGGCTGGAAAGCATGAGATCAGTGAAAAAAATGTCACCGATCTCATACTTACAGCCGCAATGGCGGCTTTTGTTTACATTTTGAGGACCCGGGCATGACGTCATCACATCGCGCCCGGGCCTCCGACGATCATAGAGATGACTGGTGACCATCTGGTCACCAGTCATCTCTATGCTCATCACGTGACCCACCAACGGCGCCGGAAGATTCGCTCCGGGTCCCCGATCGCACGGGAGAGCCCGGAGAAGCACCGGATGGCGGCGGGAGGGGGGGATGTCCCCTCCCGCCGCCTATAAGAACGATCAAGCGGCGGAACCGCCGCCATGATCGTTCTTATGGTGCGCAGAATCGCCGGCACTTCAAAAGGATATCTGAATGATGCCTCTAGCTGCAGGCATCATTCAGATATCCCCCTACAAAGCCGAGGACGTCATATGACGTCCACCCAGGATGGGAGATCCCATCTGTGGACATCATTTGACTATGGCTGGGTAGGGAAGTGGTTAAAGTTTGCTATACATTCTGGGCCTGCATAGTGCTAGAATGATTATCCCCTTACTGCTGACCGTACGCACATACGGCTTTAGGGGGTTATACCGGGATGATGCCTGCAGCTGCAGGCATCACCCCAGTACCGTTTTTTAGAGTGGGCGGTCGGCTCTTCAGGGATCGCACCCGATGCAGCTAAAAGCCGATCAGCTGTTATCTGGAAAAGCGGGAGGAGACTACCCCCCCTCCCGCTGTCCCACCGGGAGATCCGAGCCACGATCTGGCACTTCCGCCGGCTAGAGTGAGACTGGAAGGAAGCCATAAATGGCTTCATACTAGTCTCCTATGTGTAAATACGGAAGCAAAGTCACAACGTCACTTCTGGTTTACACGGCTGCCAATGGTGCAGTTTAAAAAAATAAAAATAAAGTATTCAGAATCGCCGTTTTTGACGATCTGAATACTTTGAAGTGCAAAGGAGGGATTTGGGGTCTTTTACACCGCCTTTCATAAAGAGCACATCGCGCAACAAAAAAAACGCACACCTAAGTCGCGCCCGCATATGTAAATGGTGTTCAAATCACACATGTGAGGTATTGCCGCGATTGGCAGAGTGAGAGCCATAATGCTAGCAAAAGACCTCCTCTGTAACTCTAACCTGGTAACCGTTATTTATTTTTAAAGCGCCGCCTATGGAGATTTTTAGGTACCATAGATTGTTGCCATTCCACGAGTTTGCGCAATTTTAAAGCATGACATGTTTGGTATCTATTTACTTGGCGTAACATCATCTTTCACATTATACAAAAAAAATGGGCTAACTTTACTGTTTATTTTTTTTTTAATTCATGAAAGTGTATTTTTTCCTAAAAAATTGCGTTTGAAAGAATGCTGCGCAAATACCGTGTGACATAAAATATTGCAACGACCGCCATTTTATTCTCTAGATTCTCTGATAAAAATATATATATACAATGTTTGGGGGTTCTACGTAATTTTCTAGCAAAAAATAAGGATTTTAACTTGTAAGCAACAAAATGTCAGAAATAGGCTAAAGCCCCATACACACTATTAGATTTTCTGCAGGTTTTTTCTTCAGGTTTATCAAAACCATCTAATATGAGGTCAAACCTTAAGCGTTTCAATTTGTATGCAATCAGGCAGGCCCTTGCACTACATGGTTTTGGTAAATCTGAAGACAAAAATCTGCAGAAAATCTGATAGTGTGTATGGGGCTGGCATGAATCGGATTATGTATGAACAGACAGTAAGTGCATATACACATTTACAAAGATGCATATTTTGTGCACCTTTGTAAACTCGTATTTTTCAAATTCTGCTCATGCGTTGTGTGTTGAATTTAGGCCTCATGCTGTTGGTGCATTGAAAATAAAAAAAATAGTGACTACAGTCACTTTAGCACATTGGTGTGCGAAGGCAGAAATTTTCATTGCCATGTGTGACACATTCTAAAAGGCTCTACCCCAGAGCACCATTATTTTCTGAACACATTTTGCTGGGTGCATACCTAGAATAAAGGGTGTTTAATGTACCCTAATGTCCTTGATTACCCTGTGTGTAGACAGGAAAGGTTTCTGTATGTTACTACAATGATTTTACATTCTGGCTAACCCTGAACACAGGATGTATACAGTACATGGGGACATCAGTTATTAAAACAACTAGGGTTGCCACCTGACCACTATATTAGGTTGTCTTGCTTGTGCTAGTATTGCAAAAAAATAGTTTGAATACACACAGCAAACACACAATCACATATTTCAAATGTATTATTTTCACTGCAATTGCATAATTATTAATAGTAGGTAAAATTAAAAATGTTAAAAATGAATTTACCCTGGATTCTCTGAGCTAGAAGTGAAACCATCAAGGAAAAAGTTGTTTGAGCTCCAATGCTGCCTTTTCCAGGGTACAGTATGAAGTGCAGTGCCCGGTACAGTGGGAGGAGCATTACATTAAGGAAACCCAGGCTGAGTATAGGTTCTGTAAGTTCTGTATGTAAGATTTAATAACAAGGTGTAAAGTCAGTGGGGTTTCAGCAACTATAACGCTCAATATCTCCGCAACCAAAGCGGCACAAATGTTTCTTTTTGCGGCACAAACCAGCACAAACGCGGCACAAACGAATGGCGCTTTTGTTTTTAAAATTCAGCAACATGGGGTGCAAAGTGGGCGGGGTTTCAGCAACTATAACGCTCAATATCTCCGCAACCAAAGCGGCACAAATGTTTATTTTTGCGGCACAAACCAGCACAAACCTGGCACAAACGAATGGCGCTTTTGTTTTTAAAATTCAGCAACATGGGGTGCAAAGTGGGCGGGGTTTCAGCAACTATAACGCTCAATATCTCCGCAACCAAAGCGGCACAAATGTTTATTTTTGCGGCACAAACCAGCACAAACGCGGCACAAACGAATGGCGCGTTTGTTTTTAAAATTCAGCAACATGGGGTGCAAAGTGGGTGGGGTTTCAGCAACTATAACGCTCAATATCTCCGCAACCAAAGCGGCACAAATGTTTATTTTTGCGGCACAAACCAGCACAAACGTGGCACAAACGAATGGCGCGTTTGTTTTTAAAATTCAGCAACATGGGGTGCAAAGTGGGCGGGGTTTCAGCAACTATAACGCTCAATATCTCCGCAACCAAAGCGGCACAAATGTTTATTTTTGCGGCACAAACCAGCACAAACCTGGCACAAACGAATGGCGCTTTTGTTTTTAAAATTCAGCAACATGGGGTGCAAAGTGGGCGGGGTTTCAGCAACTATAACGCTCAATATCTCCGCAACCAAAGCGGCACAAATGTTTCTTTTTGCGGCACAAACCAGCACAAACGCGGCACAAACGAATGGCGCTTTTGTTTTTAAAATTCAGCAACATGGGGTGCAAAGTGGGCGGGGTTTCAGCAACTATAATGCTCAATATCTCCGCAACCAAAGCGGCACAAATGTTTCTTTTTGCGGCACAAACCAGCACAAACGCGGCACAAACGAATGGCGCGTTTGTTTTTAAAATTCAGCAACATGGGGTGCAAAGTGGGCGGGGCTTGCATTAAATTGAATGTTTAATATCTCAGAAACCGAACCGGCACAAACGCTCATTTTTGCGGCACAAACCAGCACAAACGCGGCACAAACGAATGGCGCGTTTGTTTTTAAAATTCAGCAACATGGGGTGCAAAGTGGGCGGGGTTTCAGCAACTATAACGCTCAATATCTCCGCAACCAAAGCGGCACAAATGTTTATTTTTGCGGCACAAACCAGCACAAACGTGGCACAAACGAATGGCGCGTTTGTTTTTAAAATTCAGCAACATGGGGTGCAAAGTGGGCGGGGTTTCAGCAACTATAACGCTCAATATCTCCCCAACCAAAGCGGCACAAATGTTTATTTTTGCGGCACAAACCAGCACAAACGCGTCACAAACGAATGGAGCGTTTGTTTTTAAAATTCAGCAACATGGGGTGCAAAGTGGGCGGGGCTTGCATTAAATTGAATGTTTAATATCTCAGAAACCGAACCGGCACAAACGCTCATTTTTGCGGCACAAACCAGCACAAACGCGGCACAAACGAATGGCGCGTTTGTTTTTAAAATTCAGCAACATGGGGTGCAAAGTGGGCGGGGTTTCAGCAACTATAACGCTCAATATCTCCGCAACCAAAGCGGCACAAATGTTTATTTTTGCGGCACAAACCAGCACAAACGTGGCACAAACGAATGGCGCGTTTGTTTTTAAAATTCAGCAACATGGGGTGCAAAGTGGGCGGGGTTTCAGCAACTATAACGCTCAATATCTCCGCAACCAAAGCGGCACAAATGTTTATTTTTGCGGCACAAACCAGCACAAACGCAGCACAAACGAATGGAGCGTTTGTTTTTAAAATTCAGCAACATGGGGTGCAAAGTGGGCGGGGCTTGCATTAAATTGAATGTTTAATATCTCAGAAACCGAACCGGCACAAACGCTCATTTTTGCGGCACAAACCAGCACAAACGCGGCACAAACGAATGGTATATTTGTATTTAGGTTTTACAAACATGGGGTGCCAACTTCACACAGCTTGCTTCAACTGGGGCATCAACCTGCATGTAACACACCACGCCATTAAATAGTAAGCAATTTACCTAATTGAAATCATCACAGCTGATATGGAAACCGCCCCCTTGCTCAGGTATCCAATCCCAATGGTAAAGTGGCCACTTCCTGATTCATCCCATATACAAAAGTATGTATCCTCTCCCCTAGATGTAGGTCTGCAGCGCTTCATCGCAGTGCTAATTAGCACGTCATTATTCAAAATAGGGTACAGGCATTGGTGCTATAGTCAACCTATCGGAACAGCAGAGCGTCATCACGTCGCCAGCCGGCGAGTATGCTTACACTGTCGCAACAGGGACGTCTGCATTCCAGGCCTCGATTCCCTGCTGAATGGCGCGTCATCACGCAGAGCGTGGCAAGGTCATTGGTGCTGCAGTCATCCAATCAGTGCGGCGGCCCGTGATCACGTCGCCGCCCACTGATGTCATCACACATTCCATGCCAAAAGATCTGCATTCCAAGCCTCAGTTCCACCCACCGTCACATGACACCTGACGTGGTGGAACGATGACAGCGCTGCGCTCCGCATACACACTTCCCATTCCTGAGAGTGTCACAGTGCCTATCATCCATATGGGGGAGGGAAAGGTATAAGCAAGAAGGGCAGGCAGTGAATCATGAAACAAATATGCAAAAACATAGATGCATAGGTGCAACTGATGCATATACAACTGGTACATATAAAATCAAGTATATGAGGCGATAAAGACATAGGTGTAACTGGTACACATAAAATCAGTAAGCGGGGCAAAGAGCACTGTTGTACATGGTATAAAAAATAAATATGTATACAATAACAAAATGATTAACATTCGAATGGACATGTAAAACTGCATCAAAACGCATGTACCCATGACCCGCATGGAAAGCAATGATATGATGGGAATAAGAATACCCAAGGACTAAAAAAATCTATTGACTAAATAAAATTACATATAGATAAAAAATCAATCAAATTCCCCAGAGAAGGGATGAAGGACCCAGAAGGACAAAAACAATAAACATTAAGCTTTATTAATAAAATAATTAATATCCCAGTCAATGTTAAGCCCAAAAGGCGAATAACAGCGCAACTGGTAAATCCAAAAAGTCTCTAATTGTGAGACGCCCCTAATGTGAGATTCACCCCTCCAATGTGGGGTGAACTGGTCGATCACTTGAAATTTGGTTCCTGCTGGGTTTTTGTTATGAACGTGCAAGTAGTGTCTTGTTACACTGTGATTAGTACAACCCTTTTTGATGCCAGCAATGTGCTCATTCACTCTGATTGAGACATTTCTGATCGTACGTCCCACATATTGTTTGTTACATGGACATGTAATAAGATACACGATAAAGTGTGTCGTACATGTAACAAACTGTTTCATGTGGTATACCACAGATGTAGTAGAGGACGTAAAGGAATCAATTTTCCTCCGATCAATTGCATTGTGGGCGCACACATTACACCTCCTACAGGGGTAATACCCTTTCATATCAGGAAACAGAGAAAAGGACGGTTTACATGGAGGATCAACTACATTAGGGGCAATTTGGTTACGAAGCGGCGGGGCACCTCTATATATAACTCCTGCTTGGTCAGGAAGTACTGGACCCAAAAGTGGATCATTCTTAAGTATTTTCCAGTGGCGGTTAAAAATATTCTTAATTTGTCTATGCTGAACTGAAAACTGCATAAAAAAAGACCATTTGAACTTTGGATCTGGTGTCCGTTTTGGTCGTTCTGCATTAAGTGAATGCTGATCCAATGAGGCCACTCTATTAATCTCCTCATCGATGGTGGCTGAGTGATACCCCTTTTCGACAAACCTGGACTTCAGGGTGTCTGCCTGTGTGTGAAAGTCATTAAGATTGGTACAATTCCTCCTTATGCGGAGTAATTGACTGTAAGGTACAGACTTGAGCCACGAGCTATAGTGGCAGCTATCGATTGGAATATATCCATTGTGGTCAGTCGGCTTGAAAAAGGTTTTGGTCTTAAGCCGCTGTTCAACAATGGATATCTCAAGGTCAAGAAAATGAATGGTATTGAAACTCAGTTCATAAGTGAGCACTATTCCCATGTCGTTATCATTAAGGGTGGCCATAAAATCGTGGAGAGATTCCTCATCACCTCTCCACAGGAGGAGGATGTCGTCTATGTACCTCGCCCACAGAACAAGCTCCGGGCGTTGTAAAGCATAGACGACATCCTCCTCCCATAGGGCCATAAATATGTTTGCAAGACTGGGGGCAAACTTGGCCCCCATCGCGACACCCCTTTTCTGCAAATAGAACTGGTTATGATACCAAAAGTAATTTGACTGGGTGGCCAATTGAAGTAGCTCCATAATGTAGCACTGTTGGACCTGGGGTAGCAAGTTACTATTAGACATAAAATTGTTCAACAGCATGCAAACCCAATCTATGTGGGATGCAGGTGTATAAAGCCGTGACATCAGCCGTAACCAGAATGCAATCATCACGACAGTCCACACCATCTAGTAGGCGTATGGTGGCCCCCGTGTCCTTCAAAAAGGATGGAGTGGATTGGACCAAATGCTGTAAGTGAAAATCTATGTAACGCCCAATACGGGACGTTACAGAGTTAATTCCACTGATTATAGGTCTACCCGGGGGCTGTGTAACACTTTTGTGAACCTTTGGAAGGTAGTACATAACCGGAATCCTTGGTGCCACGGGCATGAGGAAATCTCTTTCCTTTCTATCCAATATGCCAAGCTGGAACCCTTTGTCAACTAACTCTAACAGATCTCTTTTAATATACACACACACACACACACACACACACACACACACATGAAGAGTAAGTACGTTATGGGACTGTGTGAACTTCTAAAGCCTCATTGAGGCCACCAGGAGTCAACCTGTTCAAGGTGAAGATCCTCGAGGATGGGATGACCTGCATTCCTGCTCTACCAAATCCAGATCGAGCCCCTCGTCCAAAAATGTGTCTTTTAGGATTTAACCCTGTATATGATAGTCCTCATCTAGAGTACACTTTCTACACAGTCTACAAAACTTCCCTTTTGGGATTGTATTAACCCACTTTGGATGATGGCAGCTTTAATAATACGAATTACCTGAGGAAGGCATGAAATGTGTTTTAGAAATAATCTTTCCAACCATATGACCCAATTTATGATCTAGAAATACCAAAGTGGTGGGGCTCGAAACACAGGTAAAAGTTAGACCCAGATTGTTGCTGTTGAAGTGTGGGACAAACAACTCAATAGTGGACGGAGGGCCATCTCATATGACAATAACATCATCAATGTATCTGCTATAAAAAATAATGTGGGCCAGTGTCAAAGGAACACTAATAAATGAAAAAAGCCCAGCCTCGATGGGAGGCCTCCCGGCGACTGCTCTCTCTTGGCTTTGACAACTGTTATATAGTCAAGGGCAGGGCCACCCAGTGATGTAACTGAGTGACCCAGCCCCCTTCATGTAACGTCAAAGGGGGCGGGGTCATCTGGTTACATCATCGGCCCTGCCCTTGCCTATATAAGAGCCGTCAAAGTGAAAAGACAGCAGTCGCCGGGAGGCCTCCCATGGAGGCAGACTTTTTTCATCTTTCTATTTTTCTGGTCCATCGGGTGGCATGATTGAAGATGGACTTACATCACAGGACACTTTTTTTCTTTTTTAACCACTTGACCACTGGGCACTTAAACCCCCTTAATAACCAGACCAATTTTCGGCTTTCGGTGCTCTCACATTTTGAATGACAATTGCTCAGTCATACAACACTGTACCCATATGAATTTTTTGTCGTTTTTTTCACACAAATAGAGATTTCTTTTGGTGGTATTTAATCACCGTTGGGATTTTTATTTTTTGCGCTATAAGAGAAAAAAGACTGAAAATTCTGTAAAAAAATGATTTTTTTTTCCGTTTCTGTTATAAAATTTTGCAAATTAGTATTTTTTTCTTCATAAATTTTGGCCAAAATTTATACTGCTACATATCTTTGGTAAAAATAAGTACAAATTGGTGCATATTATTTGGTCTTTGTGAAAGTTATAGAGTCCACAAGCTATGGTACCAATATCTGAAAAATGATCACACCTGAAGTGCTGACGGCCTATCTCATTTCTTGAGACCCTAACATGCCAGAAAAGTACAAATACCCCCCCAAATGACCCCTTTTTGGAAAGAAGACATTCAAAGGTATTTAGAAAGAGGCATTGTGAGTTTTTTGAAGTTGTCATTTTTTCCCACAATTCTTTGCAAAATCAAGATTTTTTTTTTTTTTTAACAAAATTGTCATATTAGCAGGTTATTTCTCACACACAGCATATGCATACCACAAATTACACCCCAAAACACATTCTGCTATTACTCCCGGGTATGGCGATACCACATGTGTGAGACTTTTACACAGCGTGGCCACATACAGAGGCCCAACATGCAGGGAGCACCATCAGGCGTTCTGGAGCACCAAGGCCAATTCTGACATTTCTCTCATACATGTAAAAATCATCATTTGTTTGCTAGAAAATTACATAGAACCCCAAAACATTATATATGTTTTTTTAGCAAAGACCTTAGAGAATATAATGGTGGTCGTTGCAACTTTTTATCTCGCATGGTATTTGCGCAGCAATTTTTTTAACGCGTTTTTTACGGGAAAAAAACGTTTTGTGCTTAAAAAAAAAAAAACAGTAAAGTTAGCCCAATGTTTTTGCATAATGTGAAAGATGAAGTTACGCCGAGTAAATAGATACCCTTAAGATACCCTTAAAAATTGCACACGCTCGTGGAATGGCGCCAAACTTCGCTACTTAAAAATCCCCATAGGCGACACTTTAAATATTTTTACTGGTTACATGTTTTGAGTTACAGAGGAGGTCTAGGGTCAAAATTATTGCTCTCGCTCTAACTTTCGCAGAGATACCTCACATGTGTGGTTTGAAAACCGTTTTCATATGTGGGCGGGACTTATGCATGCGTTCGCTTCTGTATGCGAGCTCACGGGGACAGGGGCGCTTTAAAAATTATATATATTTTTTTATTGCTCATTTTACTTTATTTATTTTAGTTTGACATGTTTTTCCGCCCCAAATTTTTTTTTTATCACTTTTATACCTATTACAAGGAACGTAAACATCCCTTGTAATAGGAATATGGCATGACAGGTCCTCTTTACAGGGAGATATGGGGTCAATAAGACCCCATATCTCACCTCTAGGCTGGTAAGCCTGAAAAAAAAACAAAAAACAATCCTGGCTTCAATCGTAGCGGTGAGTCGGTAGAAGCACCGGAGGGCGGAAGGGGGGGGCATCCCCTCTCGCCTCCCGTAAGAATGATCAAGTGGCGGAACAGCCGCTATGATTGTTCTTATGGTGTAGGGAATCGCTGGCTGAAAAAGCTAATATCTGAATGATGCCTGTAGCTGCAAGCATCATTCAGATATCCGCGCACAAAGTCAAGGATGTCATATGTTGGCCGGTAGTGATGAGCCGAACACCCCCGGGTTCGGTTCGCACCAGAACCCGCGAACGGACCGAAAGTTCGTACGAACATTAGAACCCTATTAAATACAATGGATGCGAACGTTCGAATTCTAAAGTGCTAATTATAACAACTATTATGCATGTTATTGTCCTAAAAAGGGTTTGGGAACCCGGGTTCTGCACCAGGGGACATGTATCAATGCAAAAAGAAGTTTTAAAAACGGTCGTTTTTCGGGAGCAGTCATTTTAATGATGCATAAAGTCAAATATTCCTTTAAATATCGTACCTGGGGGGTGTCTAAAGTATGCCTGTGAAGTGCCACGTGTTTCCCGTGTTTAGAACTGTCCCTGCACAAAATGACACTTCTAAAGGAAAAAAAAGCCATTTAAAACTGCTTGCGGCTTTAATGTAATGTCTGGTCCCGGTAATATGGATGAAAATCTTTAAGAAAAATGGCATAGCTACCCCATGACCCCCCCCCCCCCCTACCCCAGCCCATTACCAGCCCCTTTGGGTCTTGTATGGATATTAAGGGGAACCCCGCACATAAAATAAAAAAGGCCCTATATACTCTGAACAGCCGTATACAGGCGGTGCATACAAGACAGGGTTTGTTCTTATGTAGAATCTGTTTGTAATTTTGAACAGGTACATTGTTGAAGTGTAGCTCCAGCCCAAAAATCTATTTTTAAACTTTTTGGAAAACATAGGTAAGGGTTATCACCCCTGTAACATTTGTTTTGCTGTCTGTGCCCCTGTTCAGAACATTTCACCTCACTTTCCGTCCCAATGACAACTGTTTTTGAAATGTGGTGTTTTTCTTGAAACAAGGATTGCTGATAAAGCATCAGTACAGAGGAGACACCTTTCTCCCATATTTATTCTTACAGGAGAGAATTTTCCTTCCTAGTGGTAGATTTCCTCTCACTTCCTGTTGTCTTCTTGCGTTTGCAAGTAGGAGTCGTTTGTAAGTTGGATGTTTGAAAGTAGGGACCTGCCGTATATACTCTGCAGAAATAGGCCCCTTAGTTGTTGGTGTTGGCACAACACTGTAAGCACTCACAGTTACTCTTGGTTGGTGCTGGAACGCCCTGCTGTCAACTATTATATCAGGAATTTTAATTACATATAATTGTTGAACAGTGGTAGTAAAAATTGGGCCTTTGATGGTGGTGCTGGTGCCACAACACTGTAAGCCCTGACAGTTACTCTTGGTGGGTGCAGCAATGGGCCCTGCTGTGAATTATTAGATCAAGAATTGTAATTGCATGCCCCTGTTGAACAGGGGCTGAAAATTTGGGCCTTTCGTGGTGGTGGTGGTGGTGGTGGTGTTGCCACAACACTGTAAGCCCTCAGAGTTACTCTTGGTGGGTGCAGGAATGGGCCCTGCTGTGAATTATTAGATCAAGAATTGTAATTACATGCCCCTTTTGAACAGGGGCTGAAAAATTGGGCCTTTCGTGGTGGTGGTGGTGGTGGTGGCGTTGCCACAACACTGTAAGCCCTCAGAGTTACTCTTGGTGGGTGCAGCAATGGGCCCTGCTGTGAATTATTAGATCAAGAATTGTAATTGCATGCCCCTGTTGAACAGGGGCTGAAAAATTGGGCCTTAGGCACTGGTGGCACAACACTACAATCCCTCACAGATACTGTACTTGGAGCACAGCAATGAGCCCTGTTGCAAAGTATTGCTTCAAAAATTGTAATGACACGCCCCTGTTAAACAGGGGCTGAAAAATTGGGCCTTAGGCACTGGTGGCACAACACTACAACCCCTCACAGATACTGTACTTGGAGCACAGCAATGAGCCCTGTTGCAAAGTATTGCTTCAAAAATTGTAATGACACGCCCCTGTTAAACAGGGGCTGAAAAATTGGGCCTTAGGCACTGGTGCCACAACACTCCAACCCCTCACAGATACTGTACTTGGAGCACAGCAATGAGCCCTATGGCAAATTATTGCTAAAAAAATTGTAATTACACGCCCCTGTAAAACAGGGGCTGAAAAATTGGGCCTTAGCCACTGGTGGCGGCACCCATAAACAAAAATGATCTTCCAAGCTATCATCATCAATCGTATCATTGAGGACTCGGAGGAGGAGGATAGCCAGTCAACATAACAGCACAGGCACTCAGCATCAGCATCAGTCTTGAAGGGATGTGACATGTTAAAATCAATTAGTCTGTTATATCAGCATCAGGTGTGTGGTAGCTGGTGGTGATCCAAGACTGGTTCATCTTGATGAAAGTCAGTCGATCAACCGAGTCGGTGGACAGGCGCACCCTGTGATCCGTGACAAATCCTCCAGCAGCACTGAATGTGCGTTCCGAAAGAACGCTGGATGCAGGACAGGCCAGTAGCTCAATTGCATACTGTGCAAGCTCTGGCCAGTGATCCATCCTCAAGACCCAGTAAGCCAGAGGATTTTCGGTGGGGAAGGTGTCCAAGTCTGACCTTGCCCCTAGATATTCCTGCACCATGTTTATCAGACGCTGGCGATGGTTGCTGGAACCGATCATACTTTGGGGCTGCGGACTAAAGAATTGTCTGAACGCATCGGTCAGACGGCCACCTTCCCCACCGCTCCTTCTTTGACTGGCCGAAGCCTCAGCAACTCGTTGTCCAGGACCAGGAGTTTGTAACCTCCCAGTCTCTGGGAACGCGTTGCACAGACCTTTCTGCAAGGCCTCCCGGAGTTGTCTCATCCTCTGCTCCCTCTGCGAAGGTAACATAAGGTCCGCAACCTTACCCTTGTACCGTGGATCAAGGAGAGTGGCCAGCCAGTAATGGTCCCTCTCCTTGATCCGAAGAATACAAGGATCCTTCCGCAGACTTTGCAGGATCAGGGAGGCCATGCAGCGTAGGTTTGCTGAGGCATTCGCTCCGGAGTCCTCTGGGTCACTAAGGACGACATGATCCGCAGCCACCTCCTCCCAGCCACGTACAAGTCCACTGGTTTCTTGGGACTGTAAATCATCCCTAAAAGACTGCTGCTGATGATGCTGAGTGCCAGCCTCCACCTCCATGCTGACACAATCCTCCTCCTCCTCCTCCTCCTCTTCCTCTTCCTGTGCGATGGGTGGGACAGAAGGAACACTGTCTGGGTAAAGGGGGCCTTGAGAGGCAAGGAAGTCCTCCTCTTCCTGCCTCTGTTCTGCCTCAAGTGCCCTGTCCATTATTCCACGCAGCGTGTGCTCCAACAGGTGGACAAGAGGTACAGTGTCACTGATGCATGCACTGTCACTGCTCACCATCCTCGTGGCCTCCTCAAATGGTGCCAGGACAGTGCATGCATCCCTGATCATGCCCCACTGGCGTGGAGAAAAAAAACCAAGCTCCCCTGACCCTGTCCTGGTGCCGTAGTCGCACAGGTACTCATTGATGGCCCTCTGCTGCGTGTGCAGCCGCTGCAGCATGGCCAACGTTGAGTTCCACCTGGTGGGCATGTCACATATAAGGCGGTTCTTGGGCAGGTTCAACTCCTTTTGCAGCTCAGCCAGGCGAGCACTGGCATTATAAGATCTGCGGAAATGCACACAGACTTTCCTGGCCTGCCTCAGGACATCCTGTAAGCCCAGGTACCTGCCCAAGAACCGCTGCACCACCAGGTTAAGGACGTGAGCCACACAGGGCACATGGGTCAGTTGTCCCTGTCGGAGGGCGGAGAGGAGGTTGGTGCCATTGTCGCAAACCACCATTCCTGGCTTAAGCTGGCGTGGCGTCAACCACCTCTCGGCCTGGCCCTGCAGAGCAGACAGGACCTCTGCCCCAGTGTGGCTTCTGTCCCCCAAACACACCAGCGCAAGCACGGCATGGCATCTTTTTGCCTGCGTACTTGCGTAGCCCCGTGAACGGCTACGGAGCACCGCTGGTTCATAGGACAAACCACAGGAAGAGGCCATGGAGGAAGAAGAAGAGGAGGGGGTGGAGGAGAGAGGTGTGTCACAACCAGTAGTAGCATTTTGGAGGCGTGGCGGTGGAACAACCTCCAACACTACTGCACCTTGTCCTGCATCCTTCCCAGCTGCCAAAAGAGTGACCCAATG
Organism: Rana muscosa; assembly: GCA_029206835.1. Lineage (NCBI taxonomy): Eukaryota > Metazoa > Chordata > Amphibia > Anura > Ranidae > Rana > Rana muscosa. Next base: position 774,995,000 of record CM055116.1, on the reverse strand, counting down.
GGCCGTGAAAGAAAGGTAACGTCCCTGTCCATGCCTGCTGGACCATGAGTCAGCGGTAATATGCACCTTACCGCTGACCGCCCTGTCCAGCGAGGCCAAGACATTGCCTTCCACATGCCGGTAGAGAGCCGGAATAGCCTTCCGTGAGAAAAAGTGGCGTTTGGGAACCTGCCACTGAGGAACCGCACATTGCACAAACTCACGGAAGGGGGCCGAGTCTACCAACTGAAAAGGCAGCAGTTGAAGCGCTAGCAATTTAGCCAAGCTAGCATTCAACCGCTGGGCATGTGGATGGCTGGGAGTGAACTTCTTTCGACGGTCCAGCAGCTGGGGCAGGGAAATTTGCCTGCTAGAATCGGACGTCGGTGTACTGCTAGCAGAGTGGCCGCAAGTACTTGGCTGTGACACACCTAATTCTACACCTTCATTCCTCTCAGTGCATGTTTCAGAGAGGACTGAAGTTATAGTGGGGTTGGAGATCCCAGCTGATGCGGTGCAAGGAGAGGTCCGCTTTGTTCTTTGGTGTGGGTCTTTGAGGTAGGCTTGCCAACGAGCTGCATGGCAGGTCAACATATGTCTGGTCAGGCATGTGGTACCCAAGCGGCTGATGTTTTGGCCACGCGATATACGCTTGAGACATATGTTGCAAACAGCAGCTGTGCGATCTGATGCACTAGCCTCAAAAAAGGCCCACACCAAGGAACTTTTTGAATGACGGGCAGAGGCTGCGCCCTGCACAGGCGGAGCTCTACGGTGTGATTCCGTCGGTGTACTGCCCTTACGCTGGCCACCAAAGGGCATCCTGCCTCGTTGGAGATGTGCCTCCTCCTCATCCTCCTCCTCCTCCTCTCTCCTATTAGGCACCCACGTGGAGTCAGTGACCTCATCATCCCCTCCCTCCTCATCACTGGAGCCAATCTGGCAGTATGCTGCAGCTGCTGGAACATGACTGCCAGATTGGTGTCCTTCTTGAGCATCCCCTCTGTCTGCTCTCACGCTACTGCCTTCCTGTAGCTGGGTTTCATCATCAGACCCTTCGAAACGCTGGGCATCCTCCTGGAGCATGTACCCAACACTGTGCTCAAACAGTTCGGGGGACTCCTCAGGAGGAGGACATGGTGGGTCTAGGGAAGGAGTGACTGATGATGAGTCTGACATTGATACCAGGGAAGAGGACGCTTTGGCAGCTGCTTTGCCAGTACCCTGAGCCTGGGTGAGAGAGGATGAGGAGGAGGAGGAGGGCTTGGTCATCCACTCTACCAAGTCTTCGGCATGATGTGGCTCAACATGTCCAGCTGCCGAAAAGAAGGACAAGCGTGTCCCATGGCCATGTGCTGATGACAATGCACCGCGTCCACGACCAGCACTGTTGCCCCCAGACACAGAGCCTGCTTGCCCTCTTTTATTGCCTCCTGACTGTCTGCCTCTCCTTGTTTGCCTTCCAGACATTCTAATAGATGGCCTGCAGGGAGATGGGAAAAAAGCAATAAGGGCTACCTTCAGGTGTCCTTCTCTGTCCCTTTACTTAAGGATTTCTAAATATGGTTGAGGATTATTGCTTTTGCACAGAATAGCACAACGACAATTTCCCTGACTGTCCAAAAAACAAGGATTTCAAAGATGGTTGATGAGGAATGCTTTAGCACACTATAGCACAAGGAGAATTCCCCTCACTTTCCTTCTTTGTCCCTAGAAACAAGGACTGGCACACTGAAAGAAACTGACACTCTCCCTACCTAGAGTTTTCTGTCCCTAGAAAAAATGTTTTTTTAAAGCACACTATAGCACAAGGAGAATTCCCCTCACTTTCCTTCTTTGTCCCTAGAAACAAGGACTGGCACAGTGAAAGAAACTGACACTCTCCCTACCTAGAGTTTTCTGTCCCTAGAAAAAATGTTTTTTTAAAGCACACTATAGCACAAGGAGAATTCCCCTCACTTTCCTTCTTTGTCCCTAGAAACAAGGACTGGCACAGTGAAAGAAACTGACACTCTCCCTACCTAGAGTTTTCTGTCCCTAGAAAAAATGTTTTTTTAAAGCACACTATAGCACAAGGAGAATTCCCCTCACTTTCCTTCTTTGTCCCTAGAAACAAGGACTGGCACAGTGAAAGAAACTGACACTCTCCCTACCTAGAGTTTTCTGTCCCTAGAAAAAATGTTTTTTTAAAGCACACTATAGCACAAGGAGAATTCCCCTCACTTTCCTTCTTTGTCCCTAGAAACAAGGACTGGCACAGTGAAAGAAACTGACACTCTCCCTACCTAGAGTTTTCTGTCCCTAGAAAAAATGTTTTTTTAAAGCACACTATAGCACAAGGAGAATTCCCCTCACTTTCCTTCTTTGTCCCTAGAAACAAGGACTGGCACAGTGAAAGAAACTGACACTCTCCCTACCTAGAGTTTTCTGTCCCTAGAAAAAATGTTTTTTTTAAAGCACACTATAGCACAAGGAGAATTCCCCTCACTTTCCTTCTTTGTCCCTAGAAACAAGGACTGGCACAGTGAAAGAAACTCACACTCTCCCTACCTAGAGTTTTCTGTCCCTAGAAAAAATGTTTTTTTAAAGCACACTATAGCACAAGGAGAATTCCCCTCACTTTCCTTCTTTGTCCCTAGAAACAAGGACTGGCACAGTGAAAGAAACTGACACTCTCCCTACCTAGAGTTTTCTGTCCCTAGAAAAAATGTTTTTTTAAAGCACACTATAGCACAAGGAGAATTCCCCTCACTTTCCTTCTTTGTCCCTAGAAACAAGGACTGGCACAGTGAAAGAAACTGACACTCTCCCTACCTAGAGTTTTCTGTCCCTAGAAAAAATGTTTTTTTAAAGCACACTATAGCACAAGGAGAATTCCCCTCACTTTCCTTCTTTGTCCCTAGAAACAAGGACTGGCACAGTGAAAGAAACTGACACTCTCCCTACCTAGAGTTTTCTGTCCCTAGAAAAAATGTTTTTTTAAAGCACACTATAGCACAAGGAGAATTCCCCTCACTTTCCTTCTTTGTCCCTAGAAACAAGGACTGGCACAGTGAAAGAAACTGACACTCTCCCTACCTAGAGTTTTCTGTCCCTAGAAAAAATGTTTTTTTAAAGCACACTATAGCACAAGGAGAATTCCCCTCACTTTCCTTCTTTGTCCCTAGAAACAAGGACTGGCACAGTGAAAGAAACTGACACTCTCCCTACCTAGAGTTTTCTGTCCCTAGAAAAAATGTTTTTTTAAAGCACACTATAGCACAAGGAGAATTCCCCTCACTTTCCTTCTTTGTCCCTAGAAACAAGGACTGGCACAGTGAAAGAAACTGACACTCTCCCTACCTAGAGTTTTCTGTCCCTAGAAAAAATGTTTTTTTAAAGCACACTATAGCACAAGGAGAATTCCCCTCACTTTCCTTCTTTGTCCCTAGAAACAAGGACTGGCACAGTGAAAGAAACTGACACTCTCCCTACTGTGAGGGGGTTAACTCGGTAGCGGGTGTGTGTGACCCCCTGGTTGGGCTCCCCACACAAAAACAGGGCCAGCAGACGGAGGTTGTGGTTTTCAAAATCAAAAGGTGCGGTTTATTTCTCTATGTACAGTGACAAAAACACAGCAAAGCCAAAAAGAAACAAACAAAATAAATCCTGGTCAGTTTGACCTCTGACTAAACATGCAGGTTTCCTAAACTAACAACTGGGATCAGCCTGGTGCTGTCCTAGTCCCTAAGTCCCTGGTTTAGTAAAAGTCCAAACAAATAGCCACACAGGCTTTGCCTCACCGCACAGGGGTTCACTCTCCCTAGACAGTCCACACAGGTCTGGTTCCAGGCATGAGCTAGCCCCTAATGAATCTGGGAGTTTTTTATAGAGGCCTAAATGAGCTGACGAGCTTCAGCTGGACTCATCAACTCCCTGTCTGCACGACGCCCAGTCCTCTCCCTAGAGGTATGAGTCATTCATGAGCCCACTAGCCTCAGCTGGGCTTCATCAACTCCCTAGTTGTATAAGTCGGCATAAAGCCTGAATCTGGGAGAAATATATCTACCCCCCTGGATGCAACCAGGTGACTTTACCTTCCTGCTGTCACATACCCCCCCCTCTTGTTTTAACCTTGGGGTTGGAACACCAGCAATCAGGCATTCATGTACTCGAGACAAAGCATCCACATTCCCCATTTGAACGCCAGGGCGATGCTTTACTGTGAAGTTGAATTCCTGGAGGGCCAGGAACCACCTATTCACTCTTCTATTTGTTTCCTTGTTTTGAGCCATCCACTTTAACGGAGCGTGATCCGTAACCATGTCAAAGTGCCTACCTAGCAGATAGTACCGAAGGGAATCTAGAGCCCACTTCACCGCTAAACACTCCTTTTCAACCGTGGCGTAATTTACCTCATGGGACTTCAACTTCCTGCTGAGGTAAATGACTGGGTGCTCTTCCCCGTTCCAGACCTGGGACAATACTGCTCCTAACCCCACATCTGACGCATCACTTTGTACGACAAAGTCTTTAGAGAAGTCAGGTGAGTACAACACTGGCTGGCTACATAAGGCTTGTTTCAAGAATTGGAATGCTGCCTCAGCCTCGGGGGTCCATTTAATCATGACCGACCCTTTCCCTTTCGTCAGGTTGGTTAGGGGCACAGCCTTAGAAGCAAAGTGGGGAATGAAGCGCCGATAATAACCCGCGATTCCCAGAAAGGCTCGTACCTGCTTCTTGCTGTTGGGACGTGGCCAACTCTGGATGGCCTCGACTTTGTTGAGTTGGGGTTTTATTACTCCCCTGCCAATGGTGTACCCAAGATATTTGGCCTCCTCCTGCCCAATGGTACACTTCTTGGGGTTAGCCGTAAACCCCGCTTCCCGAACAGAGTCCAGGACTGCTTGCACTTTTGGCAGATGTGAGGCCCAATCTGTGCTATGGACAATTACGTCATCCAGGTAAGCCGCAGCATACTTCCGATGGGGCCTCAGCATCTGGTCCATTTTCCGCTGGAATGTGGCCGGCGCATTCTGTAACCCGAACGGCATTCTCTTATATTGGAACGCCCCGTCTGGGGTTACAAATGCGGTTTTCTCTTTGGCCGACTTGGCCAGGGGAATTTGCCAATACCCTTTTGTGAGGTCAAGAGTCGTCATGTATCGGGCTGTTCCCAGCCGGTCGATCAACTCATCTATACGTGGCATGGGGTAGGTGTCAAATTTTGTAACTTTGTTCAACTGACGAAAATCGTTACAAAATCGCCAGCTCCCATCCGGTTTAGGCACCAACACAATGGGACTAGACCAATCACTTTGGGACTCCTCTATCACCCCTAAGTTCAGCATTTTCTGTACTTCCTCCCGTATTGCCTCCCGTCGGGCCTCTGGGATCCGATAGGGTTTTAACTTCACCCTTTCACCGGGCGGGGTAATAATATCATGCTCTACCCCAGATGTTTGTCCCGGCAGCTCAGAGAACACCTCCTTGTTGCGAAGCACAAACTCCTTAACCTCCTGTTGTTGGGGTTGTGACAAGGTGGCTGCTATTCCAACCTCCGGAATCACGCAACCAGTTTGAGCTGGTGACCAAGTTTCTGCGACTAGGGACTCTCTATCCCTCCAGGCTTTCAACAGATTAACGTGATATATCTGTTCGGGCTTTCGCCTTCCTGGTTGTCTGACCTTGTAATTCACTTCGCTCACTTTTTCCATTATCTCGTAGGGGCCTTGCCATTTGGCAAGGAATTTACTTTCAACCGTAGGGACAAGTACCAATATCCTATCCCCCGGGGAAAAGGTACGGGTCTTTGCTCCACGGTTGTACACTCTCTGCTGTGCCAACTGCGCTTGGGCCAAATGTTCCTTCACGATGGGCATTACCTGTGCAATTTGATCTTGCATCAGGGCGACATGCTCAATCACACTCCTGTGGGGAGAACTCTCACTTTCCCAAGTTTCCTTGGCAATATCCAACAGCCCTCTTGGGTGTCTCCCATACAGTAACTCAAAGGGGGAGAATCCCGTAGAGGATTGGGGCACCTCCCTAATAGCAAACATCAAATAAGGAAGTAGACAGTCCCAATCCTTTCCATCTCTATCCACCACTTTCTTCAACATTTGTTTTAGGGTTTTGTTGAATCTTTCAACCAGCCCATCGGTTTGGGGGTGATACACAGATGTACGCAATTGCGTCACTTTGAACAATTTACACAGCTCTTTCATAACCCGGGACATAAAGGGTGTACCTTGGTCCGTAAGCAGTTCTTTACAAATACCCACCCGGCTAAAAACAAGAGATAGCTCTTTGGCTATGGTTTTGGCCGAGGTATTTCTGAGAGGGATCGCTTCTGGATAACGGGTGGCATAGTCCATTATAACCAATATGTACTGGTGCCCCCTAGCGGACTTGATTATAGGACCTACCAAATCCATTGCGATTCTCTCAAACGGGACCTCAATGATGGGTAGAGGGACCAGCGGGCTACGGAAATGTGGCATCGGGGCCGACCTCTGACACACAGGGCAGGAGGAACAATAATTTTCTATGTCCTTCATCACCCCAGGCCAATAGAATCTCTGTAATACCCTCTCTCGGGTTTTCTCTGTCCCCAGATGACCTCCAAGAATGTGCCCATGGGCCAACTCCAACACCAACTTCCTGTAAGGTTTGGGCACCACCAGCTGCTCAACGGTTTCTTCTGCCCTTTTTGCCACCCGATACAGTAGGTCCTTCTCTACGCTGAAGTATGGGTAAGTGCAGGTATTATCTGGGTTCACTAACTCGCCATCTATTTCCACTACGTTTTCCCGTGCCTTTATTAGGGCGGGGTCTTTTAACTGTTCTGTGGCAAAATTTTCCCTGTGAACCTCCAGATCAGAAAACTCCACAGACGGTAGGTTTTCGTCTGAGGAGGTGGGCTCCTCTCCAGTTTCTTGAGTCTCCCCTGCCAATACTGACAAGGGAAATTCTGGAGAGTCCTCACCACTCTCAGAGGAGTTCTGGCTATCACATTCCTGGTACATAGGGGCACCAGTGGGGGGCTCAGGATCATCCCACAGTTCCCAGAACTTCGGAAAATCCCTTCCCACAATGGCGTCATGCGGTAACTGAGATACTAAGCCCACTGGATGAGAGAGGGTACCTTTGGGGGTCTCGAAACACACTGTAGTCACTGGATACTCTCGGGTGTCCCCATGCACACAAATAACAGCTACCTTGCTATTCCCAGAGACCTCTGTTTTAACTAACTCAGCCTTTATCAGGGTCACAAGGCTACCTGAATCCAACAATACCACAACATTTCTACCATTAACACACATTTTGCATAAATGTTTCTCAGTTCCTCGAATGGCAGTGCATGCGACTGTCGCACACAGCGACTGACGTCTGCCCGTCAGAAAGTCACACTGCATGGGTTCCTCCACAACCGGGCAATTGGCTGCAATATGTCCCGCTTGCCGGCAGCGGTAGCAAACGATCCTTCTTGCGGCCTCTTGAGCCGCTGATTTCCCAGGCTGTTCTCGCCAAACTTGGGGTAGAGCTCCCACCCTCTCACTCTCTCCACCCTCACCCCTTGGAATCCTCTTATCCGCCCCTGGGGATGGTCTGGTCTTAGGGTGGAAAGTCCGAGAGTCTCTGGAAGAGGCCGTCAGGTTCTCTGTAGCCAAGTATCTCTCTACACGATCCACAAGTTTACCGGCCGTTTCTGGGTCTCCGTGGCTTACCCACTTTTGAATGGCGGTAGGAAGAGCTCTCAAGAAACGATCCATCACAACACGTTCCACAATCTCCGGTGCGGACAAAGTCTCTGGCTGTAGCCACTTCCTGCTCAGGTGAATGAGATCATACATTTGAGACCTGGGGGGTTTTCCAAGCTGGAAAGTCCAGTTATGCACACGCTGAGCCCGGACAGCCAGGGTGACACCCAGCCTTGCCAATATTTCAGCTTTTAGCATCACATAGTCTTTTGCTTGGTCAGGCTCTAGGTCATAGTAAGCCTTCTGCGATTCACCAGTTAACAGAGGAGCCACCAGTCCAGCCCACTGCTCCTCAGGCCACTTTTCTCTTTCAGCAGTCCTTTCAAATGTGGTCAAAAATACCTCTGGATCATCCTCTCCAGTCATTTTTGTCAATAAACGACTCACCCCAAAGGACGCGGTATTAGTGGGACGGCTTTCCTCACTGGTCTGCGGACGTTGCTGCATTACTGCTTCCATTTGTTGTAGTCTCTGCTCTTGCTTCTGTAACAGGTCTATGAAGCGGGCCTCAGATTGCTGCTGGGCTTGTTGATGAGCTTGCTGCTGGGCTGCAAGGCTCCTTTGCAAACCTGCATTTGTCTGCTGTTGATTGGCATTTGCTAGAGCCAGCTGTTTCAGTATCTCCTCCATGCTGGCTTAAAAAAAACTGCCACTGGTTCTCCACCAACTGTGAGGGGGTTAACTCGGTAGCGGGTGTGTGTGACCCCCTGGTTGGGCTCCCCACACAAAAACAGGGCCAGCAGACGGAGGTTGTGGTTTTCAAAATCAAAAGGTGCGGTTTATTTCTCTATGTACAGTGACAAAAACACAGCAAAGCCAAAAAGAAACAAACAAAATAAATCCTGGTCAGTTTGACCTCTGACTAAACATGCAGGTTTCCTAAACTAACAACTGGGATCAGCCTGGTGCTGTCCTAGTCCCTAAGTCCCTGGTTTAGTAAAAGTCCAAACAAATAGCCACACAGGCTTTGCCTCACCGCACAGGGGTTCACTCTCCCTAGACAGTCCACACAGGTCTGGTTCCAGGCATGAGCTAGCCCCTAATGAATCTGGGAGTTTTTTATAGAGGCCTAAATGAGCTGACGAGCTTCAGCTGGACTCATCAACTCCCTGTCTGCACGACGCCCAGTCCTCTCCCTAGAGGTATGAGTCATTCATGAGCCCACTAGCCTCAGCTGGGCTTCATCAACTCCCTAGTTGTATAAGTCGGCATAAAGCCTGAATCTGGGAGAAATATATCTACCCCCCTGGATGCAACCAGGTGACTTTACCTTCCTGCTGTCACACTACCTAGAGTTTTCTGTCCCTAGAAAAAATGTTTTTTTAAAGCACACTATAGCACAAGGAGAATTCCCCTCACTTTCCTTCTTTGTCCCTAGAAACAAGGACTGGCACAGTGAAAGAAACTGACACTCTCCCTACCTAGAGTTTTCTGTCCCTAGAAAAAATGTTTTTTTAAAGCACACTATAGCACAAGGAGAATTCCCCTCACTTTCCTTCTTTGTCCCTAGAAACAAGGACTGGCACAGTGAAAGAAACTGACACTCTCCCTACCTAGAGTTTTCTGTCCCTAGAAAAAATGTTTTTTTAAAGCACACTATAGCACAAGGAGAATTCCCCTCACTTTCCTTCTTTGTCCCTAGAAACAAGGACTGGCACAGTGAAAGAAACTGACACTCTCCCTACCTAGAGTTTTCTGTCCCTAGAAAAAATGTTTTTTTAAAGCACACTATAGCACAAGGAGAATTCCCCTCACTTTCCTTCTTTGTCCCTAGAAACAAGGACTGGCACAGTGAAAGAAACTGACACTCTCCCTACCTAGAGTTTTCTGTCCCTAGAAAAAATATTTTTTTAAAGCACACTATAGCACAAGGAGAATTCCCCTCACTTTCCTTCTTTGTCCCTAGAAACAAGGACTCGCACAGTAAAACACACTGACACTCTCCCTACCTATCCTTCTCTTTCCCTAAACTAAAGGAATCCAGGTTAAGCAAGAAAGAAATAAATGTCACTGTCCCTGCCTATGCTTGTCTTTCCCTGCTCCGGAACACACTACACTAGGCCGCCGTGCTGGCGGCCTTTTATAGTGTGGGGCGTGTACTAAACACCCTCAGCAATAATTGGCCACAGGCATCCTGCCTGTGGCCAATCATTGCTCTCCTCGCTGCCGGCGCTGTGATTGGCCAAGCATGCGGGGTCACAGTGCATGCTTGGCCAATCACAGCGCCTGGATGACACTGCGATGGCGTAGTGCATTGTGGGCCGTTCGCGTCACTCGAATTTGGCGCGAACGGCCCAAATCGTTCGATCTTCGTCGAACGATCGAACAGCCGATGTTCGAGTCGAACGTATGTTCGACTCGAACACGAAGCTCATCCCTATTGGCCGGCGGGTGGGAAGTGGTTATTGCAGAGTATTGCCGGGCATTGCGGAGTATTGCCGGGCATTGCGGAGTATTGCAGGGCATTGCGGAATATTGCGAAGTATGGCAAGGTATTGCGGAGTATGGGAGGGTATTAAGGAGTATGGCAGGGTATTGCACAGGGTATTGCACGGGGTATTGCACAGGGTATTGCATGGGGGAATTGCACGGTGTATTGGGCAGGGTATTGTACAGGGGGTATTGCGCAGGGTATTGCAGAGTATTGCGCAGGGTATTGTAGAGTATTGCGCAGGGTATTGTAGAGTATTGCGCAGGGTATTGTAGAGTATTGCGCAGGGTATTGCAGAGTATTGGCAGGGTATTGCAGAATGTATTGCAGAGTATTGCACGGGGTATTGCAGAGTATTGCACGGGGTATTGCGCAGAGTATTGGCAGGGTATTGCGCAGGGTATTGCAGAGTATTGCGCAGGTTATTGCAGAGTATTGCGCAGGGTATTGTAGAGTATTGCGCAGGGTATTGCAGAGTATTGGCAGGGTATTGCAGAATGTATTGCAGAGTATTGCACGGGGTATTGCAGAGTATTGGCAGGGTATTGCGCAGGGTATTGCAGAGTATTGCGCAGGGTATTGCAGAGTATTGCGCAGGTTATTGCAGAGTATTGCGCAGGGTATTGCAGAGTATTGCGCAGGGTATTGCAGAGTATTGGCAGGGTATTGCAGAGTGTATTGCAGAGTATTGCGCAGGGTATTGCAGAGTATTGCGCAGGGTATTGCAGAGTATTGCGCAAGGTATGGCAGAGTATTGCCAGGGTATTGCAGAGTATTGCGCAGGGTATTGCAGAGTATTGTGCAGGGTATTGCAGAGCATTGCGCAGGGTATTGCAGAGTATTGCGCAGGGTATTGCAGAGCATTGCGCAGGGTATTGCAGGGTATTGCAGAGTATTGGCAGGGTATTGTAGAGTATTGCGCAGGGTATTGCGCAGGATATTGCAGAGTATTGTGCAGAGTATTTTGCAGAGTATTGCGCAGGGTATTGCAGAGTATTGCGCAGGGTATTGCAGAGTATTGCACAGGGATGGCTGAGTAGGGATGGATGGATGACTGGATCTGTGACTGCAATTGTCACAGATCCAGCCCACAGTGCTGCTGACATGATCCGCTCCCTCCCCTCTCCTCTCACACTGTACCGATCGGTACAGAGAGAGGAGAGAGGAACCGGCGTCATCACATGACGCCGGTCTGTTTACAAGTGATTGCTCCGTCATTTGACGGAGCAATCACGTGGTAAACGGCCGCTATCAGCGGTAATTTACCGTGATCCGTCATGCGCCGGGTCCTCTGGACCCGGTGGTCACGGAGATTCCCGCGTGCGCGCCCCAGGGGGCGCGCGGGAGCGCGATTCTGGGAGGACGTTATATAACGTCCTCCCAGAGTTAAGCAACCACCCTGTCGCCGTTATTTGTCGGCAGGCGGTGGTTAAGTGGTTAATAAAGGAATTGTCAAAAACTGTCTGTTGTGGTCTTTACTTATTGACACATTTTTGGTGAATGGGTACAATGTACCCGATACCCAGTCACATGGGGGGGCCGGGATCTGGGGGCCCCCTTGTTAAAGGAGGCTTCCAGATTCTGAAAAGTTCCCCACCCACAGCCCCCAACAATCACAGCCCAGGGTTGTCGGGAAGAGGCTCTTGTCCCCATCAACATGTTGAGGGCATGTGAGAGCATGTGGCCTGGTATGGTTCAGGAGGGAGGGGGCGCTCGGTTGTCCCCCCCATCCTGACCTCCAGGCTGCATGCTTGGATAAGGGTCTGGTATGGATTTTGGGGGGGGACCCCGTGCCAATATTTATTTTGACGTGGAGTTCCCCTTAACATCCATAGCAGACCCAAAGGGCCTGGTATGGACTGGGGGGGGGACACAAAACCATTTTTTTCCTTGATTTTTCATCTATATTGCTGGGAGCCGGGAATACATTACAGCAGCGAGCAAGTTTAAATTACATTTTGTCCTTTCGAAATTTTATTATTGCTGCGGCATGTTCTACACATCACACATATGCGTCACGTTACAGGCAGACAAAGGGGACCCCCAAGTCACGATATTTAAAGGAATATTTCATTTTTATTGTTTCACTTTAAGCATTATTAAAATCACTGCTCCTGAAAAAACAATCGTTTTAAAAACGTTTTTTTCCATTGATACATGTCCCCTGGGGCAGTACCGGGTCCCCATACAATTTTTATGGCAATTACTTGCATATAAGCCTTTCTTTTTATTTTTAATGTTCGTGTCCCATAGACTTTAATAGGGTTCGCATGTTCGCTAGAACTTTTGCGGTGTTCTGGTGCGAACCGAACCGGGGGGTGTTCAGCCCATCCTTACTTCACCACAATGTTAACCTCCCAATGTGTAAAAAAGAACCAAAACTATAGGGTGACCATTGGCCCACGGTAACAATTCCCGGGACCAAGTCTGATGGACATCGGACCATGCAACCGAGGACCCAGGTGGATCTGGCTTCAATACCTAGAATGCTATAATAAAAACACACATAAAAAAACAAAATAGATATATGTCCGCAGTGTGCTGTCTCCCGGGGCCACCCACACACCACACCAACAACCAAACAAACAACACCTCATACATCACCATCACATACAGTATTTCAACATTCCCCATCTCTCTCCCACAAAGACGCATCCACCTTATCCCCACATAAAACCGCATACATCCCGACCCCAACCAAACGACATCCACAACCCCAACATATTCCACCCACCCCAAAAAACTTCCCTTCACCACTTATCGCATACTCAACCCAGCAAACAGATTGAGCCTAACCACCGCAACCATCGCTCTAATCTATTGCTTACTACCTACCATTCATAGTTCCCACTTGCACTTATCCACCAGCCCCCTCTCACATCCAAAAGTCATAACATCCCTCCCATGCAACCACCATAGGGGTAACATCCATATTTGTGGGGAACCTCCCCCAAGACACAGAACACCGAATCGCACACTAAGAGGGCTACAACATGTGACACCAGCCAACCTGTGCTGAAACATACAATATCATATTGCACAGGCATCATTATCCAATGACTCTCCTATGATTGGTGCTGGTAACCCCTCACACACAAACACATATCCACCAGCTTAGCATCAAGTGGCTCCTCAGGCAGTCAGCCACTACAGCATACTTCCAATCACACATCACATGTGTCCTCTATAAGTCTTAAAAGTTGCCACTGGAGCCAAGCCCAGCTGATAGTCTCGCCACCTTGTCTAAAATGCACAAACCCACCAGACATCCCCGGGGCCACATGTCATGTCCAGTGCATGCGCCCAGCTGGTGCAGATGCACGCAGCACTCCCCGGCCCATAGAGCGGAAAACTCCGCCAGAGCTGCAGAGAGCCGCTCGCAGCGTGAGAATGGGAGAACACATACCCAGTATGACGTCAGAAGGGGGCAGTGCCACCGGGTGATGTACCCAGGTGGCCCAGCCCCTTACCTATATAAGAAATGTCAAAGTGCAGAGGAGGCATACGGCGGATGACATCCCAGGAGGCAAGAGCGTTTTAGATTTTATTTTTCGGGTCTAGAGCGGCGTGATTGACTATGGGTTTTTTTCATTGAGGGACACTATTTTTTTTTATGAATAAAGGAATTGTCAAAAACGTATCTCTTGTGTTTATTACTGTTTTTCACTATTTTGGTGAATGGGTAGGGGTACTACTATGTACCCGATACTCATTCACATAGGGGGGAGCTGGAGGCCTCCTTGTTAAAGGGGGCATCCAGATTCTGATAAGCCCCCCGCCCGCAGACCCCAACAACCACAGCCAAGGTTTGTTGAGAAAAGGGCCTTGTCCCCATCAGCATGGGGACATGGTGCTTTGGGGTGTGGGTGGCAGAGCCCCCCGCCTCAAAGCACCCACCCCCCCATGTTGAGGACATGTTGCCTGGTATGGTTCAGGAGGGGGGGCACTCGCTTGTCCCCCCTTTTCCTGACCTGCCAGGCTGCATGCTCGGATAAGGGTCTGGTATGGATTTTGGGGGGAAACCCACGCCATTTTAAAGAAAACAAAATTCTATTGCTAGGCTATTGTCAGCATTGTTTTCTTTACATTCGGAGGTGTATGTATTTTCTTTACATTCATCTGTCAGTGGGGAAGCCCGCTGACAGATGACTCATGGTTTGTACTGAAAAGTTGGAATTCGTTAGAAAACGAATAAACAAAATACATTTTAACGTATTTCAACAAAATTCGTTACTATTCCTTACTATTTCATTTGGAGATTCAGATACATCCGAATCTCCGAATTACCTAGCATTTGTCAGAATTTATATTCGGACTGAAACAAATTGCACATGTCTAGTAGCAAGTTATCCTTGCTATATGGGGAAAAGACAGAGGAATAGAGCCAATTTTACAACGTGTTTGTAAAATCCGAACCAACCTGTATCTGATTAAAGTGTGACATATTATCATTATCAGAAGATTTTGACTGAGAAGAGCGTGAAAATTTATGCAAACGTCCAATATTGGGTGTACGTTGGGTGAGTCCATTTGTATGCTTGGTTGGAATCAAAAGCCAATTTATAGTGCAGAAATGTATTTTCTTTAGGTCTTTAAAATGTCAGCAAAAAAGGGATATCTCGGTTATGGCAGCAGCTGCCATAGCTCCCTCTTGTTAACTAAAAAAATAATCTGATATTAGTTTACAGTTCTTACTGTACAATTTTTCAATTTCCCTATCCACTACTTCCAAGTAATTTGTATATTGTTGACAAAGCAACTCCATCATTTTAAAAGAACAAGCTTGAAGGTTATTCTGCCATTCTGTTCTAAAATCAGGCTTAACTTTTTTGATGTTGATGTTTGAAAATATCGCTTGTTCCAGAATAAATAAGATTTTTTTTCTCTAATAACCTCTAAAGTATCGTATAGAGGAACTCTGAGATTGATGGATCTGATTCATGAATCCCTCAAATGCTGTCCCACATTAAGGCTGGATTCACACCTATGCAGTTTTAGTGCTTTTTGCATTTTGCAGGTTTGCACTGCAGTCCATGTAACATGGTTTCCTATGGAACACTTTCTGTAGTGCAAATCTGCAAAATGCAAAAAGCACTGAAAATGCATAAGTGTGAATCCAGCCTTATGCCCCATACACACGATCGTTTTTCTTGCCATTTTTTTCTTGCCGTTTTTCTCGTCGTTTTTTTTCATGTTTCCTCTCAAGTCTGTCTTGCGTACACACGATCATTTTAAAAAACGATCAAGCAAAGCGCAGTGACGTACAACACGTACGACGGCACTATAAAGGGGAAGTTCCGTTCGAATGGCGCCATCCTTCATGTTAGTAAAGTTTGTTAAGCGACGATTCGCTCTTTTCAGTCTTGTGCTTTTCAGTCCGTGACTGCGTGACGAATGTGCTATCTCCATTACGAACGCTAGTTTTACCAGAACGAGCGCTCCTGTCTCATACTTGATTCTGAGCATGCGCGTTTTTTTCACGTCGTTAAAGCATACACACTATCGTTTTTCACGTCGTTAAAAAAAACTACATGAAAAACGACGTGAAAAAAGAGAGCATGTTCGAAATTTTTAATGGCCGTTTTTCACGTCGTTAAAAATGCTCTGGAGCCTACACACGATCATTTTTAATGGCCATTTTTTTTAATGGCATTTTTAACGGCATGAAAAACGATCGTGTGTATGGGGCATTAGGCTCGATTCACACTAATGCATGTTGCTTTTGAGAGTTTTTGCCTTGCTTTTTGCGGTGCTTGCCGCGTTTTTCAACATGCGTTTTTACCGCGATTTGCGTTTTTTTTTTTTATTAATTTTTATACAGTCTTTTTTATTTTTATACATTTCCTTTAAAAAAAAACGCAAAACGCAAATCGCGGCAAAATCGCGGTAAAAACGCGGCAAAAACGCATTAAAAACGCGGTACTTGCGTTTTTGATGCTGGTCCATTGACTTCTATTACAAGCAAAACGCTGCTTTTTGCAGGAAAAAAAGTCCCCGACCCTTTCCAAAAACACTGAGGCACAAAAATGCATTGATGTGAACATGTTCCATAGGAACCCATGTTAAAAAATTTCCATGCATTTCTGCAAAATGCAAAATGCACCAAAAAACGCATTAGTGTGAATCAAGCCTTACTGACCATTTTTAACACAAACCCAATTGCAAATAACAAAAAACATTGCACAAAAAGATATAAAATCTTTAAACTTGATGTTCTAGTCACCAGTGTGAGTAGAAGGGTTGGCACCCATAAATCAAGACCAAATATAGAAGAAACACCAGTGAACCTGAAAATCAAGGCCACCACCCAAATATAGTATACATGGAAAAAACAATGCCCAGGGATTTTTAACCACTTAAGGACCGAGCCTGTTTTTCAGACTCTGTGTTTACAAGTGTAGCGCCCCCCCAATATTTGGGGGCGCTATGTGGAAATTTAAGGGTAGTCTGAGCCAATAATTGGGCTCAATCCAATTATGATTCAATTGTTGTTCTGTTCTGGGTGTGATTCTTCCTGGCAGTAGTGTTCTCCTTTGCCTGTAGGTGACACTGTCACCACCGGCATGGGTTGAGCTACGAGGGGTATCACAGCTCCTTGGGTGTCCTCTCTCAGCAGCCGTGCAGTGGGCATGGTCTACCCGCTGTGCATGCTGGTAGAGGGTACAAAAGGGGCTTCCAGGGGGACCCCAAGGCGTTCAGGGGGG
The DNA here is from genome assembly GCA_029206835.1 of Rana muscosa. Taxonomy (NCBI): domain Eukaryota; kingdom Metazoa; phylum Chordata; class Amphibia; order Anura; family Ranidae; genus Rana; species Rana muscosa. The sequence goes on along the minus strand of CM055116.1, from coordinate 774,978,144 downwards.
ACCTCTGGTCCACTGAGTGTGCCTCGTGGCCCGCATGGCACGAGGTGTGCGAGTGTGTTTAGGCCTCGGGCACCTTCAGCCCAAGATCCTGTTGCTGCATTGTAGGCCCAGCTCTGCTGACTAGGGCCTACGCTTCAGAGAAGGATCCCAGGCTGCCCGCTTGAAGGGGGCCATCTTTAGGAAAAGTGGTCCAGGGGAAGATCAGTCCCGGCAGAGATTAGCGACGGTACTGATGTCTCGGGGAGAAGCCTGGAGGCTTGCCTAAAGGGGAATTCATCGTCTCTGATATTCGTGCTACATCCCGGCTGCTAGGACTGCTCTCATAGGGACTATCCGGGTGAGCAATACCCACTCAGGCTTGAGTGGCGACAAGTGTATATACTGAACTTTAGGGCTCTTTCACACGGGCGGATCCCGTCATGACCTGCCCCGTGAATATCCGCTTGCTCAGCGGAGATCGCTCTGTTGATCCCCGCTGAGCCGGCGGATGACTTGTCCGTCTCTGCACACTGTGCAGAAACGGACCGGTCGGGTTTCCGCTTTCCTCTATGGGGGGGATCGGATGAAAACGGACCGTCTGTCCGTTTTCATCCGATCCGATCCGCAGACGGATGGAAAAGTAGGATTTTCCTCCGTCATGCTAAACGGACCATAGCGGAGACTGATGTCGTCGGATGTCAGCGTATGTTCATCCGCTGACATGCGCTATCCCATAGGGATACATGTATGTCCGTTTTTCATCCGAAAATGGATGGATGAAAAACGGACATACGGAACGTCCGTGTGAAAGGGGCCTAAGTGTTGCGTGCCTGAACCTTCCCCTACTTTCTTTCAACTTCCTGCTCTCTCTCTTCAAGTTGACTCGAAGAGAAAAAAAGAATAAAGCCTTGCTGATTAGGTTTTACTCATGTGTTACACGTGGGTGTTTTGGCGCCAAGAGACAGAGAGAGTTGGATTGAGTAAGCAACATGTCTGCATTCCCATGTACCTCAGCTCTATCGGGACCCTGGATGTTCTCGATGCCTTCTACAATGGACGTTGCCCCACTCACTGCCCCGCTCACAGACACGAGGATCCGGCTCAAAGCCCAGGGTCGCTTCGCTTTGTATACCTGCCGAGATGCGGAGGCCCTGGGCATGCTCTGTCCCAAATGCCATGGACTGGCCGTGCAATTGCGTCCGTTCGGAAGGTGTTCGGCTTGTGGAGAGTTTCTCTTCGAGGTGGAGCAGCCCACTGAATCACCCGGGTAAATTGCATTACAGACGTCATAACTTCGGAGGAAGACGCCTACACTCCTGCAGCCGAGCCCACGCGCATCGCCTCTCCTATTGCCAGTGCCTCAGGGAAGGGTGCCCCTGAGACTTCAGAGGGCATCGGCGGACACCGCAGTGGACGCTGCCTCTGCCACTACAGAAGTTCATATCCCGCCCGCAAAACGGAAGGTGGGATATGTTAAGGCCTCCCGCAGCCGCGGTCGAAGCCTGCCCCAGCGCCTACCAGAACCGGACCTCGAGAGCGGAAGGAAGCCCGAGAAGTCCCCGACAGGTGATGGTAAGGAAGCTGAGAAAAGTGTGTCTACCCGTAATTACTTTCCTGCTGAGGAGTATGACACCTCAGACTTGGACTCATCGTCCGATGTGGGGGATGATGCCGAGATCGATGACATTTTCATTAAAAAGGGATGGGACAATGTAAAGACTGTTGCCCCGGCCCGCAGCCTTAGAGTGGGATCGCCTATGAGTTCGGGGAGGACTACACCCCATGTGGAGGTCCCGGCCATAGAGGAGAAAGCTGTATCTGCCCCAAGTGGAAAACCCCTACCAGGGCTTGATACGGTTTCAGTCCGGAGATCCCCAGATGCCATTGTGTTACCTGGAGCGGGGATCGTGCAACTCTCCCTCATCTTGCTTGTTTACAGTGGATTCTTAACAAGAGAGTGGCTAGTGAATATGGCTTTGAGTACCCATACGTACCCAAAGGACTGTTGTTTGAAATAGAGGCCTATCGAGAAAGGTGGTACGCAGAAGCCATATGGGACTACCTCGAGGTGCCTAAGCCATACAGGTTTTTTTGCCCGCTCAGCTGCCATGACCGACCGCTTTAAGGGTTGCCGTCAGGACTGGAACTATGGTCGGCATATTCACGCCGATCGTGTTGTGATCTGTTGTCCAGGGAAAGAGGATGCTGTTTATTCTATAGAGACTCTGGACAAGCAGTGGAAGTCGATTACCCTGCCAGATCCAAGCCTTTATCTCTGAGACACACAGACAGGAATTTGTTTTGCTTTTTTATCCTGTCTTTGCATGGACAAACCGTGCCTTGGATTCAAGCGACTTTGCCCCGCTGAAAAGGGGATGTCTACTCTTAAAGAGGAAAAAAAGTGGAGAGCTTGTTGTTTTTTTTCTCTCCTTCCTGCCTCAAACAAAGGACAGTTTCCATTGAATTGAAATCTGGGGTAGTCAGTCAGTAGGTCATGGTGAAAAGACGCTGTGGTCAAGATGTGGGATGTTCAGTGTGTTGCATTACAGTCCCAAGCGTAGCTACTATGGAATGTTGAGGCTCTGCCAACACTAGGTGGCAGTGGTCTGCAGGGAAAAAGAAAAGACTGCATTATTCATGATTAGGATTTTCTTTCTTTATTTCTATGCTAGGGGAGGCAGTTTACTTCTAAATTTGTGTAGAATGTTAGTGATAAGATGTTAATTTTTCTATCTATGTTGTGATTTCTTGCAGGTATTGGAGCAGCTATCAACACCACCGGAAAATGGGGTGGGATAGATAGCTAGTGATGGGGTGGAATGTATATTTTCAAGAAATGTCATTGTCTGGATATAATGTTATCTGTGTGCTATTTTTTTTTCTTTTCTTCTTCCTCCTCTTTTCTCCTTTCCAAAAATATTGGTTCAGGCATCTGTTTAAAATTTTTTCGTTTTTAGAGTAAATCAACAGCCTTCAGGACTGAAGGGTTTTTGATTTCCTCAGCCACTGGGGACAGTGTCATTTCTGGAGGGGTGTGTGTGTAGCGCCCCCCCCCAATATTTGGGGGCGCTATGTGGAAATTTAAGGGTAGTCAATAATTGGGCTCAGACCAATTATGATTCAATTTTTGTTCTGTTCTGGGTGTGATACTGCCTGGCAGTAGTGTTCTCTTTGCCTGTAGGTGACACTGTCACCGCCGGAATGGGTTGAGCTACGGGGGGTATCACAGCTCCTTGGGTGTCCTCTCTCGGCAGCCGTGCAGTGGGCGTGGTCTACCCGCTGTGAATGCTGGTAGAGGGTACAAAAGGGGCAGACGCCATTAGGCGTGAGGCGATTCCAGGGGGACCCCAAGGCGTTCAGTTGACTCAAAGAGAAAAAAAGAATAAAGCCTTGCTGATTAGGTTTTACTCATGTGTGGACATTGGCCTTATTCCTGGAGATTTTTGTTTGCCTAGACAACGGAGCTAAAGGATCCACTCTGGAGAGGTAATTGCTGCAGACCCAAAACAAAACCAGTTGGTCACTTAAATGTGACTAAGTGCTACACAAGTTAAAAAACATTTTTTTTGCTAGAAAATTACTTAGAACCCCAAACATTATAATTTATTTTTCTAACACCCTAGAATAAAATGGTGGTCATTTGAATACTTTTTGTCACACCGTATTTGCGCAGCGGTCTTACAAGCGCAATTTTTGGGGAAAAAATTCACTTTTTTAAATAAAAAAATAAGATAACAGTAAAGCTAGCCCAATTTTTTTTATATTGTGAAAGATAATGTTATGCCGAGAAAATTGATACCCAACATGTCACGCTTCAAAATTGCGCCCGCTCGTGGTATGGCGTCAAACTTTTACCCTTAAAAATCTCCAGGTTGCTTGTTTTGAGTTACAGAGGAGTTCTAGGGCTAGAATTATTTCTCTCACTTTAACAATCGCGGCGATACCTCACATATGTGGTTTGAACACCGTTTTCATATGCAGGCGCTGCTTACGTATGCGTTCGCTTCTGCGCTCAAGCTCGTCGGGACTGGGCTTTTAAAAAAAATTGGGACACTTTTATTACTTTTATTACTTGGAGCTAACTCCAAGCTCCAAATGGCTAGGGAAGACGGGTTACTTAGTCGACGGGAATTTGAGTATCTCAAGGTTAGAGACTATAATATCCCTATCTTCTATATAATTCCGAAAGTTCATAAGTCTGTACAGGACCCCCCTGGGAGACCTATTGTCTCCGCTATTAGGGGACCATCAGAAAGAATAGGAAAGTACCTAGACCTCATGCTCAAAGACATGGTGGCTAGTCTCAAGTCCTATGTTAAGGACACTCGGGATGTCCTTGCCCAGATTCAAGATGTAAAGTTAGAAGAAGAGATCCTACTTGTAGGGATCGATGTGGAGTCTCTATATACCTCCATTTCCCATATTTGGGGTGTGGAGGCTGTAGAGTCTTTTCTGGACAGACAATACCCCGAATGCGGGGCCCAAAATGAATTTGTGGTGGATCTGCTTGCTCTGACTCTCAACAACAACTTCTTCCAATTTGAAACTAGATTCTACCAGCAGATCAAAGGCAACTCCATGGGAGCCCCATGGGCACCGGCATATGCGTGCCTACATTTGGGTCTGTGGGAGGAGGATCTTGTATTTACCTCATGTATGTACCTGAGCCATGTTCATACCTGGCTCAGGTACATACATGATGTCTTGATGGTCTGTAGAGGGGATGCTGCATCACTTGAGATTTTCATGTGTGCATTGAACAAAAATGATCGCAATATTTGATTGACTTATACATATGATCATGAAAAAATCCCTTTTCTAGACCTCTCTATCCAGGTGAAAGACTTGGCCCTCATTACCACCACTTTCCGAAAGGAAACTGCGGCCAACACTCTCTTAAGAGCAGACAGCCATCACCCGAGATGGCTCAAGGGTGGTATACCTATTGGGCAGTTCCTATGGATCAAGAGGATCTGCTCCAATATGCCGGATTACAGACTTGAAAGTGATGCCCTCTACCTTAGATTTAGAGAGAGGGGATACTCTCACAAACAGTTGAGACGAGCCAAATCCAAAGTAGCGACCCGTGAACGTAAAGATCTAATAGTGAACATCCCTAAGAAAGACAAACCAGAATCGGGACCAGTCAGAATTATCACACAGTTTGGCTCCCAATGGGACACAGTGAGGAAAATCCTCAACAAACATTGGGATGTCCTTATGAATACCCCGGGGATAGCCAAAATAGTGGGCCCAGCCCCCTTGATGGTAGCCAAAAGGGCTAGGAATCTAGGGGACTAGCTAATACATTCTGAATTCACGAGAACAACTGAACCGAATTGGCTCTCTGAATACCCACGTAGTAAGGGCATGTTCCCCTGTGGACATTGCCAGGTATGCCCCTTTGTGGACAGAACTGACACTTTCTTTGATTCAACTAATGAACATAGTTACCAGATTAAGAACCTTATCAATTGTGCTACCCCTAGAATCATCTACATGTTAACATGTCCCTGTAAGAAGATTTACATTGGTAAGACCAAACGCCAACTAAGGGTACGTCTGGGGGAACACATGAGGGAAGTTAGGGAAAAGAACCCTGAAAAACCACTCGCTAGACATTTTGCCCAGTATCATGATGGGAATTTAAATGGTATGAAAGTGAAGGGTATCTACTTACTTAATCTGCCTCTGAGAAGGGGGGATTTTGACCAAATACTCCTGCAAAAGGAGAAAATGTGGATTTTCCGGTTAGGGTCCCTTATACCACTAGGCCTCAATAATGAGCTGAATTTACAGCCTTTTTTGATAAAATAATGTTTACTGGATTTCCCACATTGTATCCGTATCTGCTTTATTCATCTTTGACTGACTTTGCCCCCTTTTCCCCCCTTCACAGATCTATATAACACACTTCTTTTTATCTATTTTTGTAATCCTTGCTTTTGCTAGGCCTCTTGCTATGTGTGGCTGTATGGCATCTTAGCGCCCTTTATCGAGTACTATAACCTCGATCATTACAACATGATAACATCTATGTCTCACTAACAGGTGCTTGATTATAATTATGACACAATAAGCACATACCTGCCACTGTGCTTGTTATATATCTCCTTTGTTGAGTGATATATACTTATGTGTTTCTTTGTGTGTGGGTTCTTTGTCTTTATGTTTCCTGGTTCCTTATATGTCTTTACATGTTTTTTTTTTTTTATGTATCATTGCCTTGCCCTTACCCATTTAAATCTATTATTCTTAGGTTTTGATGTTTGTTTATATACACATTAGAATCAGGAATAATAATGTACTGGCCCTTTAAATGTAACCAGTGGATATTTGTACTCTATGTTTTTGACTCACTACTTGGCATTAAGCCTATTATATCCTGTTTGTATCTTTGGGGGATCCATTCAGTATCCAAAATCCTTCTATGTTATACATACATTGCAAATTTCCCTTTTTTTCTTTAAAAATATATGTTTTGGGCGGAGTGAGACGAGGGGGGGACGTTATAAAAAGGACCCCTCGCCCTCCGTCACATCTATGTCCAGATGAAGCTACGCATCTCCTATCTGCAAAACTAGTCAACGTCACTTCCGCCCGGACGACACGCTGCGACGCGGCCTCATGCCCATACAGTGACGACGAGTCCCGGAAGGAGGAGGAAGTGAGCAATGCAGTCGTGCAGACGTGAGCACGAGCTGTAGGACATGGAACGGAGCTAACTAGGGATCATCCCTACATATGTACCTCAGATACGGCTGTATCTTGGTCATTCCCCGCAGGACTAGAGGAGCAGGAGAGATACTCCGAATGGACGCTTAAGAGTACCGGAGAAGGGGTAATGTAATCACTTACAAACCTGACTGGAGTGTGGACCTGCTCTATACCTGACAACAGGTTATCTGTTTACATCAGTCAGTTAGGACTGTCATACTAAACTATACCTGCCCCAAGGTGAATCTTATATACAGCAGTAGTCCCTCTATGTATGTCTCCAGGAAGATGTGATTTGATGGACTCAGTACCTCTTAACTAAGACATTTTCCACTTTCTCTCCTCTTGCCTCCACTACCTGCTGGTCCCACGGACTTTGGCCATTTCTTCAGCGGACTCACCTTGCCCTTCCTCCCCCTCCTTCCACCCATTCATAGGGCTCGAGCCACCAGGGTCTTTAGGGGCGGGTCTCTCGGTATATACACAGCCTTGTTGAGGGGATACAGCCTTGTCACTCCTCACTACCTATCACAGTTTTGAAGGCCATAAAATGCTAAAATAGCACAAAACCCCCCCAAATGACCCCATTTTGGAAAGTAGACACCCCAAGCTATTTACTGAGAGGCATGTTGGGTTCATGGAATATTTTATATTTTGCCACAAGTTGCGGGAATATGACAAACTTTTTTTTTTTTGGGGTGCAATTCCACATATAACCATGGCATGTGTGAGCAATATATCATTTAGTGACAACTTTTTGTAATTTTTTTTTTTTTTTGTCATTATTCAATCACTTGGGACAAAAAAAAAATATTCAATGGGCTCAACATGCCTCTCAGCAATTTCCTTGGGGTGTCTACTTTCCAAAATAGGGTCATTTGGGGGGGGTTTGTACTGCCCTGCCATTTTAGCACCTCAAGAAATGAGATAGGCAGTCATAAATTTAAAGCTGTGTAAATTCCAGAAAATGTACCCTAGTTTGTAAACGCTATAACTTTTGCGCAAACCAATAAATATACGCTTATTGACATTTTTTTTACTAAAGACGTGGCTGAATACATTTTGGCCTAAATGTATGACTAAAATTGAGTTTATTCGATTTTTCTTATAACAAAAAGTAGAAAATATCATTTTTTTTCAAAATTTTCGGTCTTTTTCCGTTTATATCGCAAAAAATAAAAATCGCAGAGGCAATCAAATACCATTAAAAGAAAGCTCTATTTGTGGGAAGAAAAGGACGCAAATTTTGTTTGGGTACAACATTGCATGTCCGCACAATTTACAGTTAAAGCAGCGTAGTGCAAAATTCTGAAATCACCTCTGGTCCTCTAGCTACCAAATGGTCCGGGGCTTAAGTGGTTAAGAATTAAAGGAGAAGTCCAGCCAGAGCTTTTTAGGCTGGGCTTCTTCTATGGGTCACAGGAGTGCAATTTGTTTTGCACTCCTGTGACCCGTTTTCAGTGGATAGCGGTCTGAAGTCCACTCTCCGCTGACGTCACTGGAATCAGTCCAGGCAGCATGTCATCCTGACTTACGAAGTCTGGATCTGCCAGCTGCCTGGACTGATGGCAGTCTCAGCCTCTCAGCGAGCTGCTGAGACGGCCGCTCCTCGTCCCTCCACAGCTCAGCGCTCCAATGAGCATGGAGGAGCAGAGCAGGAGAGATGCTGACTGACAGTCAGCAGCTCTCTTCTCGGGGAGGTGAGAGAACCGAGCCATCAACGTTGTTCGGTGGCTGAGTTTTCAGTGCAGAGGCGGCGGGGGACAGATGTAGCATCGGTCTGATGCTGCATCCACCTAGATAAGTATAATGGGGAAAAAAAATAATAATTCCCATACTTCTCTTTTAAGAGATAATACAGCAGCAGAATGAAGTAAAATTGGCTGAAATGTACTTTAAAAAGAGTACAGGCAGGTATATCACTACAAGAATTATTAAACCACAAATGTTTTAGTCCAAAAATCAAAAAAAAAAAACTGTATAAAATTGCAGAGGCGCATTGCCAGCGGTGTAGCCGCGGTGTCCCATTGATTTCAATTGGCAGGAGCGGAGGAGGTATACACACCGCTCCTTCACCGCTCCAAAGATGCTGCTAGCAGGACTTTTTTCCCGTCCTGCTAGCGCACCGCTCCAATGTGAAAGCCCTGAGGCTTTTACACTGGAGACGACACAGCAGCGGCTGTTTAGGGTCGGTTTGCAGGCGCTATTTTTAGTGCAATAGCGCCTGCAAACCGCTCCAGTGTGAAAGGGGTCTTAGTGAGAGAAATATTTTGTTTGGACCACCTTGGTCACGGGCACAGTTCCATGCACACTGACACTGACAATTTTAGCTTAGTCTTTGTGACGGGAGGGCCCGTGGAACCCCGAATCCCTTGGAACGTATGGGATACCATTGTTTCAGCTCCCCATGCACCTCCTATGTCTAAGTCACCCTGTCTATTGAGGCACAGGGTGAGCAAGAAAATAATGAACCCTGAGAATATGATTGAATTACTTCAAATGGGACAGTAATATTCATTAACAATATCTCTCAAACCATATTAGAAAGACTGACTGATTCATACTGTTAGGAGGTGCTGATGTCAACTCCAGCCACCTGTCTGTCCGTTGCCTGTTATAATGTAAATGAGCCTAGTGTGGCTTCTCTTTCACCCATTGCCGTCTGTGCTAATTGACCCTGCAATTGTATGAAAGAGTTCTGTGTTGATATGTATGATATTGTGTATTGAAGTTTAGGAGACAGTCAGGCTAGGAACTCAAAGGTCATGCCTAGGCTGTCTAAAGGGATTATTTAATGAACTCATGTTAATTAGGTTTCTGGTCACAGGTGTTTTCCAGAGTAATATGAGCAGATATGCACCTCCTCTTTTACTGTGTATAAAACTTGCATTGCTTTCAATAAAGATGCATTCCTGCTTGACCCTCAAGACAGAGCTTTGTCTCATATTTGGAGGAGAATTATTCATATGGGTTTCTTGTTCAGCTGGTTGGAGTGCCCAGTAGCTGCCTTTGTGTTCGGGAATGGAATGTCCTAAACAACTTTAACCCCTTTCATACTCAGGGTGTCGTTACATTGGTGGCAAGCAGCGGGATGATTCCCACAGCCAGAAGGACAGCTACAAGAGGACACAGGCCAATGGAAGCACATTATGAACGGCTAAAGCACTCTACCCTCAAGGACTTACTGGAGAACCGGGGCCGACCGGCCAACAAGAAGAGGGACATTATCGCAAAACTAGTCGAAATGGATAGAGCCGAAAGACCCAACATAACCGAAGGCCCAGCGTAACAGACAGGACACCCGAAGAGGCAAGTTTTGATTGGGCTGTTAACATAAGACATATTATGGTCTTAACCCTACAGCGGAGATCATAGACCTAGTTATAGTGGCTGTGGATGCAAATTGGCTACAGCAAAGAGGTGCTGCAGAAGCAGATGTCACAGCAGCACCAACTGAAAGGAGAGGAGAGGTACAGATACCAGCCGCCATGGAAGAGGAATTCAGAAGGAGGTTGCGAGAGATGCAGATACAGCATAGAGGACCAGTATCAGAGAAGGTCCTGCTGGGATGGTCTGATTCTATCCGCTGCGAACTGCGAACTCTGGAAGAAAGCGCTAGCTCTTGAGCAGCAACACCAGGGAAAAGTTCTCCCCTCCATCCATGTAATGTACTGGTCGCAGTATGAAGTACGAATGCTGTTATTGGGGGAACAACTGAAGCAGGAGTGGACAGCTGAGTTAAGCAGGCTGATCCGGGCAGAGATGCAGTTGGACGAGAGCTACAGAGCCCTCCAGTGGTATGTAGCCCAAGAGTGCCTGTGGTCAGCGGATGATAGCCCTACAGAAGGCTTTGACTATGATTGCCTGGGATTGTTGTATTGGAGGCTGTCCAGGGACCCTGACTTTGGGAGTGATCGACAGTGGCATTTGGAGGAAATAATAGAGCACAGAGAGCAAAGACTGAATGTCTCATAAGGGCACTGGGCACAGGAAGATTTGGAGTTTCTGGCCGTTCAGGAATGGGAGCTGGAGATCGCCTACAGACAGCTGCTAGACTTTGCTCAGCAGCAGGGTGGGGCTCCCTTTGCCTGGGACTATCAGGAAATACCAGTTGACAACTCTGAAATCCTGGCTGAAGAATCGGCAGTGGAAAATCTGAAGATTGCCATCCCCAAAGCTGAAGTGCTGACAAAAGGGCAGTGTTCTGCTAAAAGGGAAAAAAAACTGCGCTAGTTTAAGAAAAGAATACTAGACTCTCCTAAGCAGCAATAATAGTGGGATAAGCACCAAATAGATATAAAGGGAAAAAAATTGCGCTAATGAGTCCAGGATAGAGGAAATATTAGGTATGATTTTCAAAGTCCAAAAAATTCCAATTGGAAATGCTGGAGAAGACAAGTGGCAAGAAAACACACGTAAATCCTATGTGAACTTGTGTAGATGTATGCTTACCAAATAGTAAGCCAAACGGGCAGATGGCTATTACCCAGCCTAGGCCTTTGGTTAACACACCTGTGCTAACTTTCCTCGAGGATGATAGACTATAGCAATGGAAGGATGACTCCACAATATGGGTAGGTATGGTATCCAAGATGTTTTAACAAAAAGAAGAGAAGAAAAGCAGCGTAATCCTGCCACATAAAGTAATCCTTAATGGAAAAAATGCTATGTAGTAAGGAAGGCGTGAGACCACCAAGTGTGTGCTATTTCAATAGAAGTGAGCCACCACCTAATAAGTAATCTCCTTACCAGACACGTATAATTATAGGCCTTAAACAAAAGAGGGTAAATAATCCACCACGGAGTGACCCGCCACCTCACAAGTAATCTCCTTACCAGATTACATCAGGTTGTAGGCAAAACAAATCCACTGGCAGCAGGAGACAGGTACACTGATATAAGGCTGTTTATAACGGATCAATATGGCTCCCAGCTAAAACGATATGACTCCGAAGGAGCCCACAGGATGATGTACTCAAAAGAAAATAAGGACCAGATCGTGTAATACCGTCACTTATTTATTAAAAAAAAAAGATTAAAATACACTTACATCAAATAAGCGCAAACAGGACATGTAAGAAAAGCCGGCCGGCTGTAAAGCGAACTCCCGTCCAAACGAGCGTGGTGACGTCAGCGCGTACCCCCTTAGACGCGTTTCGTCATCATAGACATTGTCAATAAGGGACGGGTAGCGAGCTGAATCACCACATTATATAGAACAATGCCTCGTCTTGACAACCGGACATGAAAGTACGGCGGCCATCTTGGATGATGGCAAACCTCATGTATATCAATAGAAATGGTGCAAGGATTGCCCATATCTCTCACGAATAGACCGGAAAGTCAACAAAAAGAGGAATGACTCTATCTATCTCGATTTGGATCCCGGACATGATGCAATACCCCCCTCCCTCATATGTACGGCAACCATTTTAGAAAATGGAAAGCCGCACATAGATTTGTCAAACCGGTATGATATTGTCATATCAAATATTAGAAAGACAAAAACCAAGGAAACAATTAAATTAACCTCAATCTGAGTCATGGACACAAATCAATATCTACCATCTTGAATCATGGCAAATCCAATTAAATAATATTAAAAATTAGTAAAAATTAATAAAAATACCCTTTGAATTGGAATATCCAAAATTAATAATAAAAAAATAATAAAAATATTATTTATACATTGTGAAATGAAAAATATAAAGAAAAATATATAAAAAAATATTAATCTTATTCAATTATGTACACATTTAAGTGAATATATGGGTGTAAATAATTTATATGTGAAAAACAAATATCATAATTGCCTAAATAAACATAACCTCTCCAAGGCTATATACAAAAATATAAATAGTGATATTATTCAATACTGTGAGAATTATATATATATATATATACTAAGGAGTAGGATAATAAGTGGCAAAAAAGAAAAGAGATTTGATTATAGTCCAATCAATCAATAATTAATGTGAACAATCACCTATTATAGGTATAATCTGTTATATAAAGCTAGACTACACAATAAATAGTGATATTAATTGTGTAAAAAATATATTAATTATAAACCATATAATAATGGAAGTCCAAATAAACAAATAAACAAATCCCATACATGACTCACACCGAGTTCACAATGTGAAAAAACAATCTTCTTAGGAATTATCAATGAAAGCATTGACGTCCACGTCAATGTTCATTTCATGGGGTACATAAGTCCTAGCCTTAAAAATCCAGGACATCTCTAATTTAGAGATATCCCTTACCAAAGAGCTACCTCTCGATTTCGGGCTGAATTTATCGATCCCTAGAAACAACGTGTTTGAAGGATCTCTTTTATGCACTAATCTGTAATGTTTAGATACAGAGTGATTTTTAAACCCTGATTTAATATTTGTGATGTGTTCGTTCAATCGAACCTGTAGGGGGCGTTTGGTCCTCCCTATATATTGTAAACCACAGGGGCATTGGAGTAAATACACCACGCCCACTGTGGAGCAAGTAATAAAGTGTTTGATGTCATGTGTGACCTGTGTACTAGTGGACAGAAAACTGGTTGTCCTTCTACTAGTGCAACTGTTAAGGGAACAGACTCTACAATTGCGACATTTATAGTAACCCGTAAAATGTCCAAAAAAACTCACTTTAGATGGAGGATCGATAATGTTAGGCGCCACCCTATTTCTTAGGGAGGTAGCTCCCCTAAAAACAACTTGGGGCCTCTCGGGCAAAATACCCTTCAATATACGATCATTGTTAACAATATGCCAATGTCGAGACAGCAATTGTTTGATTTTTTTATGTTGTAAAGAATAGGTGGTGATGAATGGAACACCTTTCGAAAAAACATTTTCTTGTTGTCGTGGTTTTTCAACGAGAAGATCATCACGATTCAATTGTTTAACTGTCTCAAGAGAGGTCATCAGGTCTAATTCATGGTAACCTTTTTCTTTAAATCTTTGGGTAAGTATCTCAGCCTGCTGTAAAAACTCTACTTGGCTGGAACAATTCCTCTTGAGCCTAATATACTGGCTTTTAGGGATTGATCCAAGCCAAGGCTTATGGTGACAACTCGTAATAGGTATGAATGAATTTCTATCCGTAGACTTGAAATATGTAGACGTGGATAATTTGTTCCCTTTAACTTTGATCTTTAGATCCAGGAAATTAATTTCAGAACAACTCATCTCATATTTCAACTCAATACCCCTCTGGTTGTCATTGAGACAGGTCATAAAGGCTTGAAGAGATGGGAGATCACCATCCCATAGGAGGAGGATGTCATCTATATACCTCGCCCACAAACACAAATTAGGTATATTGTGGGCATAGATGACATCCTCCTCCCACCTGGCCATAAATAAATTGGCCAAGCTGGGGGCATATTTAGCCCCCATAGCCACTCCTCTGTCCTGTCTAAAAAACTGGTTACAAAACCAAAAATAATTATGGTTCGCTGCGAACTCCAAAAGGTCCATCAAAAATAAAATCTGATCGGAGTGAAGACCCGAGTCCCTATTAAGGAAACCAAGGACTGCCTCAAATCCCAAATTGTGGGGAATACTCGTGTAGAGAGATGTAACGTCGGCTGTTACCAACATAGTACCAGGCCTTATATCTAGTCCCGACAGCACATTGATAACATGTTGTGAATCCTTTATAAATGAAGGCATCTGTTGAACAAGGGGCTGAAGAAAGAAATCTATATACCTGCCCACCCGGGACGTCAGTTAATCAATTCCACTTACAATAGGGCGTCCCGGGGGGCAGATAGGGTCCTTGTGGACCTTCGGAAGGTAATAAATTGTAGGTGTCCTAGGTGCCCTTGGAACCAAAAATAAACTTTCTTTCTTTTTTAAAATGCCAGTGGATAGTCCTCTCGATACAATCCTCTCCAAATCACATAAATAACCGGTTTTGGGATCCCCCGGTAGGGGGGTGTAGGTGTTAACATCACTCAGTATTTTATACATCTCAGTCATGTAGTCCTTTTTGTCAAGGACTACAATCCCCCCCCCTTTATCTGCGGGCCTGATCACTAGATCCTTGTTTTTACATAGGGTATCTAGTCCTTTCTGCATAATTTTAGTGTTTCTAGCTTTCTTTACCTCCAAGTAGGGATGAGCCGAACACCCCCGGGTTCGGTTCGCACCAGAACCTTCGAACGGACCGAAAGTTCGCGCGAATTTTCGAACCCTATTCGTTATAATGGACGCGAACGTTCGAAATCAAAATTGCTAATTACAACGGCCAATATGCATGTTAATGTCATAAAACAGGTTTGGGGACCCGGGTCCTGCCCCAGGGGACATATATCAATGCAAAAAGAAATTTTAAAAACTAAAGTTTTTTCGGGAGCAGTCATTTTAATGATGCATAAAGTGAAAAAAAAAAAGTGAAATTTTCCTTTAAATATGGTACCTGGGGGGTGTCTAAAGTATGCCTGTGAAGTGGCATGTGTTTCCCGTGTTTAGAACTGTCCTTGCACAAAATGACATTTGTAAAGGAAAAAAAGAAGCCATTTAAAACCACTTGCGGCTTTAATGTCATGTCTTGTCCTGGCCGCCATATGGCTGAAAATCCTTGAGAAAAATGGCATGGCTACCCCATCACCCCCCCCCCCCCACCCCAGCCCCTTTGGGTCTTGTATGGATACTAAGGGGGACCCCGCACCCAAAATAAAACCCTATACCTACAACCCTATATACTCTGAACAGCAGTATATAGGTGGTGCAAACAAGACATGGACTGTAGGTTTGTTCTTAAGTAGAATCTGAACAGGTACATTATGAAGTGTAGCTACATCCCAAAAAAATCAATTTTTAAGCTTTTTGGAGAACATAGGGAGGGGTTATCACCCCTGTAACATTTGCTGTCTTTGCACATCTGTTCAGAACATGTCACCTCACTTTTCGTCCCAATGACAAATGTTTTTGGAAAAGTGGGGTTTTAATTGAAACAAGGATTGGTGATAAAGCATCAGTAGAGAGGAGATACCTTTTTCCCAAATTAAATCTAACAGGATAGAATTTTCCTTCCTAGGGGTAGATTTCCTCTCACTTCCTGTTTTCTCTTGCCGTTTGCAAGTAGGAGTCGTTTGTAAGTTGGATGTTTGAAAGTAGGGGCCTGCCGTATATACTCTGCAGAAATTTGCCCTATTAGATGTTGGTGTAGCCACAAGACTGGTGGGCACAGGAATGGGCCCTGCTGTGAGTTAATAGATCAAGATTTGTACTTGCATGCACCTGTTGAACCGGGCAGAAAAATTGGGCCTTTGGTGGTGGTGGTGGTGGTGGTGGACGGTGTTGCCACAAGACTGTAAGCCCTCACAGTTACTCTTGGTGGGTGCAGGAATGGGCCCTGCTGTGAGTTATTAGATCAAGATTTGTAATTGCATGCACCTGTTGAACAGGGCAGAAAAATTGGGCCTTTGGTGGTGGTGGTGGTGGTGGTGGACGGTGTTGCCACAAGACTGTAGGCCCTCATAGTTACTCTTGCTGGGCGCAGGAATGGGCCCTGCTGTGAACTATTAGATCAAGATTTGTAATTACACGCCCCTGTTAAACAGGGGCTGAAAAATTGTGCCTTAGGCATTGGTGCTGGTGCCACAACACTGCAACCCCTCACAGATACTGTACTTGGAGCACAGCAGTCACACCTGTTGCGAAGCATCTTTTTAAAAAATTGTAATTACACGCCCCTGTTATACAGGGGCTGAAAAATTGTGCCTTAGGCACTGGTGCTGGTGCCACAACACTGCAACCCCTCACAGATACTGTACTCTGAGCACAGCAATGAGACCTGTTGCAAAGCATTGCCTAAAAATTGTAATTACACGCCCCAACAGGGGCTGAAAAATTGTGCCTTAGGCACTGGTGCTGGTGCCACAACACTGCAACCCCTCACAGATACTGTACTCTGAGCACAGCAGTCACACCTGTTGCGAAGCATCTTTTTAAAAAATTGTAATTACACGCCCCTGTTATACAGGGGCTGAAAAATTGTGCCTTAGGCACTGGTGTGGTGGCATGGATCATTGAGGAGGAGGAAGAGGATAGTCAGTGAACATAACAGGACAGTCACTCAGCATCAGCATAGGCAGTCTTGAAGGGATGTGACATTATAAATTATTCCGTTATATCCGCTTCAGGTGTCTGGTAGCTGGTGGTGATCCAAGACTGATTCATTTTTATGAAGGTCAGTCGATCAACCGAGTCGGTGGACAGGCGCACCCTATGATCGGTGACAAATCCTCCAGCAGCACTGAATGTGCGTTCGGAAAGAACGCTGGATGCAGGACAGGCCAGTAGCTCAATTGCATACTGTGCAAGCTCTGGCCAGTGATCCATCCTCAGGACCCAGTAAGCCAGAGGATTTTCGGTGGGAAAGGTGTCCAAGTCTGACCTTGCCCCTAGGTATTCCTGCACCATGTATATCAGACGCTGGTGATGGTTGCTGGAACCGATCATACCTTGGGGCTGCGGACTAAAAAATTGTCTGAACGCATCGGTCAGACGTCCACCTTCCCCACCGCTCCTTCTGCTACTGACCGAAGCCTCAGCAACTCATCGTCCAGGACCAGGAGTTTGTAACCTCCCAGTTTCTGGGAACGCGTTGCACAGACCTTTCTGCAAGGCCTCCCTGAGATGTCTCATCCTCTGCTCCCTCTGCGACGGCAAGATAAGGTCCGCAACCTTACCCTTGTACCGTGGATCAAGGAGAGTGGCCAGCCAGTAATGGTCACTCTCCTTGATCCGAAGAACACGAGGATCCTTCCGCAGGCTTTGCAGGATCAGGGAGGCCATGCAGCGTAGGTTAGCTGAGGCATTCGGTCCGGAGTCTTCTGGGTCACTGAGGATGACCTGATCGCCAGCCACCTCCTCCCAGCCACGTACAAGTCCACTGGTTTGTTGGGACTGTACATCATCCCTAAAAGACTGCTGCTGCTGATGCTGAGTGCCAGGCTCCACCTCCATGCTCACACAATCCTCCTCCTCCTCCTCCTCCTCCTCTTCCTGTGTGATGGGTGGGACAGAAGGAACATTGTCTGGATAAAGGGGGCCTTGAGAGACAAGGAAGTCCTCCTCTTCCTGCCTCTGTTCTGCCTCAAGTGCCCTGTCCATTATCCCACGCAGCGTATGCTCCAACAGGTGGACAAGAGGTACAGTGTCACTGATGCATGCACTGTCACTGCTCACCATCCTCGTGGCCTCCTCAAATGGTGAGAGGACAGTGCATGCATCCCTGATCATGCTCCACTGGCGTGGGGAAAAAAAGCCAAGCTCCCCTGACCCTGTCCTGGTGCCGTAGTCGCAAAGGTACTCATTGATGGCCCTCTGCTGCGTGTGCAGTCGCTGCAGCATGGCCAACGTTGAGTTCCACCTGGTGGGCATGTCACATATTAGGCGGTTCTTGGGCAGGTTCAGCTCCTTTTGCAGCTCAGTCAGCCGAGCACTGGCATTATAAGATCGGCGGAAATGCACACAGACTTTCCTGGCCTGCCTCAGGACATCCTGTAAGCCTGGGAACCTGCCCAAGAACCGCTGCACCACCAGGTTGAGGACGTGAGCCATACAGGGCACATGGGTGAGCTGCCCCTGTCGCAGGGCGGAGAGGAGGTTGGTGCCATTATCAGAAACGACCATTCCTGGCTTAAGCTGGCGTGGCGTCAACCACCTCTCGGCCTGCCCCTGCAGAGCTGCCAGAACCTCTGGCCCAGTGTGGCTCCTGTCCCCCAAACACACCAGCGCAAGCACGGCATGGCATCTTTTTGCCTGCGTACTCGCGTAGCCCCTTGTACGCCTACGGAGCACCGCTGGTTCCGAGGACAGAGCACTCGAAGAGGACATGGAGGAAGAAGAAGAGGAGGGGGTGGAGGAGAGAGGTGTGTCACAACCAGTAGTAGCATTTTGGAGGCGTGGTGGCGGAACAACCTCCAACACTACTGCACCTTGTCCTGCATCCCTCCCAGCTGCCAATAGAGTGACCCAATGGGCCGTGAAAGAAAGATAACGTCCCTGTCCATGCCTGCTGGACCATGAGTCAGCGGTAATATGCACCTTACCGCTGACCGCCCTGTCCAGCGAGGCATGGACATTGCCTTCCACATGCCAGTAGAGAGACAGAATCGCCTTCCGTGAGAAAAAGTGGCGTTTGGGAACCTGCCACTGAGGAACCGCACATTGAACAAACTCACGGAAGGGGGCCGAGTCTATCAACTGAAAAGGCAGCAGTTGAAGTGCTAGCAATTTAGCCAAGCTAGCATTCAACCGCTGGGCATGTGGATGGCTGGGAGTATACTTCTTTCGACGGTCCAGCAGCTGGGGCAGGGAAATTTGCCTGCTACAATCGGACGTCGGTGTACTGCAAGTACTTGGTTGTGACACACCTAATTCTACACCTTCAGTCCTCTCAGAGCAGCTTTCAGAGAGGACTGAAGATATAGTGGGGATGGAGATCCCAGCTGATGAGGAGCAAGGAGAGGTCCGCTTTGTTCTTTGGTGTGGGTCTTTTATGTGTGCTTGCCAACGAGCTACATGGCAGGTCGACATATGTCTGCTCATGCTTGTGGTGCCCAAGCGGCTGATGTTTTGGCCACGCGAGATACGCTTGAGACAAATATTGCAAATAGCAGTGGTGCGATCTGATGCACTCGTCTCAAAAAAGGCCCACACCAAAGAACTTTTGTGATAACGTGCAGAGGCAGCGCCCTGCACAGGCGGAGCTCTGCGGTGTGGTACAGTTGCTGTGCTGGCCTCTAGCTGGCCTCCAGGGGGCATCCTGCCTCGTTGGACATGTGACGCTGCATCCTCCTCCTCCTCTCTCCCTTCAGGCACCCACGTGGAGTCAGTGACCTCATCATCCCCTCCCTCTTCACCACTAGAGCAAACCTGGCAGTAAGCTGCAGCTGGTGGAACACTACTGCCAGATTGCTGTCCTTCAGCATCCCCTCTCTCTGCGCGCACACTACTGACTTCCTCAAGCTGGGTATCATCATCCGAGCCTTCGAATCGTTGGGCATCCTCCTGGAGCATGTACCCAACACTGTGCTCAAACAGTTCGGGGGACTCCTCAGGAGGACATGGTGGGTCTAGGGAAGGGGTGGCTGATGATGCCATTGAGTACGCGTTGGCAGCTGCTCTGCCAGTACCCTGAGCCTGGGTGAGAGAGGATGAGGAGGATGAGGAGGGCTTGGTCATCCATTCTACCAAGCCTTCGGCATGATGCGGCTCCACATGTCCAGCTGCCGAAAACAAAGACAAGCGTGTCCCATGGCCACGTGCTGATGACGATGCACGACCACGTCCACGGCCAGCACTGTTGTCTCTAGAAACAGAGCCTGCCTGCCCTGTGTTCTTGCCTCGGCACGCTCTGCCTCTCCTTGGCGGTCTTCCAGCCATTGTAGTCGGTAGTGTATATAGTATAAAAAATAGAACTCCTATGTGTGCTCACAACACACTGTAGGTCCTATGGGTGCTGACACTAACACACTATAGGTACTATGTGTGCTGCTGACAAGAAAATATAGGAGCTCTGTTTGCTGCCACTAACACACTAGAAGTCCTATTGGTGCTTCTGAGATGAAAATATAGGAGCTCTGTGTGATGCCACTAACACACTAGAAGTCCTATGGGTGCTGCTGAGAAGAAAATATAGGAGCTCTGTGTGATGCCACTAACACACTAGAAGTCCTATGGGTGCTTCTGAGATGAAAATATAGGAACTCTGTGTGATACCACTAACACACTAGAAGTCCTATGGGTGCTTCTGAGAAGAAAATATAGGAGCTCTGTTTGCTGCCACTAACACACTAGAAGTCCTATGGGTGCTGCTGAGAAGAAAATATAGGAGCTCTGTGTGATGCCACTAACACACTAGAAGTCCTATGGGTGCTTCTGAGATGAAAATATAGGAGCTCTGTGTGATGCCACTAACACACTAGAAGTCCTATGGGTGCTGCTGAGAAGAAAATATAGGAGCTATGTGTGATGCCACTAACACACTAGAAGTCCTATGGGTGCTTCTGAGATGAAAATATAGGAGCTCTGTGTGATGCCACTAACACACTAGAAGTCCTATGGGTGCTTCTGAGATGAAAATATAGGAGCTCTGTTTGCTGCCACTAACACACTAGAAGTCCTATGGGTGCTGCTGAGAAGAAAATATAGGAGCTCTGTGTGATGCCACTAACACACTAGAAGTCCTATGGGTGCTTCTGAGATGAAAATATAGGAGCTCTGTGTGATGCCACTAACACACTAGAAGTCCTATGGGTGCTGCTGAGAAGAAAATATAGGAGCTCTGTTTGCTGCCACTAACACACTAGAAGTCCTATGGGTGCTGCTGAGAAGAAAATATAGGAGCTCTGTGTGATGCCACTAACACACTAGAAGTCCTATGGGTGCTGCTGAGAAGAAAATATAGGAGCTCTGTTTGCTGCCACTAACACACTAGAAGTCCTATGGGTGCTGCTGAGAAGAAAATATAGGAGCTCTGTGTGATGCCACTAACACACTAGAAGTCCTATGGGTGCTTCTGAGATGAAAATATAGGAACTCTGTGTGATGCCACTAACACATTAGAAGTCCTATGGGTGCTGCTAAGAAGAAAATATAGGAGCTCTGTTTGCTGCCACTAACACACTAGAAGTCCTATGGGTGCTTCTGAGAAGAAAATATAGGAGCTCTGTGTGATGCCACTAACACACTAGAAGTCCTATGGGTGCTTCTGAGATGAAAATATAGGAACTCTGTGTGATGCCACTAACACACTAGAAGTCCTATGGGTGCTTCTGAGATGAAAATATAGGAACTCTGTGTGATACCACTAACACACTAGAAGTCCTATGGGTGCTTCTGAGAAGAAAATATAGGAGCTCTGTTTGCTGCCACTAACACACTAGAAGTCCTATGGGTGCTGCTGAGAAGAAAATATAGGAGCTCTGTGTGATGCCACTAACACACTAGAAGTCCTATGGGTGCTTCTGAGATGAAAATATAGGAGCTCTGTGTGATGCCACTAACACACTAGAAGTCCTATGGGTGCTTCTGAGATGAAAATATAGGAGCTCTGTTTGCTGCCACTAACACACTAGAAGTCCTATGGGTGCTGCTGAGAAGAAAATATAGGAGCTCTGTGTGATGCCACTAACACACTAGAAGTCCTATGGGTGCTTCTGAGATGAAAATATAGGAGCTCTGTGTGATGCCACTAACACACTAGAAGTCCTATGGGTGCTGCTGAGAAGAAAATATAGGAGCTCTGTGTGATGCCACTAACACACTAGAAGTCCTATGGGTGCTTCTGAGATGAAAATATAGGAGCTCTGTTTGCTGCCACTAACACACTAGAAGTCCTATGGGTGCTGCTGAGAAGAAAATATAGGAGCTCTGTGTGATGCCACTAACACACTAGAAGTCCTATGGGTGCTGCTGAGAAGAAAATATAGGAGCTCTGTTTGCTGCCACTAACACACTAGAAGTCCTATGGGTACTGCTGAGAAGAAAATATAGGAGCTCTGTGTGATGCCACTAACACACTAGAAGTCCTATGGGTGCTTCTGAGATGAAAATATAGGAACTCTGTGTGATGCCACTAACACACTAGAAGTCCTATGGGTGCTGCTGAGAAGAAAATATAGGAGCTCTGTTTGCTGCCACTAACACACTAGAAGTCCTATGGGTGCTTCTGAGAAGAAAATATAGGAGCTCTGTGTGATGCCACTAACACACTAGAAGTCCTATGGGTGCTTCTGAGATGAAAATATAGGAACTCTGTGTGATGCCACTAACACACTAGAAGTCCTATGGGTGCTTCTGAGATGAAAATATAGGAACTCTGTGTGATACCACTAACACACTAGAAGTCCTATGGGTGCTTCTGAGAAGAAAATATAGGAGCTCTGTTTGCTGCCACTAACACACTAGAAGTCCTATGGGTGCTGCTGAGAAGAAAATATAGGAGCTCTGTGTGATGCCACTAACACACTAGAAGTCCTATGGGTGCTTCTGAGATGAAAATATAGGAGCTCTGTGTGATGCCACTAACACACTAGAAGTCCTATGGGTGCTTCTGAGATGAAAATATAGGAGCTCTGTTTGCTGCCACTAACACACTAGAAGTCCTATGGGTGCTGCTGAGAAGAAAATATAGGAGCTCTGTGTGATGCCACTAACACACTAGAAGTCCTATGGGTGCTTCTGAGATGAAAATATAGGAGCTCTGTGTGATGCCACTAACACACTAGAAGTCCTATGGGTGCTGCTGAGAAGAAAATATAGGAGCTCTGTTTGCTGCCACTAACACACTAGAAGTCCTATGGGTGCTGCTGAGAAGAAAATATAGGAGCTCTGTGTGATGCCACTAACACACTAGAAGTCCTATGGGTGCTGCTGAGAAGAAAATATAGGAGCTCTGTTTGCTGCCACTAACACACTAGAAGTCCTATGGGTGCTGCTGAGAAGAAAATATAGGAGCTCTGTGTGATGCCACTAACACACTAGAAGTCCTATGGGTGCTTCTGAGATGAAAATATAGGAACTCTGTGTGATGCCACTAACACACTAGAAGTCCTATGGGTGCTGCTGAGAAGAAAATATAGGAGCTCTGTTTGCTGCCACTAACACACTAGAAGTCCTATGGGTGCTTCTGAGAAGAAAATATAGGAGCTCTGTGTGATGCCACTAACACACTAGAAGTCCTATGGGTGCTTCTGAGATGAAAATATAGGAACTCTGTGTGATGCCACTAACACATTAGAAGTCCTATGGGTGCTGCTAAGAAGAAAATATAGGAGCTCTGTTTGCTGCCACTAACACACTAGAAGTCCTATGGGTGCTTCTGAGAAGAAAATATAGGAGCTCTGTGTGATGCCACTAACACACTAGAAGTCCTATGGGTGCTTCTGAGATGAAAATATAGGAACTCTGTGTGATGCCACTAACACATTAGAAGTCCTATGGGTGCTTCTGAGATGAAAATATAGGAGCTCTGTGTGATGCCACTAACACACTAGAAGTCCTATGGGTGCTGCTGAGAAGAAAATATAGGAGCTCTGTGTGATGCCACTAACACACTAGAAGTCCTATGGGTGCTTCTGAGATGAAAATATAGGAACTCTGTGTGATGCCACTAACACACTAGAAGTCCTATGGGTGCTGCTGAGAAGAAAATATAGGAGCTCTGTTTGCTGCCACTAACACACTAGAAGTCCTATGGGTGCTTCTGAGAAGAAAATATAGGAGCTCTGTGTGATGCCACTAACACACTAGAAGTCCTATGGGTGCTTCTGAGATGAAAATATAGGAACTCTGTGTGATGCCACTAACACATTAGAAGTCCTATGGGTGCTGCTGAGAAGAAAATATAGGAGCTCTGTTTGCTGCCACTAACACACTAGAAGTCCTATGGGTGCTTCTGAGAAGAAAATATAGGAGCTCTGTGTGATGCCACTAACACACTAGAAGTCCTATGGGTGCTTCTGAGATGAAAATATAGGAACTCTGTGTGATGCCACTAACACATTAGAAGTCCTATGGGTGCTGCTGAGAAGAAAATATAGGAGCTCTGTTTGCTGCCACTAACACACTAGAAGTCCTATGGGTGCTGCTGAGAAGAAAATATAGGAGCTCTGTGTGATGCCACTAACACACTAGAAGTCCTATGGGTGCTGCTGAGAAGAAAATATAGGAGCTCTGTTTGCTGCCACTAACACACTAGAAGTCCTATGGGTGCTGCTGAGAAGAAAATATAGGAGCTCTGTTTGCTGCCACTAACACACTAGAAGTCCTATGGGTGCTGCTGAGAAGAAAATATAGGAGCTCTGTGTGATGCCACTAACACACTAGAAGTCCTATGGGTGCTGCTGAGAAGAAAATATAGGAGCTCTGTTTGCTGCCACTAACACACTAGAAGTCCTATGGGTGCTGCTGAGAAGAAAATATAGGAGCTCTGTTTGCTGCCACTAACACACTAGAAGTCCTATGGGTGCTGTTGGGGTGCAATGCTGTGCTAACAGCACTGCGGTTGGTACTACTGCAATACTGTACTAACAGTAAGCACGCACCAGACTAATCCCCAGCAGCAGCTAATAACACGCTAACTGTGCAATCAGCAGCAATGAAGGATCAATGACTTAGGTAGCAATGGTTTAGCAAAGAAATAGCCAATGGTTTAGCAAAGAAGAGCAAATCTTTCAGTATCAAGCAAAGACAGAATCAGCAGACTGATCTCCCTAAAGCCGGAACTCATGTGACCGGGGCCGATGGCGTGGCGGCCTTTTAAATGGTGGGGCATGTACTAAAGCCCCTGAGCTGTAATTGGCTACAGGCGTCCTGCCTGTAGCCAATTATTGCTCTCCGAGTTTCGGGCGCTGTGATTGGCCAAGCATGCGGGGTCACAGTGCATGCTTGGCCAATCATCAGCCAGCAATGCACTGCGCCGGCCGCAATGCATTGCGGGGCCGCTCGCATCACACGAATGTGATGCGAACGGCCCAAATAGTTCTGGGCTCGACGAGCGAGCGAACGCCCGGTGCTCGATTCGAACATGGGTTCGAATCGAGCACCGGGCCCATCCCTACCTCTAAAGGCCTCAAGGTCTCCAATCAACACATCTCTAAACACTTTCAGTGAAGGTGCTAAGACCCCAGGGGGGTTAAAGAGAGAAGCGTTAGCTAAACCTGAGTGGGTGAAGCCCCCCGTTGTTTGGTTGCTAATGCTGGTAATGGGATTAATGGTCATGTATCTCTTTATATTTAATTTTCTAACAAATCTATGAATGTCCATATAAGTCTCAAACTTATCAAGACTCCTAGGAGGTGCAAATTTAAGCCCCCTATCAAGAACAAATTTCTCAGATTCTGTTAAAATTTGGGAGCTAAGATTGAAAATGCCCTGGCCTGTCACACCCTGGGCCTTTTCTGTTGCTCGTAAGCGCCTCCCCCCTCTGACTCTTCGTTTTTTTCGACCGACCTTTTTACGCCTTGGTTTGGCCGAGAAAAACCCCAATTCCCTGGGCCATTACTGCCCGGGCGTCTCTGATTAGGTGTATCAAACCTTGGTGGAGGATAGGATGAGCTAATTGCTCCCTCTCTTGGTTGGGAATATTGAGAATCATAATAGCCAAAGTCTTCCTCACAAGTCTCACGGTCTCTAAGAGGAAAAAAGCTATTACCATGAGTGGGAATACCCCAAATGGGGTCACTATGACCACCATATGGTGAATTTTGGTTAAACTCATCGTTCCTCCACCAGTCTTGGTTCCCCGTTTTTTTGCCTCCTCCCCCGATTGGGGAAATTGCGTCTCCTTTGGGGTGGTGCCCTATACCATGGTGGTGGATTAGGATATTGAGATCCATACTTTTGTGTGTAACTGGGTCTATTAATGGGACCCCAAGACTGAGACGGTCCTTGATGTACGGGTCCACCTCTATTGGAATTACCTGGAGGTCTGCGAGGTGATTGATATGCATTTTGTCCTCCTACTTTATATGGTTTGTTAGTACCATTATTCTTTTTAGATGGAATATGAGGTTTGTTTTGATGTGTCAATGATGTAGCTCCACCCATATCCGTTCCTTGAGTCAAAACCTCCATTTCTGAATTAGCAGTATTGGCCTGTTCACTCATCATCAATTTTTTCTGCCACTCAAAAACAATATTATTTTGATAATCTGATAAATCACGATTATATTTTTTCTTTTTTTTAATTTTTTGGTCCTTGTCCTCTTTTTCAATAACCTTCAATAAATTTTGAGATTTATCTCTATATTCATCACTGTCTTTAACACGAATTCGTTTTTCTTTAATTGACTTAATCTCTTTATCTAATTTAGCCAATTTAATCGTTTTCCTATCTATTAGGAATCTCAGGAAGGAAACACCCGCTTTGTTGAAATAGCTAAACCATTCTTCCAAATCTGTATCTGTTTGGGGGGGTAATTTCCCACCTGAGACTCCTAGGGACCATAGAGTTCTTTATATAGGTCTCCAAATAGGCTATGTCCCACTGAGTGTGGGTTTCGGAAACTAACACATTTTTTAATCTCATGAATAGTCCCCCAAGATCTCCTTCCTCTTCTCTATAGAGTTCAAAAACCCCATCAACATTGACCACCTTGGTGGCCCTGAAATCGAAGATATCCATAGTATGACCAAGGAAAAACAACCAGCTGCAGTAGTATATCAAAACAGTAATAAAAGGGAAAAAAAACTGCGCTAGTTTAAGAAAAGAATACTAGACTCTCCTAAGCAGCAATAATAGTGGGATAAGCACCAAATAGATATAAAGGGAAAAAAATTGCGCTAATGAGTCCAGGATAGAGTAAGTATTAGGTATGATTTTCAAAGTCCAAAAAATTCCAATTGGAAATGCTGGAGAAGACAAGTGCCAAGAAAACACACGTAAATCCTATGTGAACTTGTGTAGATGTATGCTTTCCAAATAGTAAGCCAAACGGGCAGATGGCTATAACCCAGCCTAGGCCTTTGGTTAACACACCTGTGCTAACTTTCCTCGAGGATGATAGACTATAGCAATGGAAGGATGACTCCACAATATGGGTAGGTATGGTATCCAAGATGTTTTAACAAAAAGAAGAGAAGAAAAACATAGCGTAATCCTGCCACATAAAGTAATCCTTAATGGAAAAAATGCTATGTAGTAAGGAAGGCGTAAGACCACCAAGTGTGTGCTATTTCAATAGAAGTGAGCCACCACCTAATAAGTAATCTCCTTACCAGACACATATAATTATAGGCCTTAAACAAAAGAGGGTAAATAATCCACCACGGAGTGACCCGCCACCTCACAAGTAATCTCCTTACCAGATTACATCAGGTTGTAGGCAAAACAAATCCACTGGCAGCAGGAGACAGGTACACTGATATAAGGCTGTTTATAACGGATCAATATGGCTCCCAGCTAAAATGATATGACTCCGAAGGAGCCCACAGGATGATGTACCCTAAAGAAAATAAGGACCAGATAGTGTAATACCGTCACTTATTTATTTAAAAAAAATGATTAAAATACACTTACATCAAATAAGCGCAAACAGGACATGTAAGAAAAGCCGGCTGGCTGTAAAGCGAACTCCCGTCCAAACGAGCGTGGTGACGTCAGCGCGTACCCCCTTAGACGCGTTTCGTCATCATAGACATTGTCAATAAGGGACGGGTAGCGAGCTGAATCACCACATTATATAGAACCATGCCTCGTCTTGACAACCGGACATGAAAGTACGGCGGCCATCTTGGATGATGGCAAACCTCATGTATATCAATAGAAATGGTGCAAGGATTGCCCATATCTCTCACGAATAGACCGGAAAGTCAACAAAAAGAGGAATGACTCTATCTATCTCGATTTGGATCCCGGGCATGATGCAATACCCCCCTCCCTCATATGTACGGCAACCATTTTAGAAAATGGAAACCTTGTTTTGGAATTTGTGTAAGTCTGACATACAAATTGAGATAGGCAGTGTTCTGAATAGATACAGTAACCTTGGCAAGAGATTCATCTTGATCGTGTACAGTCTACTGAACCACGATGGAGGATTATTAACCCATCGTTGGAGATCAGCCACCATCTTGTTGTATAGAGGGGGATAGTTTGCCTGATATAACTTATCTAAAGTGGGGATTAGGAAGATTCCTAAATATGGGAGGGCTTTCGTCTGCCATTTAAAAGGAAATTATTTTTGTAGTTGCACTACTATGCCCGCGTCTAGTGAGAGGTTGAGGACAACCGATTTCAAATGGTTAATGGAAAGACCCGAAATCATGGAGAAGTGGCGCAATGTTTGATATAGGTTTGGCAGTGACGTGACTGGGGATGAGAAGGAGTAAGAGGATGTCGTCAGCAAACATAGCACACTTGTGCTTGAACTCCCTGCAATGTATGCCCTTTATGTCAGGATGATTCCTAATTTTAATAGCCAAGGGTTCCAGGGCCCATAAAAATAGAATAGGAGATAGAGGGCCCCCTTGCCGAGTTCCTCTATGGATATTTATTTGAGGTGAGGCGTATCCCTTGACCTGGATTCGTGCCGTAGGTAAGCTATAAAGAGTCAGCAACACCCCCAAAATTTTTTGGCCAAACCCGTAGCCTTTCAATGCATAAAATAGACAATGCCATGACAAGGAGTTAAAGACCTTACAAAGGTCTAATGACAACAGCATGCCCTTCCTGGGTCCGCGATTGTCCCAGTTGGACTGAATCGCTGATATAACATCTGTTAATCGTCGGGTCTGATCAGGCGCCTGACGATTGGGCACAAACCCCACCTGGTCCGGATGGATGTAACTGGATAGGAAAGTATTCATTCGGTTTGCCAAAACTTTGGTCATCAGTTTAAGATCTACATTAATTAGTGAAATTGGGCAATAGTTGGCATAGTCCCCGTGGTCCTTCCCAGGTTTAGGGATGACATGGATAAAGGCTGCATTTTCATGTGTAGCCAAAGTCGAGCCTTTCTTCAGGTCATTAAAAATGGAGCATAGGTGGGGCACCAACAACTCTGAATACTTCTTGTAATAGTGACCCGAGAATCCATCAGGGCCGGATGCCTTTGAGGGGTGCAGACTCTTGATAGCCACTTTGATTTCGCCCTCCATAAAATCTCCCTCCATCAGCTCAATATGGTAATTGGATTACTTGGGCCCTGGGGTAGTAATTAAATCCCCCTAGAAAATTCAAGTGCCACATCCTGGATGAATGTATGAAGCTGAGTGAAAGAAAATTGGACTTTGAAGGCACTAATATAAAAAATAACAAATTTTTATTATTGCACAATAGTACACAAATTTACGGTATAAATGTATTCCTGGAATACATGATTTCTAAAATGAGAAAACATAGGCATAGACCATACTGGGACACTCAATGATACATTATACTCATTCCGTGGGTAAACATAAAGAATCTGCCCACTTGAGGTATGAAGAGAGAAGGTGTCCCCCTCCATGTGTTTCTGGGAAATTTAAAATTTAGCTCGACATGTTTCACGATTGTCTGCGAAACGCTTCTTCAGGAGCTTTCTAAATTTCAAAATAGAATTTGAAAATACATCATAAATATAAAACATACAATGCAGTATTACTTCTCATAAGTCTCAGATATTATATGCAACACCCGACTCTTACCTGAAGTATTGTATTGGGATTGCCTGATACAGTCACTCCACCCACCCCTGTTGAGGGTCTCAACCCAAATACGTGCCCAAGATGGGCGTCCCACCACGCTGGAGCGGTAGAGGAAAACGGCGAGTGTTGGGAGTATGGGGATACACCGGATAGCTAGGAAACAAACCAACATTAACTATCGAAAGTATGTAGGCACCGACAGGCTGTCCTG
The DNA here is from genome assembly GCA_029206835.1 of Rana muscosa. Classification (NCBI taxonomy): domain Eukaryota; kingdom Metazoa; phylum Chordata; class Amphibia; order Anura; family Ranidae; genus Rana; species Rana muscosa. Next base: position 774,948,087 of record CM055116.1, on the reverse strand, counting down.
TATAATTGGCTAGTAACTTACTTGTAGTATGAAGGCGGTATAATAAATGGGTTAAAATACAGCGCGGTTGGGCAATCATCAAACAGTGAGGTCATGCAGGAAAAGGGATGAACAAAACGTAGGCAAGCTGAAAAAGATTGTCATCCATCTCTCAGCAAACCTATTAAGTATATAAACTATAAGCGAATATAGCATAGTATGGCGCTATTGGGCCTGAGCATATACCTTGTAATGATTATTGTGGCCCTATATAGCGAAGGTCCCGTTTAGTATGGCGGCTTATTAGGGACAGATAAACGTCCACTGACCAAGTAAATTGCCTATACCTGTAAAACATGTAAAGTGTAAAAACTTGTAAAGTGTAAAAAGCTCACTCTAAAGAATGGACGCTGAAAAAGATTATAATTTCAGTATTTACCTATTAAATTAGGCTGTAAGGGAAACGGGATGGGGCTCAGACAAGGGGTTGCCTCAGGACAGAAGGTTATAAACCAGTCCTCCATCAGCTCAATATGATCATTTCCCACCTTAGGTAAAGGTATGTCCCTAAAATACTTATCAGCTAGTTTTAGTGTTGATAAAAGAAAATCTTTTAACTTGTGGGCAGAAAACATGCATGCATCATACATTCTAGGAAGAGAACAGCTAGGGGAGTCATTGGACAAAACCATTTCAATACAGGGATTTTTCACCACCTTCCTGCCCAGGCCAATTTTCAGCTTTTAGCGCTGTAACATTTTGAATGACAACACTGTACCGAAATTATATTTTTATCATTTTTTTTCCCCCCACAAATAGAGCTTTCTTTTGGTGATATTTAATCACCTCTGCATTTTTTATTTTTTGCGCTATAAATTAAAAAAAAAGCAACAATTTAAAAAACAAAAAATTATTTTTGTTTTCTCAGTTAGGCCGATATGTATTCTTCTACATATATTTGGTAAAAAAAAAAAAAAATCGCAATAAGCGTATATTGATGGATTGTGCAAAAGTTATAACGCCTACAAAATAGGTTATTGATTTATGGCATTTTTATTTAATTACATTTCATTTTTTAACTAGTAATGATCTTCTATTTTTATCAGGACTGCGACATTGCAGTGGACATATCGGACACTTTTGACATTATTTTGGGACCATTGACACTTATACAGCGATCAGTGCTTTAAATATGCACTAATTACTGTATAAATGTCATTGACAGGGAAGGAGTTAACACTAGGGGGCGATCAAGGAGTTAAATGTGTTACCTAGGGAGTGATTCTAACTGTGGGGGGTGGGACTGACTAGGGGAGGAGACCAATCGGTGTTCCTATATACTAGTGTAGCGGGGTCTCCTTTAAGACTCTATGGACTGCATTTCCCAGAACCCCGTTTGGCACCCAGGGTGCATTGTTGCCACCTCAGAGACTTGTGGGAGGGGGATAAAAGGAGGAGGCGAGGCTAGGCTCGGCCTCTTTGGACACTGCGCGGCTATCAACCGGTCTTCCAGTGCGGATCTGCTGGAGTATCAGACCTGAAGCCTGAGGCCTGGCACAACTTCCAAAGAGCCTTCCACCTTGTTGCGAGCCTGGGTGGCATCTGACTTTCTTTCTTTTGCCGACATTCGTTGGATCGGAGACCCGATCGTTCAGACGCTGTGTGCGGAGACACCGTGGTGGAAGTCCCGGACTGGGATCGCGTCCGGAGTGGTGAGCGAGCACCTGCTCAATCCAATAGGCTGTACTGTTGCTAGGCCTAGAGACTGCCTTGGCCCACCGGCCTTTATTTGCTATTCTACTGGAGACTAGTAGCGGAACTGAGTTGAGTGGTCTCCAGTGAACTGTTCTTTTTGATTGCTTACTCTGTGGATTACAAGTGTTGTTTCCTGTATGTGCACCACCGTTCAAGTTGCATGCGAAGAAAGTGTTATTCTAAGGACTAAGTTAAATCTGTGTCAGGCCTGACCAGGGGGAGAATATTGTTTGGTGCGCCACAGGGCGCATAGACACTAATAGCTGCACGTGGTGTATGACCGCGCTGCGCTATTATGCCGCGTACACACAATCGTTTTTCACGCCGTAAAAAATGCAATTTTTTAAATTGGGCATTAAAAACGATCGTGTGTATGCTCCAGAGCATTTTTAACGACATGAAAAACGGCCATTAAAAATTTCGAACATGCTCTATTTTTTCACGTCGTTTTTCATGTCGTTTTTTTTAACGTCGTGAAAAAACGTTAGTGTTTATGCTTTTACGAGGGGAAAAAAAACGCGCATGCTCAGAATCAAGTATGAGACGGGAGCGCTCGTTCTGGTAAAACTAGCGTTCGTAATGGAGATAGCACATTCGTCGCGCTGTAACAGACTGAAAAGCACGAGGCTGAAAAGCGCGAATCGTCGCTCAACAAACTTTACTAACATGAATGGTGGCGCCATCCGAAGGGAACTTCCCCTTTATAGTGCCGTCATACGTGTTGTACGTCACTTCGCTTTGCTCGAGCGGTTTTTTTAATGAACGAGTGTATGCAAGACAGGCTTGGGAGGAAACAAGAAAAATCAAGTTGAGAAAAACGTTGTTTTTTAAAATGACATTAAAAACGGTTGTGTGTACGCGGCATTAGAGTATACTATATCTATTGCTGCAGGGCTCTGTAAGCAAGTTATGTGTTATGTTCTAACCTATGCCTTTTAACCAAGAGTAAAACAGTTATACTTTACCACTTGCTATCAGTGTGTTATCATTGCACATAGTGCTTACCATCCAATATATTCAGAGTGTGGGTACTATCAGGTATAGATTGTGATAGGTAAAACCTTTCCCCCCCCCCCCCTAGACTAACTGTGCCTGGGTTGAGTAGATTGCTGGGGGTTGGCGGAGCTGTACTCAGGGCCCGAAAAAAATCAAACCAGCGGCTCACTTAGCTGGGAGTAGCGCGTCCGGGATCCTGATACAGCAGGTGAACACGCCAAAAGTACCGGCATGGACCCGTTAGAAGTTAAAGCATGGTGCGAAGCAGCTAAGGCAGAACCAGATCAGTCGGTGGTCATCAGCCTCCCAGGAGAGGAATGGTCAACAGAGACGGTAGAGCAACTTGTGGTGTCACTGTCCCCAGATCATACACCGTGGGTGATGGACATAAAGTCAGACCCAAACATCTCGTATCAGTACGCGCTGATAGAATGGTGGGATGGAATGCCAGAGACCTTTAAACACAAATGTGTGCGGACGCCAGACAATAGAACTTATAAGTTGGCGCACGCAATAACCGTTAAGACGGAGCCATCCCCAACGGAATCACCGCAAGGGACACCCCGTGTCTCACCTGAAAGGAGAGAGAGGGTGACGCATCCGGCGGCACCGGTCACTACCATAGCACCAGAATTAATAAATGCTAACTGCTCACATCTGCTAACAAAGTGCCAGAGAACGAACACGGTACATGTAGAGGCTAGCTACCGGAGGCTAAAGACATTCTCAGGGAAGCTTCCTGTCCCTGCAGGGGAAGAAGATTTCGATACCTGGGTTGAGCAGGCATTACTAGCAGTAGAGGCATGGGAGGTGCCTGAAGCACAGAGGAGGCAGCGCGTGATAGAAAGTTTGAAAGGCGCGGCAGCAGAAGCGGTGAAAAGCTTCCGGTTTGGAAATGCTGATTGCACGGCTCAGGACTGTTTAGCCATGCTACAAGAGGAGTTCGGTCAGCTAGAAAAGGTGACAGAGCTAGTGTACCAATTCGAACATACTTTCCAACAGCCGACTGAGAAGCTTTCAGAGTATGTAAGAAGACTGAACAAGATGCTTTGCAAAATCGTGTTAAAAAAGGGATGTTGCCCCAAGACACAGATGCGGCAAGGATGAAGCAGGTGTTAAAGGGGGCGTTGCGCTCGGATCCAGTCTGGCTTCACCTGAAAACCTCGGGAGGGGGGATGTCACTAACTTACTCTGATCTGATAAAAATCATCAGAGATGAGGAGTCTCTACAGATGGATCAACAAGTGATCAAGGCACATACCTCTTCTGCACCAGTGATAGTCAACTCAGTGATGACCAAAGAAAGAGACTCAGAAGTAGACACTTTGAAATCACAGATGTCTCAGGTGTTAGAGATGCTGACCTCTCTGATGGCAAAAGACTCAAGGGTTCCAGAAAAAGAGGGACCAAAGAAGGAGTTGTTCTCGGACGCTTCAGTGCCCACCCCCCTACAAGATTGGGGGGATGTGATCTGTTTTAACTGTGGAGGAATTGGCCATATTGCAGCTGTATGTTCCAGTCCCAAGAAAAATAAAACAGATAACCGCAAGCCGGTGGGAAACTCTAGAGTGCCCCGGTGAAGGAGTCAACCGGGTGCCCATCATCTTCAGTGAGCTCCAAACTGAACGAGAAGCCCAGGAAAACAGAGGACAAAACTCCTCAGAAGAAGCACAGTGTTCCACAGTGGGAATACACCCCAGAAAAAGAGCGTAGTGTCCCTCAGCGGGTCTGTACACCCATTAAGGGAAAGAAAATCAATGCATACCGAGCCCAAGAAAGACTCAAGTCCAGAGGGAATTTGAAGAAAGGAAGTCTGAAGGGGGCATGCAAAGATAAAAAGGCAACCCCTTTGGAGCCATATCCAGAGAAGCTGGTAGGCCCATTCCCCATAGTGCCCATTCAAGTGGAGGGAGTCTACACAAGAGCCATTTTGGATACAGGGGTGCAGGTGACCCTGTTATACCGGGATTTTTATGACAAACACTTAGGTCACCTACCCATCAAGAAGATAGAAGAGCTAGAAATATGGGGAATCAGGACCCAGAGCTTCCCTTATGATGGCTACCTGCCCATAAAACTGACCTTCGACCCCTCTGTGGCCGGGAAGGCTGAAGTGTTCGACTCTCTGGCAGTTGTGTGCCCCCGGCCGCCTGGAGCTAACAAGAGTTCCCTAATAATAGGGACGAACACAGACCTAGTCCGGAGACTCCTGACCCCTCTTGCACGAAGGAAGGACCCCGCAGCCACCAAGATCCACCCCATCTTGAAGACAGCCTACCAGTGATTAGTCTTAGAGCAGAAGGCCCCGGAAGAGGGAGTGGGGAAGGTCTGGAGACTTGAAAGGAAGGGGGTAGTGTTGCAGCCCGGTGAAGTAACCTGTCTCAGAGCCACTGTGAAGCTTACTTGGGAGCAACCTGGACCCTTTGTCATGCTGGAGCCCGACCCAAGGGAGGAACACTCGGGCTTAGAAGTAATCCCAGAAGTGGTCCCGCTGAGGGCTCTGAAGAAGGCCCACTATAAGGTCCCTGTGAGTGTCAGGAACACTACGGATGGTCCCATGGAGATCCCTGCCAGGATGTTACTGGGCCAGGTGAGCCCTGCTGCCCCGGTTGCCTTGTCAGAAGTGGAGAAGACAGGAGAAGGGAACGTTTGGGAGAAGCTCTCCATGGAAAACCCAAATCTGCCCAGGGTTTGGAAAGAGAGAGCCAAGGCCCAGTTGGCCAGGTGGAAGAAGATCTTCTCCCAAGATGATTTCTATGTGGGGTGTGCAAGGAGCGCCACCCACCGAATTCACCTCCAAGAAGACAGGCCCTTCAGGGAGAGGGTCAGGAGAGTCCCACTAGCAGATCTGGAAGATCTGAGGGAACAACTCAGGGAACTCAAGCGGACCGGTGTGATCCAGGAGTCGAGAAGTCCCTATGCCTCCCTGATAGTAGTGGTCAGAAAGAAGAATGGATCGTTGAGGTTGTGTATAGACTACAGGACCCTCAACAGGAGGACCATCCCTGACCAGTACACCACTCCGAGGATAGAGGATGCCCTACAGAGCTTGTCTGGAGCCAAGTGGTTCAGCGTTATGGACCTCAAGAGTGGATACTATCAGATCCCTATGCATCCGGAGGACAAGGAGAAGACCGCCTTCATAACCCCAGTGGGATTCTTTGAATTCGACCGAATGCCTCAGGGACTGTCAGGAGCCCCAGCCACCTTCCAACGTCTTATGGAAAAGACTGTAGGGGACATGAACCTTATCGAGGTCCTTGTGTACTTAGACAATGTCATTGTCTTTGGGAGGACCTTGGAAGAACATGAAGAGAGGCTGGAGAAAGTCTTGAGAAGACTCAGTGAGGAGGGACTCAAGCTTTCGCCCGAGAAGTGTCGGTTCTACCAATCCTCTGTTAACTATCTGGGACACATAGTGTCTGAAGAAGGGGTGGCCACAGACCCCGAGAAGTTGGAGGCAGTTACTTTTTGGCCACGGCCTACCACGGTAACAGAACTCAGATCCTTTTTGGGGTTCTGTTCCTATTATAGAAGGTTCGTGGAGGGGTTTGCCCGAATTGCCAGGCCACTGAATGAACTATTCCAGACAGAGGGGGAAGAGGATGACTCAGGGCCCAGGAAGCCGGGACAGTCAGTCAAAGACCAGTGGACCCAGAAGTGTGAAGAGGCCTTCCAGATGTTGAAGAAAAGCCTAACCACTGCCCCCGTCTTGGCTTACGCAGACCCAAAGAGACCTTTCGAACTCCATGTAGATGCCAGTCATGACGGTCTGGGAGGAGTGCTCTACCAGGAGCATGAAGGACAGCAGCGACCCGTTGCTTACGTGAGCAGGAACCTGACCCCCTCTGAAAGAAACTACCCCACTCATAAGTTACAGTTCCTGGCCCTTTAGTGGGCGGTGGTTGATAAACTCAAGGACTACCTGTATGGGGCCGAGTTCACTGTGAAGACCGACAACAACCACCTTACTTATCTCTTCACCACAGCAAAGCTGGATGCCATATGACATAGGTGGTTGGCTGCACTGTCTGGGTTCAATTTCAGCCTGAAGTACAGGCCGGGGGCTGGGAATCGAGACGCAGATGCCCTGTCTAGAAGATCTCATGCCCCCACCGGTGATACAGAAGACTGGACCCAAGTGGCACCTGACGGGGTACGGGCCCTTTGTCAAGGGGCTGAACTTCAAGCCAGAGGAGGCTCAAGGGCAGAAGAGATAGGGGTTGCCATGGTAGTAGTTCCCAAGCAATACTGTGGAGTAACCCAGTTGGAAGAAGATAATCTGCCAAAACTGTCAAAGAAGGAGTTGAGAAGTGACCAATTGGAAGACCCCATGGGGAGATTGGTCCTGGAGGCACTGGAGAATCAGGATCCGAATAGACTCCTGCACCATCCTTTAAAGGAAGCTCGCCTGTTAAGGAAGGAGTGGGACGGGTTACAGGTGCATCAGGGGGTGGTTTACCGAAGGGGCCCCTCTGATGACTTGGAAGATAAGTGGCAATTGTTTCTTCCCGAGAAACACCGAGAGACTGTCCTGGTCACCCTGCATGACAATCAAGGACACCTAGGGGCTGAAAGAACCTTCCAACTTCTTAGGAGACGGTTCTATTGGCCCTGCATGAGGGCTGAAGTAGAGGAATACTGCCATTCATGTGCATGCTGCATCCAGAGGAAGACTTTACCCCATCAAGCTGCCCCAATGGGCCATTTACAAAGTCAAGGCCCGCTGGATTTGGTATGCATTGATTTTCTCTGCCTCGAACCCGACCTGAGTGGACTAGGAAATGTTCTGGTGATAACCGATCATTTCACCCGGTATGCCCAGGCCTTTCCAACCAAAGACCAGAAGGCTTCCACTGTGGCCAAGGTACTTATGGAGAAGTATTTCGTTCACTATGGGCTACCACAGCGACTTCACTCGGATCAAGGGAGGGACTTTGAAAGTCGGCAGATCCGGAAGCTCCTGGATTCCTTGGGGATCAAGAAGACCCGAACCTCTCCTTACCACCCACAAGGGGATGCTCAGCCGAAGAGGTTCAACCGAACTCTGCTCAATATGTTGGGAACCTTGAATAGCGAGAAGAAACAGCATTGGAGCAAGCACATAGCGGCTATAGTGCACGCTTACAATAGTACCACAAGTGGTGCTACAGGCTACTCCCCCTATCGCCTCATGTTTGAAAGAGAAGCAAGGTTACCTGTGGACCTGGCCTTTGGCACCTCCATAGATCTCTCCTCAGCCACCTCTCACAAGGGATATGTGGGCAGACTCAGACACAGCTTGAAGAGGGCTTAGGAGCAGGCCCAAGCGGCTTCAGACCAAAGGGGGGCCCGCAACAAGAGAAACTTTGACCTGAAGGTTCGGATCCAGGACCTGCAACCTGGAGACCGAGTTCTGCTACGGAACCTGGGGGTCCCTGGAAAACACAGGCTTGCAGACAGATGGAGACCTGAACCCTATGTCATTTGTAAGAAGCTGCCGGGCCTACCTGTCTATAAGTTGAAGCCCGAAGGGAAGGTGGGCCCACTGAAGACCTGGCACCGGCACCAACTACTCCCACTTGCCGAAGCAGTTTGGATACCTCCTGTGAGGGACTCCCCAGACCCAGTCTCCATTCTGGATACTTCCAGGCCAAACACTCGGTCCCAGTCCTCTCGAAATGAAGATGTAGAGACCTCTGAACTAAGTGAAGATGAGAGACAGGAACTTGATTGGTTATGGCCTTCCCCGACTCCAGGAACTTCTGCTATAGATCTTCCCCCTACTGAAGACACTAAAGACGGAACACTGAATGCAGAAGCTACTGAGTTCATTCTATCCAGTCCTTTGTCAGATTACTGGGAAGATGCCTGTGACACATACTCAGAGAAGGACACAAGAGACTCTATGTACCTCCCGGCTCTTGAACCACGAGTTTTTTATCACCAGCAGAATCCCTCAAGTCTGCTCCAGAAGGGGAGCCTGTAGTGTCCCAGCCAGAAGTCCCAAGAGAGGAAAGAGCCAGAAGAGTTATAAGGCCTCCTAAGAAGTTCACTTACCCACAAATGGGGAACAGCTCAGAAGAAACTGTGGTCACTGCAAGGAGGAGTGCAGAGCATCCAGTTCCCTCCACTGTTCATTTGGTGGAGGGCAACCCCAACTCATCCCCTGGCACAGTTAGGCAGGCCACTCATGACAGTGTGACCTGTGGGCAAGGGAATTCAACCCCTCAGTTTTGGTGGGAGTTCCCTCTGCTGGCATCTTACACAGCGTTGTCTAGGATTGTATGTAGTGTATGTTGAGAGTTATCTTTGGGGGCCAAAGAGTTCAAGTGGGGGGAGTGTGTAGCGGGGTCTCCTTTAAGACTCTATGGACTGCATTTCCCAGAACCCCGTTTGGCACCCAGGGTGCATTGTTGCCACCGCAGAGACTTGTGGGAGGGGGGATAAAAGGAGGAGGCGAGGCTAGGTTTGGCCTCTTTGGACACCGCGCAGCTATCAACCGGTCTTCCTGTGCGGATCTGCTGGAGTATCAGGCCTGAAGCCTGAGGCCTGGCACAACTTCAAAAGAGCCTTCCACCTTGTTGCGAGCCTGGGTGGCATCTGAATTTCTTTCTTTTGCCGACATTCGTTGGATCGGAGACCCGATCGTTCAGACGTTGTGTGCGGAGACACCGTGGTGGAAGTCCCAGACTGGGATCGCGTCCGGAGTGGTGAGCGAGCACCTGCTCAATCCAATAGGCTGTACTGTTGCTAGGCCTAGAGACTGCCTTGGCCCACCGGCCTTTATTTGCTATTCTACTGGAGACTAGTAGCGGAACTGAGTTGAGTGCTCTCCAGTGAACTGTTCTTTTTGATTGCTTACTCTGTGGATTACAAGTGTTGTTTCCTGTATGTGCACCACCGTTCAAGTTGCATGCGAAGAAAGTGTTATTCTAAGGACTAAGTTAAATCTGTGTCAGGCCTGAGCAGGGGGAGAATATTGTTTGGTGCGCCACAGGGCGCATAGACACTAATAGCTGCATGTGGTGTATGACCGCGCTGCGCTATTAGAGTATACTATATCTTTTGCTGCAGGGCTCTGTAAGCAAGTTATGTGTTATGTTCTAACCTATGCCTTTTAACCAAGAGTAAAACAGTTATACTTTACCACTTGCTATCAGTGTGTTATCATTGCACATAGTGCTTACCATCCAATATATTCAGAGTGTGGGTACTATCAGGTATAGATTGTGATAGGTAAAACCTTTCTCCTCCCTAGACTAACTGTGCCTGGGTTGAGTAGATTGCTGGGGGTTGGCAGAGCTGTACTCAGGGCCCGAAAAAAATCAAACCAGCGGCTCTCTTAGCTGGGGGTAGCGCTACACTAGGAACACACAATCTGTCTCCTCTCCCCTGACAGGACGTAGATCTGTGTGTTTACACACACAGATCCACGTTCCTGCTCTGTCACAAGCGATCGCGGCCGCCGGACACGCACATCGGCTCCTCTGTGACGCGGCGCGCGTGCGACCCCTATACCGCCAGAAAGCCAAGGATGGGAGATCCCATCCGCGGACGTCATATGACTATTGTCGGGTAATGAAGTGTTTCATAATAGCATGCAATGGTAAGCTGCTGTTTCTAAAGCTAGCAAAATACTTTCCAGAAAGAGGGAGACATAATTTTGCCCTTGTACAGCTTCTGTGCTTACAAGCGACAACTTGTTTACCAGTGGCTCCCACAGATCTGATCTCCTGAGCAGCTCCCACTGAGTACAGGGTGGAGATGCAGGTGGCCCAGTGCAGTTATGGGCAGGAGGGGGGCATTGCATCATAGGTGGCAACCTCTGTGATACATATCTGTTGACTGTTGCCTGGATGCCGAAGCCCCTGCTGGATGATCTTCCTGCAAGTATGAGAGGCAGAGCTGCCCTTGATGGGCGGGGAGGTAGTAGAGTCAGTCGGGTGGTTCAGCTTAACACAGTAACAAATGTAAGACATGTGGAACATTGTAAAGCTTTTAAGGGTAGGGGAGATGATGAGGGCAGTGGAGGGGGAGTTGGTTTTGTGCAGAGGTCAGAGCTAAGGAGGGGTGGAAGTGAGATGTGGATGAGGGATGCAGCAATAAGGAACTGTGGAATAGGGCTGAACTCTGCACGTTGTATGTAGTGCACCCAGGGCCGCCTTAAATATTGATTGGACCCTGGGCAAACATTTTCTTGGGGCCCCCCCACCCATGCAAATTTGCTCTCCACCTCAACATTCCAAAAAACAAACACACAAGTAAACCTATGTATTGAATTGTATTGTAACTGTACTGTCTGCCCCCCTCATGTTGTGAAGCGCTGCACAAACTGTTGGCACTATATAAATCCTGTATAATAATAATAATGATGGGGGAGAGATAGGGGAGTCCAGGAGGGTGGGGGGGGAGATAGCGGAGTCAGGATAATGGAGGGTGATAGAGGAGTCCACGATGATGGGGGGGATAGCGGAGTCCAGGATGATGGGGGAATAGGGACCCCAGGGTGATGGGGGGGGGAATAGGGGAGTCCAGGAAGAATGGGCGGGGGGAGAGATGGGGGAGTTCAAGATGGGGGGGGGATAAGGAAGTCCAAGCTGACACACAGGGATTGGGAGTGTGTACTATGAGGTGTTTGTATCATACAGGGCACAGAAAAAAATCAGCACAGGTGGCAGTACTTGCATATCCTCTCCCCAAAGTAACCATCTAAAAGTCACCTCTGCACACCACTTTGCTTACCTCTGCACCCTCATCCACAGCTCACCTGTGTACCACCCCCCATCCACAGCTCACCTCTGTATCCCCGTCCACCTCAGTCATGCCTCTAGGGCAGTGTTTCTCAACTCCAGTCCTCGAGGCGCCCCAACAGGTCATGTTTTCAGGCTCTCCATTGTTTTGCACGGGTTATTTGATGAGTTTAACTGCTTTAGTAATTCCCACAGCTGTTTCATCTGAGGGAAATCCTGAAAACATGACCTGTTGGGGCGCCTTGAGGACTGGAGTTGAGAAACCCTGCTCTAGGGTAAGTATGCGTATAGAGTAAATAGTGCTGCGCTGCCAGAAAGAATATGCAATAAACTATGTGTATCCTGTAAAGCAGACAAATTAAATAAAGTAGATTAAAACTACTGTAACTTAAAATAAGCGCAATAAAGTGCGCTGATTCATGCAATTATACATCTTCCAGAGCCAATAAATACATGAATAAGTCTGTGCAATTTAAAACATATAAATGTGTAAATCCACATAATATACTGTTGTGCCTATAATCACGTGATAAAGCTGAAAAAATAGTTGCAGATATAAAACTCTAAGTCCACAATTAGAGTTGAGCTGTTCGGGTTCGACGGGTTCGGCCGAACTTCGGTAAAAAGTTTGAGTTCGGGACAGAACTTGAGCCGAACTTGAGCCCGAACCCGAACCCCATTGAAGTCAATGGGGACCCGAACTTCTGAGGACTATTCGCGCTTGTTTCCCATGCTTAGAACTGTCCCTGCACAAAGTGTAATTTCTGCAGGAAAAAAAGTCATTTTAAACTCACTCGCGTCTATTAATGAATTGTCGGCTCCCGGCAATACATAGAAAAGTCATTGATAAAAAAAAAAAAAAATTGCCTCAAATAAAAAAAAAAATGCGTGCGGTTCCCCCAAATATCCATACCAGGCCCTTCAGGTCTGGTATGGATTTTAAGGGGAACTCCACCCCAAATTTAAAAAAAAATGGCGTGGAGTACCAGACCAGACCCTTTATCCGAGCACGCAACCTGGCAGGCCGCAGGAAAAGAGGGGGGGACGAGAGAGCGCCCCCCCTCCTGAACCGTACCAGGCCACATGCCCTCAACATGGGGAGGATGTCCCCATGTTGATGGGGCAAGGGCCTCATCCCCACAAAACTTGCCTGGTGGTTGTGGGGGTCTGCGGGCAGGGGGCTTATCGGAATCTGGAAGACCCCTTTAACAAAGGGGACCCCCAGATCCCGGCCCCCCTATGTGAATTGGTAATGGGGTAAATTGTACCCCTACCATTTCACGAAGAAAGTGTAAAAGAAATGTAAAAAAAATAAACAGACACCTTTGTGAAAGTCATTTATTAAAAATAAAAAAAACAAAAAATAAAAAAAACATTCCAGCGATGAAATCCAAGTGTCCCGCGGCGATCCCGATGTCCAGCACTGTCCAGACTAAATGTCATTGGCTGAGCCTGAGCGGACCTGATGGGGAACTTCCTCGGCAGTGTATTAAATGAATAGACCCGCCCCTTCTAAAGTTCCCCATCAGGTCCACTCAGCCAATGACGTAGGTGTAAGGCTGAGGACCTGATGCGGAACGTGAGAAGGGGCGGGTTTATTCATGTATTAAACTGTGGATGAAGTTCCCCATCAGGTCCGCCACCTCCTATGTCAGACCCCGCCTACGTCATCGGATGAGCGGACCTGATGGGGAACTTCCTCGGCAGTATAATACATGAATAGACCCGCCCCTTCTCACGTTCCGCATCAGGTCCTCAGCCTTACACTACATCATTGGCTGAGCGGACCTGATGGGGAACTTTAGAAGGGGCGGGTCTATTCATTTAATACACTGCCGAGGAAGTTCCCCATCAGGTCCGCTCAGGCTCAGCCAATGACATTTTGTCTGAACAGCGCTGGACATCGGGATCGCCGCGGGACACTGGATTTCATCGCTGGAATGTTTTTTTTATTTTGTATTTTTTTATTTTTAAAAAAGGACTTTCCCAATGGTGTCTGTGTATTTTTTTTTACAATTTTTTACACTTTCTTCGTGAAATGGTAGGGGTACGATGTACTCCATTACCAATTCACATAGGGGGGGCGGGATCTGGTGGTCCCCTTTGTTAAAGGGGTCTTCCAGATTCCGATAAGCCCCCCGCACACAGACCCCCACAACCACCTGGCAAGGGTTGTGGGGATGAGGCCCTTGTCCCCATCAACATGGGGACATCCTCCCCATGTTGAGGACATGTGGCCTGGTACGGTTCAGGAGGGGGGCGCTCTCTCGTCCCCCCCTGCCAGGTTGCGTGCTCGGATAAAGGGTCTGGTCTGGATTTTTGGGGGTACTCCACGCCATTTTTTTTCAAATTTGGGGTGGAGTTCCCTTTAAAATCCATACCAGACCTGAAGGGCCTGGTATGGATATTTGGGGGAACCGCACGCATTTTTTTTTTTTATTTGCGGCAGGGTTCCCCTTAATATCCATACCAGACCTTAAGGGCCTAGTAATTGAATTTGGGGGAACCCCCACGCTTTTTTTTATTTTTATCAATGACTTTTCTATGTATTGCCGGGAGCCGACAAGTTTTAAATTACTTTTTTTCCTTCAGAGATGACACTTTGTGCGGGGACAGTTCTAAGCACGGGAAACAAGCGCGACTTTACATGCATATTGCCGAACACCGGACCTGAACCCGAACATACAGTCAATTGTTCGGGTCCTGGACCCCAAAACCCAAAAGTTCGGTACGGACCCGAACTTTACAGTTCGGGTCCGCTCAACCCTATCCACAATATTATAATAAACGTGATATACAATGATTTTTATGTGAAGGTTGGATGATTAATCCAACTGTGAAAATTTCCTTTTCAATGGTACATTCCTTCAACATTAACTGTATATGTCCATGAAGATATACTATCTTCCCTTTTCACAGTGGTGTCACCTTTGTCCTTCCTAGCCTCTCACCACAATACAGTTTTAGGTAAGCTTGTAATAGTAATTCCTAATCAAGGCGGTCCTCTGTCTGTCTGAGCTCTATGGTAGATAGGGTATCTATGGTGGTCCTGAGGGTCATCCCTCCATAACATGTTATATTGCCAGCTGAATGTTGGTCTGATCACATCCCTGTAGGGTGTGTAGCGGGGTGTTCAATTTAGGGGAGTGTCTGAGTGGTAGTTAGGCTCAGACACACTATTGTTAGGGTTAATGGACCATTTCTGTGCCATGGGAGATAGTATTGGTGCATAGTTCCCTGGGGCCTACAGGTGGCGCTGTCGCCATAGGTCCGGGTTGAACCACAATACAAGGTTGTGCCTTTTCTTGTCCCCTCTCGGCAGCAGTACGGCGGGGTGGGGAACCTGCTGTGCCTGTCGGGAGAGGGTATAAAAAGGGGCGGCCATCTTCCATGCGGGGTTCGTCCGCGCCCAGGCACCTTCAGACTGGGTGTGTGTGTGGGTCGTCTCCAGGTGCCCTAGGCCCGGAGGCCTGGTTCCTGTCCCATCCCAGACACCTTCAGTCTGGGGTGAGGTACTATTTTGGAGGCCCGGAGCCCAGCACCTTCGGCTGGGTTCCGCCGGGGATCGAGGACTCCCATGGTGCCGCCTTTGCGAGGGGACCCAGATCTGGGACGAGGAGGCCAGGGAGGTTACCTGTACCGAAGACCCAGCGCAGAGTCGTGGTGACGGTGGGAACCTCTGGTAACTCTCCGGAGGGATGTCTTCTCCTTTACATAAGCCAAATACTACTTAAGAAGGAAGTTCACGTTCAAGGTCAGTGGCAGTGGCCTCATAGGGCCGTGCCCTATTCACCTAGTCAGTGGCAGTGACTTTATTCACCCGGTCTGTGGCAGAGACCAACCTCACAGTCTGTGGCAGAGATCGTGCGCCAAAGCTGTTTGTGAAGCCTAAACAGTCAAAGAGTCAGATTCAAGTTTGTGCCTGGACCTTCTCCCACCTAAGCTGTCCTGTGTCTTGTTCCAACCTGTCTGCTGTTAAAGAGGCATATTTATTATCCGTGTGAAATAAATATAGAAGTTGGACTTTCAGTTGGTGTGCACAGTTATATTACTGGGGGAAACATAAGGACTTGCATCTACCTAAGGTAGAGGTGAGAATCATCCTCGGGAGGATTCAACTCCAGCCGCAGGCAGGCCCGAAAACTAACATCGCTCAACCTCCTTACTCAGGAGGGTACGGGCTTGTGGTGCGGTGTGCCTCTCCCCTCCCTGCGAGGAGCCGAAACTAAAAGGCAGGTAGGGGGAGAGGTGAGGGCGCTACAGGTGTAAAAACTGAAAGTTTGTTCACACATTAGATGCCTGTTATCTGATAAAAGCAGCGATTCCGCTGATTCCAGCAGGTTCAGATGCCAGTTAAACAGTACAGTTGAAGAACATTTTCAGTATATCCTTCAGGTGGCAGGATTGACCTTATATTTATGAATTTAAGGATTGCTACAATCCTTTTGAGGCTGGTTTGCTGGCATCACAACTCTATCTTAGTTATCATCATGTAAATTCTTAAAAACAGTGTTTATAAATTAAATAACCATATGTAATATCACTACCAGTCACTTAATGTTCACAATAAGTATACCGCTCAGGAGACCTTTTTGGGCTGCCATTTCCAGCCTCCTTCTGAAAATGCTAGGTGTCTGGCTGTGTGTGGTTTATTCTCTCTTTTTTTCTCTATATCTGTTTATTACCTTAATATTTTTGTTTCTTTCACCAGTAACTTCTCCACATAAGATATTAGGGTTACCTAATGTCTTTTAACAGCTTGCCTACCGCCGGCCGTCATATGATGGCTGGACGGTGCAGCTCTCGTTCTGGGCGGGCATCATATGACGTCCTCATCTTCCCGGCCCACTAGGGGGCACGCGCGCACGCTCCCGCCGCGTAATTTTTTTTTATTTGGGTACAGTGTTGCATGACCGCGCAATTGTCATTCAAAGTGTGACAGCGCTGAAAGCTGAAAAATGGCCTGGGCAGGAAGGGGGTGAAAGTGCCCTGTATTGAGGTGGTTAAAGTGTTGTCAATGAGATTCTCTCAAATACCAACTAAAGCTCATTTTGTGCTTTATATAACTATATTGTTCCTAGTTTTATATGGAATTCAAGTCATAGCTAATATAACTAGGCTAATTACTTTTCTTAATTATACAAGAAAAATAGTGATTATTGTATTTAATGGCAAATGGAATGTTCTTTTTTGAAACAATCAAAACTGACTTCATGTTTGTTTTCCCTACAACATCAAGCATTGATGATAACAAAAATGCTATCTAGGAATATTATATGTATATAATTTATAGGTTATAACAGAGAGGAGATATGTATCATGCATCAAACATTGCATCATTGCATCCTTTTTAAAAGGTTGTTTGCTGATGCTTACTGTACCATCAGTTTCATTATATCAATACAGTAAAACCATAATTGGTACTTGGTCGTTGCACAGCTTTGAAATCAATAGCTTGGATAGTGTGGATTGCAGTGTATTTTCTACCTCGTTGCTGTTGATAGCTTTACTGAAAGTCCTTGGATATGGTAATTCTAATTGTCAAATGTAAATGTTGTTTCTAAGCTCACTTACAGCTCCGAGATTTGGACTCTAATGCTTTTATATTGAGCTCAATTTCAAACTATAATATGTGTAATGTACATGCAGGTCAAGTACTGCAATTTATTTAATATGTTGTCACAAATCCATTTCTGCATTTGTGGTTTTGAACAGCATGTTCTTAAGTATTGGGCTTTTATTGGGCTTGAACAAGAGCCATGGGATCTGTGAAGAAATATCAAGAAATACATTTGTAAACTTGTGCAGGATTTGTTCAGGTCAGATATAGCAATTTTAAAATGTGAAAGCAACCAAAGACTGAGCTATAAAAATATTTCCACAATTATGAAATACAGTTGTGCTCATAAGTTTACATACCCTGGCTGAATTTATGATTTCTTGGCCATTTTTCAGAGAATATGAATGATCACACAAAAAACCTTTCTTTCACTCATGGTTAGTGTTTGGCTGAAGCCATTTCTTATAAATCAACTGTGTTTACTATTTTTAAATCATAATGACAAAAGAAACTAACCAAATTACCCTGATCAAAAGTTTACATACCCCAGTTCTTAATATCGTGTATTGCCCCCTTTTACATCAATGACAGCTTGAAGTCTTTTGTGGTATTTGTGGATGAGGCTCTTTATTTTGTCAGATGATAAAGCTGTCCATTCCTCTTGCCAAAAAGCCTCCAGTTCCTGTAAATTCTTGGGCTGTCTTGCATGAACTGCACGTTTGAGATCTCCCCAGAGTGGCTCAATGATGTTGAGGTCAGGAGACTGAGATGGCCAGTCCAGAACCTTCACTTTATTCTCCTGTAGCCAATGACGGGTCGACTTGGCTCATTGTCATGTTGGAATGTCCAAGTACGTCCCATGCACAGCTTCCTGGCTGATGAATGCAAATGTTTCTCCAGTATTTTTTGATAACATACTGCATTCATCTTGCCATCAATTTTGACCAAACTTCCTGTGCCTTTGTAGCTCACACATCCCCAAAACATCAGCGATCCACCTCCGTGTTTCACAGTAGGAATGGTGTACCTTTCATCATAGGCCTGGTTGACGCCTCTCCAAATGTAGTGTTTATGGTTTTGGCCAAAAAGCTCAATTTTGGTCTTATCACTCCAAATGACTTTGTGCCAGAAGGTTTGAGTCTTGTCTCTGTGCTGTTTGGTGTATTGTAAGCAGCATACTTTGGAGCATTTGCGTAGTAATGGCTTTCTTCTGGTCACTCGACCATGCTGCCCATCTTTCTTCAAGTGCCTCCTTATTGTGCATCTTGAAACAGCCACACCACATGTTTTCAGAGATTCCTGTATTTCACCTGAAGTTATTTGTGGGTTTTTCTTTGCATCCCAAACAATTTTATTGGCAGTTGTGGCTGAAATTTTAGTTTGTCTTCCTGACCCTGGTTTGGTTTCAACAGAACCCCTCATTTTCCATTTCTTGGCATTCTCAATTCCTTCAATATCTTTTTATATCCCTTTCCTGTTTTATACAGTTCAACTACCTTTTCCTGCAGATCCTTTGACAATTCTTTTGCTTTTCCCATGACTCAGAATCCAGAAACGTCAGTGCAGCACTGGATGAAGAATGCAAGGGTCTGTCAGGAGTCAGGAACTCATTGACCTTTTATACACACACACTAATTACAAGCAAACAGATCACAGGTGAGGATGGTTACCTTTTATAGCTATTCAAACCCCTTTGTGTCAACTCGTGTGCATGCTATCAGGCCAAAATCACCAGGGTATGTAAACTTTTCAGGGTCATTTGGTTGGTTTCTGTCATTATGAATAAAAAAGAGTAAACACAGTTGATTCATAATAAATGGCTTCAGCCAAACACTAACCACGAGTGAAGGAAAATTCTTTGTGTTATCATTCATATTCTCTGAAAAATTATAAATTATAAATTCTGCCAGGGTATGTAAACTTATAAACACAACTGTATTTATAAACTATTATAAATAAATACTATATCTCAGATATGTTCATGATTGTCTATAAACCACAATTTACACCTGAGTGATTTTTTGCTTAAAGCGTGTACTATAGCTCCAAAATGTTCAAGCCAAATCCCATTCATTTCAATGACCCCTGTTCACATCCTAGCTTTCCATCACATGTAGCAAAATGCCTGTTGCTCAAAACAGTACATGAGCACCTAAGTTTCCTAGGAAAAGGGCTCTCAAACTTAGAGAGATCGGAGCCTAGTAAATTTCTCCAGAAACATTCCCTGCTTCAACAGTACTTCTTTGCCATGTGTTAAAATGCATTATGTTACATGTTAAAGTCAGTGGCGTGTGCCCCTATGAATGGGTCGCCACTGGTTAAAGCGGAGTTCCACCCAAAAGTGGAAGTTCCAATTTAAGCACTCCTCAACCCCTTCTATGCCACATTTTGCATGTAATTTTTTTGGGGGGAGTGGGTTCCTAGTTTTGACAGGTACCCTGCTCCCACTTACGCTCGGGCTGCCTAGGCGACTCGAGCGGAAGTTCTCCTCTCCCCCTCCCTTCCTGCAATTTCCTGGGACACATCCCAAAAGATTGCTCGGCCACTAAGGAGGCGCAGCATGACTCGCGCATGCGCAGTGCGTACCAAGCTGTCACAGCCGGGTGCCCACACTTGTAATGCCGAAGCCAGGTAGAGGCAAGGGAGAGAACTGAGGGTTTGGGCGGCCGCATCGCTGGATTATGGGACAGGTGAGTGTATGTTAAAAGTCAGCAAACTTTTAATAAACACAAAAACGACCGGAACTCCGCTTTAATGTGTGATGCAGTGACATCCCATTCAAAATAAATGGGTCTTTCTAAACGAAAAACATGCAATGAGTGTGTCATGTTATGTTGTTATACACCGTTTTATATGCTTATTGTGTAAATATAAAACTTTAATAGCAGAAAGTTAAAAATGAATGGGCTGCCAACACACTGTAGTGTCCCAAAATTGCATATAAATCTAAATGCAACACATTAGTATGTGTTGCCATTTATAACGACATTCGACAATGCAGGTGCTTCCTTTAGTGTATTGGGGTGTCATTCTAAATAAATGGCACTTCAATGCATGTTATGTGCATTACTGCAACGGCTGTAAAGTTTGTCTAAAATAAAAGGATAAATTCATACAACAAAAGTATGCAAATGCAAAATATGTATTCCAATATGATATATATACACTGCTCAAAAAAATTAAAGGAACACTTTGGAAACACATCAGATCTCAACAGGGCAAAATCTCATGCTGGATATCTATACTGATATGGACTGGGTAATGTGTTAGGAATGAAAGGATGGCAAATCTTTTGATGGAAATGAAAATTATCCACCTACAGAGGGCTGAATTCAGACACCCCGAAAATCAAAGTGAAAAAATTATGCAGCAAGCTAGTAAATTTTGCTGAAATTTCATTGCAACGACTCAAAGTGGCCCTCAGTAGTTTTTATGGCCCCCCAAGTGCTTGTATGCATGCCTGACAACATCAGGGCATGCTCCTAATGAGACAACCGATGGTGTCCTGGGGTATTTCCTTCCAGATCTGGACCAGAGCATCACTGAGCTCCTGAACAGACTGAGGTGCAACCTGGCGGCACCGGATGGACCAAAACATAATGTCCCAGAGGTGTTCTTTTGGATTTAGGTCAGGTGAGCGTGGGGGCCATTCAATGGTATCAATTTCTTCATCCTCCAGGAACTGAGGCCGGGCATTGTCGTGCACCAGGAGGAACCCAGGACCCACTGCACCAGCGTAGGGTCTGACAATGGGTCCAAGGATTTCATCCCGATACCTAATGGCAGTCAGGGTGCCACTGTGTAGGCTGTAGAGGTCTGTACGTCCCTCCATGGATATGCCCCCCCAGACCATCACTGACCCACCTCCAAACCGGTCATGCTGAACGATGTTACAGGCAGCATAAAGTTCTCTGCGGCTTCTCCAGACCCTTTCACGTCTGTCACATATGCTCAGGGTGAACCTGCTCTCATCTGTGAAAAGCATGGGGCACCAGTGGCGGACCTGCCAATTCTGGTGTTCAATAGAAAATACCAATCAAGCTCCGCAGTGTCCGGCAGTGAGCACAGAGCACACTAGAGGACGTCGGCCCTCAGTCCACCCCATGAAGTCTATTTCTGATTGTTTGGTCAGAGACATTCACACCAGTGGCCTGCTGGAGGTCATTTTGTAGGGCTCTGGCAGTGCTCATCCTGCTCCTCCTTGCACAAAGGAGCAGATACCAGTCCTGGTGATGGGTTAAAGTGAAGGTAAATTGGGTATCTGGCACTCCAGGAGGCAATGCTCATAGTTTGTAATAATGTATATTTGATTAGTCAGTGTTATGCCCCTCACTACACGTGGCTGAGGTGTATTTGGGCACACTGATAACTCCTCTCATACCAATGCATTCCGGTAGGCGTAGAATCCTTTTGAACTTTTATTAATACAAGATAGATTAAAACTGTAACAGATACAAACAAATGCAATTAGTAAAAGATAGTACAATTAGTGCCTCCCTATCTATCTACCTAGCTGAGTACATAAATAGTAGACATACCGGAGATGGATCTGGAAGCTGGCTTATATCTTAGCAGTCCATGTGCATGCTTCCAGGGAGAAAAACAAAATGGCTGAAGAAGGTGACGCAAGGCCTGATGGGATTGAAAGTACGAAGGCTTGCGTGTGACAAACTAGCTAACTATACTAAATTGCTTTATAAAAATAGATAGTGCAGTTATACAAAACGGCCACTAGATGGCAACATAGATTAATGTTATTAAACCAGAAAAAATAGGAAAAATTCAAGCCTTTTTACTGAAGGCATGACACTCCCTGCGTTGTTTCCCACGGATGCCACATATCATTGCACTCCAGAGGAGAGTAACAAAATAAGTTCAGAAACAGGTCTGAGGAAAAGTTTAGGCTAGCCTTGCCTAATGACCTTGAGTTCAACTTTCCTGACGTTTCCATCTTCACTGGGAAACACTTGGGTTATCAGACCCAAAGGCCACTCGTTTCTCCTAGATTGAGAGTCTTTCATGAGAACGATGGCACCAGGCTCTAAGTTGGGCTTGCTGTCTTGCCATTTGTTCCTAGTCTGTAGATTAGACAAGTTTTATTTCTTCCACTTGTTCCAAAATGTGTCAGCTAAAACTTGTACTCTTTTCCATTGACATCTGTATAAGTCCTTTGGGTCCAGATTGACTGAAGGAGCTGTGATCACCTCAACTTTCTGAGTGAGTAAAGTGGAAGGTGTAAGCAAGAAAGGATCTTCAGGATCATTGGGTATAGATGTCAAGGGTCTGGCATTCATTATAGCTGATACTTCAGCCATGAAAGTTGTCAGAGTCTCATGTGTGAAGTTCTCAATTGTAGAAACATTGAATCTAGGATTCTTTGAGCTATACCAATCATACGCTCCCAGGCACCTCCCATATGAGAAGTGTGTGGGGGGTTAAATGTCCATGTACAACCTTGTTCTGAAAGGTATCTCTCTACACGTTCTGTGTCGAGGTTTGAAGTGATATTCAATTCTTTGCAAGCTCCAACAATGTTGGTTCCTCTATCGGAGCGTATGTGTTTGATAGGGCCTCTAATAGAGATGAAACGTCTCAGGGCATTAATGAAGCTGGATGTGTCTAAGGACTCAGTTACTTCTATGTGTATAGCCCTGATGCACATGCAAGTAAACATGACAGCCCAGCGTTTGCTGTTGGCACTGCCTCCTCTGGTTTGTCGTGTGATCACAGTCTAAGGCCCAAACACATCAAGACCGACGTTTGTGAATGGGGGTTATGTACTGAGTCTGTCTGCAGGAAGGTTAGCCATTTTCTGGGTTTGAAACATACGACGAAGCTTACGACAGGTGATACATTTGAAAATGGTTTTACTCACAAGTCTCTTGGCTCCCACTATCCAGAGTCCAGCTGCACGCAAGGCTCCTTCCGTGAACAAACGTCCTTGGTGTTTTGTCTGTATGTGGTAGTATCCCACAAGAAAAGAAGCAACATAGTTATTTGGTATTATGACAGGATTGCTTTCACCACTATCAAGTCCTGCATTTGAGATGCGCCCTCCAACTCTTAACAGTCCTTCATTGTCTATAAAGGGGTTGAGTTTCCTTAGAGGACAGTTCTTTGGAATGCTCTTATAATTTCGAAGACATTCTAGTGCTACTGCGTAAGTCTCTTGTTGGACACAACGGATGATTAAATTTTTTGCTTCTGAGAGCTCATCTACTGTGTATGGCTTGTGGCAGTAATGCCAACCTTTGCAACAACTTGGTCTTGTAGGGGAACCTCTAAAGGATCTGGCTATGTGAACCAAGCAAGCTGTAGCTCTTTGTAAGGACTTCCAAGTGGAGAATTTGTGGAAGCGCTTGGATCCCAAAAGTTGGTTAGAAATTGTTGTATGTAGTGTGGAAACCTGAGGACGGATATCTGAGTCAGATTCAGGTTCTAACAGTACATATGTCTCCTTTACTGGAGTGGTAGGCCCTGGCTTGTACAGGAAGGGTGGTCCTGTGAGCCATGTAGTGTCTTTGAGACGGGATGCTGGCACCGACCTTGTAGCATGATCCGCTAAGTTATGATCAGTTGAGACATAACGCCACTGGGTGGGCTGTGTCGACTTCCTGATTCTAAGGACTCTGTTGTGTACATAGACATAGAATCTTCTACTTTCATTGTAAATGTAGCCCAACACTACCTTGCTGTCTGTGTAAAACTCTGTGTCCTCGAGTTCTAGATCCATCTCAGATGTAATAAGCTCTGCTAGTTCTACTGCTAGTACAGCAGCACACAGTTCCAATCTTGGAATGGTGGTTTCAGGACATGGTGCTAGCTTGGCCTTGCCCATAACGAACCCAATGTGAATTTGGCCCTCGATGTCTTCTGACTTGAGGTAGGTTACTGCTCCTATTGCTTTACCTGAAGCATCGCAGAATACACATAACTTTCTAGACTGAACCCTTGCAGGAGGAAAGTGGGTGTATGGTCTATGTACGTGTAGGTTGGATAAAGTCTTTAAAGAGTCTCTCCATGTTACCCATAATGTCTCTTTCTCAGGAGGTAGTGGAGAATCCCAATCACATGTGTCTGGGGTGAGCTCTCTAAGCAGAATCTTACCTTGGATGGTAACCGGTGCTGCAAACCCGAGTGGATCATACAGGCTGTTGATGGTGGATAAGACACCTCGCCGTGTTAAGGGCTTTGGCTCTTGGTCAACCTGAAAGGTAAGGGTGTCAGACTTGAGGTCCCAGTTGAGTCCTAGGCTGCGTTGCCTAGGAAGGGAGTCTGTTGCTAAGTCCAGATCTTTGAAGTCACTAGCATAATCTTGGGAAGGGAAGGCCGCCATGACGACTTTGCTGTTTGATGCTATCTTATGCAGTCTGAGATTTGAAGAGGCAAGTGTACTTTGGGTCCTCTTGAGTAGACTTATTGCAGCTTCGGGTGAAGAAAGTGATTTCAGACCATCATCTACATAAAAGTCTCTTTCAATGAACTGTGTAACGTCTTTCTCACCTTCTTGGGCAGATAGATTAAGTCCATAGATGGCAACAGCAGGAGATGGACTGTTACCAAAAACGTGCACCTTCATGAGGTATTCTGTAATGTTTTTAGTAGGGTCATTGTCTTTGAACCATAGGAATCTCAAGAAGTTCCTGTGTTCTTCCTTGACTTGGAAGCTGTGAAACATTTGCTGTATGTCTGCAACTATGGCAACTGCTTCCTTGCGGAATCTGATGAGGACACCAAGAAGTGTGTTGTTGAGGTCTGGTCCCTTTAGGAGGACATCATTTAATGAGATTCCTTGATGCCGAGAGCTGGAGTCAAACACTACCTGGATTTTACCTGGCTTCTTGGGGTGGTAGACGCCGAAGATTGGCAGGTACCAGCACTCTTCATGGTCCTTTAGAGGCGGAGCTATCTCAGCATGTTCATTCTCAAACATCTTACTCATGAATGAGAAGAAATGTCCTTTCATTTCTGGTTTCTTTTGGAAATTTGTTTTGAGGGAAGAAAAGCGTTTCAAAGCTTGTTCTCTGTTATTAGCAAGACAGGGTCTCTGTGCTTTGAAAGGCAGGGGTGCCACCCAGCTGTTTTCATTGGTTTTGTAGAATCCCTGTCTCATTATCTCCAAGAAGATATGATCTTCAATAGATGGGCCAATTTTGTGATCTTCTTTAGTATTTTGGAAAACTGAGCACCCTAAATGATCTCTGTCTTCATCACAAAGAAGATTAGCGGTGTAAGGGTTTGAATGAATTACACTTGCAGGCTTCTCTCTTATGAGGAATCTGTTGGTGCAAGGCTGAAATAGGGATGGACGCCCGCCTTCTAGTGTCTTTGTAAAGAGAGAGTTCACGCTGGTTGGTTTGTGAACACTCCCTAGGCATACGTTGCCTATGATGACCCATCCTAGATCTAGCTTCTGGGCATAGGGGGAGTTGTGGAGACCATTGATTTGTTTTCTCACCTTGTGAACTCTGATGATGTCCCTCCCAAGGAGAAGTGCTATCTCAGCCTGGGGATCCAGTTCAGGGATGAGATGTGCTATGCCCTTCAGATGTCCGTGATGAAGTGCCACCTCTGGCGTAGGGATCTCCTCTCTGTCCGTTGGGAACTGATTGCACTTGATTAGAGTTGGCAGAGGCAGGGTTGTCTGACCATCAAATGATTCGATTTGGTAACCAATGGCTCTTCTCCCAGTTTCTTCACTTACCCCTGTACAAGTCTTGAGTAAGTATGACGAGCCGGCTTCCTTGATTTTGAAGGTGTCAAAGAAGGCTGAGCTGGCGAGTGATCTGTTGCTTTGATCGTCCAAGATCACGTATAGCTTCACTGCTTTTTCTCTGCGACCCATGGGGTAAACTGTAGCAAGACAAATCTTAGAGCAGGATTTGTTAGACAGACCTTCTCCACAGACTTGGGTGCACTGGGGTGTAACTACAGGAGGTACTGTGTCTTGTTGCTCCCCGCCATGCTCTTCCTCCTGGGGTGAGGGGGTAAGAGTCCATGGCGCTGGCCCTGGATGCAGAGCTGTGTTGTACTCTGTGCTGTTGCACTCAGAGCAGTTTATGCTCACCTTGCAGTCTCTCCCAAGGTGAGAAGTTGATAAGCAGCACCTGTAACAAATTCTGTTTTCTTTGAGGAAGGTTCTGCGATCTTGGAGAGTCTTTTCTCTAAAACCTCTGCACTTTAACAACGAATGAGGCTTCTTGTGAAGAGGACACTCTCTGCTTGGATTCTGAGCTGGAGATACACTTGTTTTGCGTACTGCAACAGGTGCGGCATTGAAGTTGCAGGTTGGAGCAGGCTTACTTGACCTAGGGAAGGCAGAGTCAGGTGATGAGATGTCAAAACTAGGATCATTTTTAACCTTTGCTTGCTGGCGAATAAAGTCCACAAAATAAGAGAATAGTGGGAAGGGGACGTTGTGCTTTTGCTTGTAGTCGGAGCCTCGTTTAACCCAGGTTTCTTGAAGGTTGTAAGGTAGCTTTTGCACTATAGAGTTAACGCCACGGGCTGTGTCCAGAAAGGCAAGGCCTGGCAAGTCTCCTTCTGCTTTGGCTATTTGTAGTTCTGTAACTAGGTCACTCAAGTCTCTCAGCTTCTGGTAGCCTTTGTTAGGAATCTTGGGAAAGTCCTCTATTCTTTTAAAAAGAGAGTTTTCTATAACTTCTGGGGAACCGTAACATTCATCAATCCTCTCCCATATCATGCTCAGCCCTTTGGTTGGGTAATTAATGTTAATGTCTCTGATTCTCCTTGCATGTTCTGATGACTCATTCCCCAGCTAATTGACTAAGAGATCGGCTACTTTACTTGCTTTAAAATCAAGATCCCTTGTTGCATTTCTGAAGGACGAACGCCATGCTCTATAACTTTCAGGGCGATCGTTAAACTTTGCAAGTCCCTTTGCTAACAGTTCACGTCGTGCTAAGAACTTGAAGAAATCTGACATACCTTGATCGTTGTGTGAGTAGCCAGAGGGCGCTCTATTGTGCCAGGAACTTGGTGGATAGTTGCGGTTATCAGGGATACTGTCGCTGTATCTTTTAGACCATCATTCTTCATTTTCGATTTGGTCAACTGTGACGTAGTGTTTTGATAGTCTGGATGCAGAATGTGCTGAAAACTGACTGAGTGTGGGTTTACTTTCTTGCATGATATAAGGCGTGTGAATGGCGGGGGTTGATTCCGCTCTTGGCGCTGTAAGCGGGCAGTTGTCTGGTTCAGCGTGTCGCCGCACATATTCTGAGGTACGCTCTGTACTGTCGTCAGGAACAGAATTTTTTCCAAGTACGTTGCTGAGCCGCTCACTGGTGGGCTTTGCAAGTTCTTCTAAGATGTCTGCCTTGGCTGCAGCAGACGCTGACTCTTTCTCTGCAGCTAGCTTCTCTAATATAGTTTCCATGCATAACTTTTCTAATTTAAGTTGCATCTCTTTTTCGGGGAAGGCAGCTTTTACTTCGGCCTCCTTTGCCACAAAGTCAGCTTTTACTTTTGCAGATTCCGCCTTTGCGCGGGCAATGGCGATTGTTTCGCTTTTCACTGACCTCCTTGAGCTCGTGGAGTAGACTTCTGACCTTGTCGCAAAGTGCTCTGACTTTGTCTGTGACATGGTGTCTCGCTGTGTGGAAGCTGATAACACTGCTGTCTTACTGGCGTTCTGTATGCTAGCTGTGCTTAGAAGCCTTTGTTCTACTGCTGTTCTGTATGCTAGCCGTGCTTAGAAGCCTCCGTTTTACTGTTATGCCCCTCACTACACGTGGCTGAGGTGTATTTGGGCACACTGATAACTCCTCTCATACCAATGCATTCTGGTCGGCTTAGAATCCTTTTGAACTTTTATTAATACGAGATAGAGTAAAACTGTAACAGATACAGACAAATGCAATTAGTAAAAGATAGTACAATTAGTACCTCCCTATCTATCTACCTAGCTGAGTACATAAATAGTAGACATACCGGAGATGGATCTGGAAGCTGGCTTATATCTTAGCAGTCCATGTGCATGCTTCCAGGGAGAAAAACGAAATGGCTGAAGAAGGTGACGCAAGGCCTGATGGGATTGAAAGTACGGAGGCTTGCGTGTGACAAACTAGCTAACTATACTAAATTGCTTTATAAAAATAGATAGTGCAGTTATACAAAACGGCCACTAGATGGCAACATAGATTAATGTTATTAAACCAGAAAAAAATTGAAAAAATTCAAGCCTTTTTACTGAAGGCATGACAGTCAGTCTTTAGGTAAAAACAAAGTTGAACCACGGTAAGGGGGTGATTTAAAAAGAAGCAGCCATACTCAGAGTGTGTCCAGCAACTCTGCAAAACATATAAAAGAAACAAGGGGGGGGCGCCTCTCTAAGTGTAGTATTAAAACAGTAACATTTATTGCACAAGATTAAAAACACTTACAAGATATAAGTGGGAGTCATGCTCATCACAAGTAAGTAGTGATGTCGCAAACATAAAATTTTCCGTTCGCGAAGGGCGAACGCGAATTTCCGCAAATGTTCGCGAATGGGCGAACCGCCATAGACTTCAATAGGCAGGCAAATTTTAAAACCCACAGGGACTCTTTCTGGCCACAATAGTGATGGAAAAGTTGTTTCAAGGGGACTAACACCTGGACTGTGGCATGCCGGAGGGGGATCCATGGCAAAACTCCCATGGAAAATTACGTAGTTGACGCAGAGTCGGGTGTTAATCCATAAAGGGCATAAATCACCTAACATTCCTAAATTGTTTGGAATAACGTGCTTTAAATCATCAGGTATGATGTTGTTTCGATCAGGTAGTGTAAGGGTTACGCCCGCTTCACAGTGACAGACCAAACTCTGACAGACCAAACTCCCCGTTTAACGCACCACAAACAACCGCAAACAGTCCATTTGCACAACCGCAAGGCTTTAATGATCACCTTAGATGATCACAAAGAAAATTAATGTTTTTTCTATGCAAAATTATCCAGCCGAACGCTTTTGGTCTGTTCACAATGAAGCAACGACCTATCCTCTGGGGTGTGCCAACATTGCCATTGCCAACACACTCATAGAGGTGTGCGGCTGGCGCCCTGTGATTCGACAAATGGTGTCATGCGGCTGGCCTATCCGTGATCGCGGCGGGCTGGCCTATCCGCGATGGTGGCGAGGCTGGCCTATCCAGGATGGCGGCGGGCCTGGCCTATCCGCGATCACGGCGGGGCTGGCCTATCCACGATCACAGTTGCTCCTGGTGTCCCGCCTCTGCCTCCACCTCCACCTCGATGTGACCACCGCTGCTGTCTTCACCTCCTCCAGGCTCCCCCTCTCTTCCGGACTGATGGAAGCTACAAGCTGCAGGTGAGGGAGTGGATCCGGTCTGGGGAGAGAGGGAGCAGCCAGCCAGAGAGATAAGACAAGCAGTTAGAGTTAGTATAAATAAAAGAAAGGTTGGTGTCAGTATAAGTGTAGTGTAGAGTGAAGTGTAGTGTAGGAGAGTGAATGGAGGAATATATATGGAACTGTGAAGGATGGGAAGCGGGGGAATGGGGGCAGTGCTGTGTGGAGGGGTCGTGTAAAGGGAGCAATACTGTGTGGGGTGATATGTGAAGGGGCAATACTGTGTGGGGGTGATATGTGAAGGGGCAATACTGTGTGGGATGATATGTAAAGGGGCAATACTCTGTGGGGTGATATGTGAAGGGGCAATACTGTGTGGGGGTGATATGTGAAGGGGCAATACTGTGTGGGGTGATATGTAAAGGGGCAATACTGTGTGGGGTGATATGTGAAGGGGCAATACTGTGTGGGGTGATATGTGATGGGGCAATACTGTGTGGGATGATATGTAAAGGGGCAATACTGTGTGGGGTGATATGTGAAGGGGCAATACTGTGTGGGGTGATATGTGAAGGGGCAATACTGTGTGGGATGATATGTAAAGGGGCAATACTGTGTGGGGTGATATGTGAAGGGGCAATACTGTGTGGGATGATATGTAAAGGGGCAATATTGTGTGGGGTGATATGTAAAGGGGCAATACTGTGTGGGGGTGATATGCGAAGGGGCAATACTGTGTGGGGGTTTATATGTGAAGGGGGCAATACTGTGTGGGGTGATATGTGAAGGGGCAATACTGTGTGGGGTGATATGTGAAGGGGCAATACTGTGTGGGGTGATATGTAAAGGGGCAATACTGTGTGGGTGTGATATGTGAAGGGGAAATACTGTGTGGGGGTGATATGTGAAGGGGCAATACTGTGTGGGGTGATATGTAAAGGGGCAATACTGTGTGGGGTGATATGTGAAGGGGCAATACTGTGTGGGGTGATATGTAAAGGGGCAATACTGTGTGGGGTGATATGTGAAGGGGCAATACTGTGTGGGATGATATGTAAAGGGGCAATACTGTGTGGGGTGATATGTGAAGGGGCAATACTGTGTGGGGTGATATGTGAAGGGGCAATACTGTGTGGGATGATATGTAAAGGGGCAATACTGTGTGGGGTGATATGTGAAGGGGCAATACTGTGTGGGGTGATATGTGAAGGGGCAATACTGTGTGGGATGATATGTAAAGGGGCAATACTGTGTGGGGTGATATGTGAAGGGGCAATACTGTGTGGGACGATATGTAAAGGGGCAATACTGTGTGGGACGATATGTAAAGGGGCAATACTGTGTGGGGTGATATGTGAAGGGGCAATACTGTGTGGGACGATATGTAAAGGGGCAATATTGTGTGGGGTGATATGTAAAGGGGCAATACTGTGTGGGGGTGATATGCGAAGGGGCAATACTGTGTGGGGGTTTATATGTGAAGGGGGCAATACTGTGTGGGGTGATATGTGAAGGGGGCAATACTGTGTGGGGTGATATGTGAAGGGGCAATACTGTGTGGGGTGATATTTAAAGGGGCAATACTGTGTGGGTGTGATATGTGAAGGGGCAATACTGTGTGGGGGTGATATGTGAAGGGGCAATACTGTGTGGGGTGATATGTGAATGGGGCAATACTGTGTAGGGTGATATGTAAAGGGGCAATACTGTGTGGGGGTGATATGTGAAGGGGCATTACTGTGTGAGGGTGATATGTGAAGGGGCAATACTGTGTGGGATGATATGTAAAGGGGCAATACTGTGTGGGGTGATATGTGAAGGGGCAATACTGTGTGGGACGATATGTAAAGGGGCAATATACAGCAGAGATCAGATGAGTCTTTCAGGACTGGAGTGGACACTCAATACACACACGCTGGCAGGCAACTACAATTAGATTACAGAGGAAATAAAAAAGCAGACTGATGTACTAGCCCTAAAAAGTGCTTTTTGGGGTGCTGTCAGGACGCTGTCCTTTCAGCAGAGATCAGATGAGTCGTTCAGGACTGGAGTGGACACTGAATACACACACGCTGGCAGGCAATTGCAATTAGATTGCAGAGGGAAAAAAAAAAAGCAGACTGATGTACTAGCCCTAAAAAGTGCTTTTTGGGGTGCTGTCAGGAGGCTGTCCTTACAGCAGAGATCAGATGAGTCTTTCAGGACTGGAGTGGACACTGAATACACACACGCTGGCAGGCAACTGCAATTAGATTACAGAGGAAAAAAAAAAAAACAGACTGATGTACTAGCCCTAAAAAGGGCTTTTTGGGGTGCTGTCAGGAGGCTGTCCTTACAGCAGAGATCAGATGAGTCTTTCAAGACTGGAGTGGACACTGAATACACTGGCCTAGCTATAGATTTCAATATTAAATCAGCAGTAGCTACACTGTCCCTCCTCTCACTAAGACTGCAGCTTCCGAATGAATCTAAAATGGATGCTGTCCAGGAGGTGGGAGGGTCTGGGAGGGAGGGTATGCTGCTGATTGGCTGGAATGTGTCTGCTGACTGTGAGGTACAGGGTCAAAGTTTGCTCAATAATAACCAATAGGGGGCGGACCGAACATTGCATATGTTCGCCGGGAACTATTCGCCGGGGAATAGTTTGGGACAGCTCTACAAGTAAGTAGTCCTGGCAGTTCTACTGCATCCCACAGGCTCCTCGCATGATCCGGGTAGCTGGGAAAGGTTCTGGTATGATGTTGTTGTGAATAGCTGTGCATTCAGGAATACCAGGTGGTAGTCAGCTACATGCTGTCCAGCTTGAACTGGAAGAGGAAATTATGTCAGCAGCAGGGGGCGGGAGGAAGGGGTCAGAACTGTCTCTGTGGAATGAAAGGCTACGCGCTCGGAGCACACAGCTCCTTCTAATGGCCTGTTGCTCTCTGGGGGAGAGCATCATTAAATACACTCTCCTGGGCATGTCGGGATGGGATGAAGGAATGTCGAAACAATTGTAGATTATAAATATTAAATAGTTGGGCTTACAAAGGTTGACAGCTGATGCAAAACAGAGTATATCTTGAGCTAAAAAGGCCAAAATAAGGCTCGATTTCCACTAGTGCGATTTATCATGCGACTTGGGACTGCAATGACGCTTCATATCTGTGCGACTCCAAAGCAGTCCCTGCACTACTCCGGTTCCCCCCCCCCCCGATGCGACTTGAGGTCCACCGACCCCAAGAAAACATAGGCATTGTTTCAGCAAAGTCGCAGCAAAAAAAAAAATAATTGTGGAAAAATCGCGCGACCTTCAGGTCGCAATAGTGGAAACCCCGCCCAAGGTGCACGATCTGAATATCAATATTAAAATTGTTTATACATATATATACACACACATTAAAAATATTTATACATGTATATACACATATAAACACACACATGCATACACACATTAAAAACATGTGTGAAAATTTATATATGTAAGAATGACATTATGTACAGAATTCATATACCGGTATTTGTAAAAGAGACATCATAGAATGTATTTTTGTATACTGCATGACCACACATATGCATATACGTACCATTGTATACCTGTGAGTAGGGATGAGCTTAGTGTTCGAGTCGAACATACGTTCGACTCGAACATCGGCTGTTCGATCGTTCGACGAAGATCGAACGATTTGGGCCGTTCGCGCCAAATTCGAGTGACGCGAACGGCCCACAATGCACTACGCCATCGCAGTGTCATCCAGGCGCTGTGATTGGCCAAGCATGCACTGTGACCCCGCATGCTTGGCCAATCACAGCGCCGGCAGCGAGGAGAGCAATGATTGGCCACAGGCAGGATGCCTGTGGCCAATTATTGCTGAGGGTGTTTAGTACACGCCCCACACTATAAAAGGCCGCCAGCACGGCGGCCTAGTGTAGTGTGTTCCGGAGCAGGGAAAGAGAAACATAGGCAGGGACAGTGACATTTATTTTTTTCTTGCTTAACCTGGATTCCTTTAGTTTAGGGAAAGAGAAGGATAGGTAGGGAGAGTGTCAGTGTGTTTTACTGTGCGAATCCTTGTTTCTAGGGACAGGGAAGGACAGTGAGGGAATTCTCCTTGTGCTATAGTGTGCTTTAAAAAAACATTTTTTCTAGGGACAGAAAACTATAGGTAGGGAGAGTGTCAGTGTGTTTTACTGTGCGAATCCTTGTTTCTAGGGACAGGGAAGGACAGTGAGGGAATTCTCCTTGTGCTATAGTGTGCTTTAAAAAAAAAAAAATTTCTAGGGACAGAAAACTATAGGAAGGAAGAGTGTCAGTTTCTTTCACTGTGATAATCCTTGTTTCTAGGGACAAAGAAGGAAAGTGAGTGAAATTCTCCTTGTGCTATAGTGTGCTTTAAAAAAACATTTTTTTCTAGGGACAGAAAACTATAGGAAGGAAGAGTGTCAGTTTCTTTCACTGTGATAATCCTTGTTTCTAGGGACAAAGAAGGAAAGTGAGTGAAATTCTCCTTGTGCTATAGTGTGCTTTAAAAAAACATTTTTTCTAGGGACAGAAAACTATAGGTAGGGAGAGTGTCAGTGTCTTTTACTGTGCGAATCCTTGTTTCTAGGGACAGGGAAGGACAGTGAGGGAATTCTCCTTGTGCTTTAAAAAAACATTTTTTCTAGGGACAGAAAACTATAGGTAGGGAGAGTGTCAGTGTGTTTTACTGTGCGAATCCTTGTTTCTAGGGACAGGGAAGGACAGTGAGGGAATTCTCCTTGTGCTATAGTGTGCTTTAAAAAAACATTTTTTTCTAGGGACAGAAAACTATAGGAAGGAAGAGTGTCAGTTTCTTTCACTGTGATAATCCTTGTTTCTAGGGACAAAGAAGGAAAGTGAGTGAAATTCTCATTGTGCTATAGTGTGCTTTAAAAAAACATTTTTTTCTAGGGACAGAAAACTATAGGAAGGAAGAGTGTCAGTTTCTTTCACTGTGATAATCCTT
Organism: Rana muscosa; assembly: GCA_029206835.1. Classification (NCBI taxonomy): domain Eukaryota; kingdom Metazoa; phylum Chordata; class Amphibia; order Anura; family Ranidae; genus Rana; species Rana muscosa. The sequence continues at coordinate 774,913,788 of CM055116.1, read as the reverse complement.
GTTTCTAGGGACAAAGAAGGAAAGTGAGTGAAATTCTCCTTGTGCTATAGTGTGCTTTAAAAAAACATTTTTTCTAGGGACAGAAAACTATAGGTAGGGAGAGTGTCAGTGTGTTTTACTGTGCGAATCCTTGTTTCTAGGGACAGGGAAGGACAGGGAGGGAATTCTCCTTGTGCTATACTGTGCTTTAAAAAAAAATTTTTTCTAGGGACAGAAAACTATAGGAAGGAAGAGTGTCAGTTTCTTTCACTGTGATAATCCTTGTTTCTAGGGACAAAGAAGGAAAGTGAGTGAAATTCTCGTTGTGCTATAGTGTGCTTTAAAAAAAAAATTTTCTAGGGACAGAAAACTATAGGTAGGGAGAGTGTCAGTGTCTTTTACTGTGCGAATCCTTGTTTCTAGGGACAGGGAAGGACAGTGAGGGAATTCTCCTTGTGCTATAGTGTGCTTTAAAAAAACATTTTTTCTAGGGACAGAAAACTATAGGTAGGGAGAGTGTCAGTGTGTTTTACTGTGCGAATCCTTGTTTCTAGGGACAGGGAAGGACAGTGAGGGAATTCTCCTTGTGCTATAGTGTGCTTTAAAAAAACATTTTTTCTAGGGACAGAAAACTATAGGTAGGAAGAGTGTCAGTTTCTTTCACTGTGATAATCCTTGTTTCTAGGGACAAAGAAGGAAAGTGAGTGAAATTCTCCTTGTGCTATAGTGTGCTTTAAAAAAACATTTTTTCTAGGGACAGAAAACTATAGGTAGGGAGAGTGTCAGTGTCTTTTACTGTGCGAATCCTTGTTTCTAGGGACAGGGAAGGACAGTGAGGGAATTCTCCTTGTGCTATAGTGTGCTTTAAAAAAACATTTTTTCTAGGGACAGAAAACTATAGGTAGGGAGAGTGTCAGTGTGTTTTACTGTGCGAATCCTTGTTTCTAGGGACAGGGAAGGACAGGGAGGGAATTCTCCTTGTGCTATACTGTGCTTTAAAAAAAAAAAATTTCTAGGGACAGAAAACTATAGGAAGGAAGAGTGTCAGTTTCTTTCACTGTGATAATCCTTGTTTCTAGGGACAAAGAAGGAAAGTGAGTGAAATTCTCCTTGTGCTATAGTCTGCTTTAAAAAAACATTTTTTCTAGGGACAGAAAACTATAGGTAGGGAGAGTGTCAGTGTCTTTTACTGTGCGAATCCTTGTTTCTAGGGACAGGGAAGGACAGTGAGGGAATTCTCCTTGTGCTATAGTGTGCTTTAAAAAAACATTTTTTTCTAGGGACAGAAAACTATAGGAAGGAAGAGTGTCAGTTTCTTTCACTGTGATAATCCTTGTTTCTAGGGACAAAGAAGGAAAGTGAGTGAAATTCTCCTTGTGCTATAGTGTGCTTTAAAAAAACATTTTTTCTAGGGACAGAAAACTATAGGTAGGGAGAGTGTCAGTGTCTTTTACTGTGCGAATCCTTGTTTCTAGGGACAGGGAAGGACAGTGAGTGAAATTCTCCTTGTGCTATAGTGTGCTTTAAAAAAACATTTTTTCTAGGGACAGAAAACTATAGGTAGGGAGAGTGTCAGTGTGTTTTACTGTGCGAATCCTTGTTTCTAGGGACAGGGAAGGACAGTGAGGGAATTCTCCTTGTGCTATAGTGTGCTAAAGCATTCCTCATCAACCATCTTTGAAATCCTTGTTTTTTTGGACAGTCAGGGAAATTGTCGTTGTGCTATTCTGTGCAAAAGCAATCATCCTCAACCATATTTAGAAATCCTTAAGTAAAGGGACAGAGAAGGACACCTGAAGGTAGCCCTTATTGCTTTTTTCCCATCTCCCTGCAGGCCATCTATTAGAATGTCTGGAAGGCAAACAAGGAGAGGCAGACAGTCAGGAGGCAATAAAAGAGGGCAAGCAGGCTCTGTGTCTGGGGGCAACAGTGCTGGTCGTGGACGCGGTGCATTGTCATCAGCACATGGCCATGGGACACGCTTGTCCTTCTTTTCGGCAGCTGGACATGTTGAGCCACATCATGCCGAAGACTTGGTAGAGTGGATGACTAAGCCCTCCTCCTCCTCCTCATCCTCTCTCACCCAGGCTCAGGGTACTGGAAAAGCAGCTGCCAAAGCGTCCTCTTCCCTGGTATCAATGTCAGACTCATCATCAGTCACTCCTTCCCTAGACCCACCATGTCCTCCTCCTGAGGAGTCCCCCGAACTGTTTCAGCACAGTGTTGGGTACATGCTCCAGGAGGATGCCCAGCGTTTCGAAGGGTCTGATGATGAAACCCAGCTAGAGGAAGGCAGTAGCGTGAGAGCAGACAGAGGGGATGCTCAAGAAGGACACCAATCTGGCAGTCATGTTCCAGCAGCTGCAGCATACTGCCAGATTGGCTCCAGTGATGAGGAGGGAGGTGATGATGAGGTCACTGACTCCACGTGGGTGCCTAATAGGAGAGAGGAGGAGGAGGAGGATGAGGAGGAGGCACATCTCCAACGAGGCAGGATGCCCTTTGGTGGCCAGCGTAAGGGCAGTACACCGACGGAATCACACCGCAGAGCTCCGCCTGTGCAGGGCGCTGCCTCTGCCCGTCATTCAAAAAGTTCTTTGGTGTGGGCCTTTTTTGAGGCTAGTGCATCAGATCGCACAGCTGCTGTTTGCAACATATGTCTCAAGCGTATATCGCGTGGCCAAAACATCAGCCGCTTGGGTACCACATGCCTGACCAGACATATGTTGACCTGCCATGCAGCTCGTTGGCAAGCCTACCTCAAAGACCCACACCAAAGAACAAAGCGGACCTCTCCTTGCACCGCATCAGCTGGGATCTCCAACCCCACTATAACTTCAGTCCTCTCTGAAACATGCACTGAGAGGAATGAAGGTGTAGAATTAGGTGTGTCACAGCCAAGTACTTGCGGCCACTCTGCTAGCAGTACACTGACGTCCGATTCTAGCAGGCAAATTTCCCTGCCCCAGCTGCTGGACCGTCGAAAGAAGTTCACTCCCAGCCATCCACATGCCCAGCGGTTGAATGCTAGCTTGGCTAAATTGCTAGCGCTTCAACTGCTGCCTTTTCAGTTGGTAGACTCGGCCCCCTTCCGTGAGTTTGTGCAATGTGCGGTTCCTCAGTGGCAGGTTCCCAAACGCCACTTTTTCTCACGGAAGGCTATTCCGGCTCTCTACCGGCATGTGGAAGGCAATGTCTTGGCCTCGCTGGACAGGGCGGTCAGCGGTAAGGTGCATATTACCGCTGACTCATGGTCCAGCAGGCATGGACAGGGACGTTACCTTTCTTTCACGGCCCATTGGGTCACTCTTTTGGCAGCTGGGAAGGATGCAGGACAAGGTGCAGTAGTGTTGGAGGTTGTTCCACCGCCACGCCTCCAAAATGCTACTACTGGTTGTGACACACCTCTCTCCTCCACCCCCTCCTCTTCTTCTTCCTCCATGGCCTCTTCCTGTGGTTTGTCCTCGGAACCAGCGGTGCTCCGTAGGCGTTCAAGGGGCTACGCAAGTACGCAGGCAAAAAGATGCCATGCCGTGCTTGCGCTGGTGTGTTTGGGGGACAGAAGCCACACTGGGGCAGAGGTCCTGTCTGCTCTGCAGGGCCAGGCCGAGAGGTGGTTGACGCCACGCCAGCTTAAGCCAGGAATGGTGGTTTGCGACAATGGCACCAACCTCCTCTCCGCCCTCCGACAGGGACAACTGACCCACGTGCCCTGTGTGGCTCACGTCCTTAACCTGGTGGTGCAGCGGTTCTTGGGCAGGTACCCGGGCTTACAGGATGTCCTGAGGCAGGCCAGGAAAGTCTGTGTGCATTTCCGCAGATCTTATAATGCCAGTGCTCGCCTGGCTGAGCTGCAAAAGGAGTTGAACCTGCCCAAGAACCGCCTTATATGTGACATGCCCACCAGGTGGAACTCAACGTTGGCCATGCTGCAGCGGCTGCACACGCAGCAGAGGGCCATCAATGAGTACCTGTGCGACTACGGCACCAGGACAGGGTCAGGGGAGCTTGGTTTTTTTTCTCCACGCCAGTGGGGCATGATCAGGGATGCATGCACTGTCCTGGCTCCATTTGAGGAGGCCACGAGGATGGTGAGCAGTGACAGTACATGCATCAGTGACACTGTACCTCTTGTCCACCTGTTGGAGCACACGCTGCATGGAATAATGGACAGGGCACTTGAGGCAGAACAGAGGCAGGAAGAGGAGGACTTCCTTGCCTCTCAAGGCCCCCTTTACCCAGACAGTGTTCCTTCTGTCCCACCCATCGCACAGGAAGAGGAGGAGGAGGAGGATTGTGTCAGCATGGAGGTGGAGGCTGGCACTCAGCATCATCAGCAGCAGTCTTTTAGGGATGATTTACAGTCCCAAGAAACCAGTGGACTTGTACGTGGCTGGGAGGAGGTGGCTGCATATCATGTCGTCCTTAGTGACCCAGAGGACTCCGGAGCGAATGCCTCAGCAAACCTATGCTGCATGGCCTCCCTGATCCTGCAAAGTCTGCGGAAGGATCCTCGTATTCTTCGGATCAAGGAGAGGGACCATTACTGGCTGGCCACTCTCCTTGATCCACGGTACAAGGGTAAGGTTGCGGACCTTATGTTACCGTCGCAGAGGGAGCAGAGGATGAGACAACTCCGGGAGGCCTTGCAGAAAGGTCTGTGCAATGCGTTCCCAGAGACTGGGAGGTTACAAACTCCTGGTCCTGGACAACGAGTTGCTGAGGCTTCGGCCAGTCAAAGAAGGAGCGGTGGGGAAGGTGGCCGTCTGACCGATGCGTTCAGACAATTCTTTAGTCCGCAGCCCCAAAGTATGATCGGTTCCAGCAACCATCGCCAGCGTCTGATAAACATGGTGCAGGAATATCTAGGGGCAAGGTCAGACTTGGACACCTTCCCCACCGAAAATCCTCTGGCTTACTGGGTCTTGAGGATGGATCACTGGCCAGAGCTTGCACAGTATGCAATTGAGCTACTGGCCTGTCCTGCATCCAGCGTTCTTTCGGAACGCACATTCAGTGCTGCTGGAGGATTTGTCACGGATCACAGGGTGCGCCTGTCCACCGACTCGGTTGATCGACTGACTTTCATCAAGATGAGCCAGTCTTGGATCACCACCAGCTACCACACACCTGATGCTGATATAACAGACTAATTGATTTTAACATGTCACATCCCTTCAAGACTGATGCTGATGCTGAGTGCCTGTGCTGTTATGTTGACTGGCTATCCTCCTCCTCCGAGTCCTCAATGATACGATTGATGATGATAGCTTGGAAGATCATTTTTGTTTATGGGTGCCGCCACCAGTGGCTAAGGCCCAATTTTTCAGCCCCTGTTTTACAGGGGCGTGTAATTACAATTTTTTTAGCAATAATTTGCCATAGGGCTCATTGCTGTGCTCCAAGTACAGTATCTGTGAGGGGTTGGAGTGTTGTGGCACCAGTGCCTAAGGCCCAATTTTTCAGCCCCTGTTTAACAGGGGCGTGTCATTACAATTTTTGAAGCAATACTTTGCAACAGGGCTCATTGCTGTGCTCCAAGTACAGTATCTGTGAGGGGTTGTAGTGTTGTGCCACCAGTGCCTAAGGCCCAATTTTTCAGCCCCTGTTCAACAGGGGCATGCAATTACAATTCTTGATCTAATAATTCACAGCAGGGCCCATTGCTGCACCCACCAAGAGTAACTCTGAGGGCTTACAGTGTTGTGGCAACGCCACCACCACCACCACCACGAAAGGCCCAATTTTTCAGCCCCTGTTCAAAAGGGGCATGTAATTACAATTCTTGATCTAATAATTCACAGCAGGGCCCATTCCTGCACCCACCAAGAGTAACTCTGAGGGCTTACAGTGTTGTGGCAACACCACCACCACCACCACGAAAGGCCCAATTTTTCAGCCCCTGTTCAACAGGGGCATGCAATTACAATTCTTGATCTAATAATTCACAGCAGGGCCCATTGCTGCACCCACCAAGAGTAACTGTCAGGGCTTACAGTGTTGTGGCACCAGCACCACCATCAAAGGCCCAATTTTTACTACCACTGTTCAACAATTATATGTAATTAAAATTCCTGATATAATAGTTGACAGCAGGGCGTTCCAGCACCAACCAAGAGTAACTGTGAGTGCTTACAGTGTTGTGCCAACACCAACAACTAAGGGGCCTATTTCTGCAGAGTATATACGGCAGGTCCCTACTTTCAAACATCCAACTTACAAACGACTCCTACTTGCAAACGCAAGAAGACAACAGGAAGTGAGAGGAAATCTACCACTAGGAAGGAAAATTCTCTCCTGTAAGAATAAATATGGGAGAAAGGTGTCTCCTCTGTACTGATGCTTTATCAGCAATCCTTGTTTCAAGAAAAACACCACATTTCAAAAACAGTTGTCATTGGGACGGAAAGTGAGGTGAAATGTTCTGAACAGGGGCACAGACAGCAAAACAAATGTTACAGGGGTGATAACCCTTACCTATGTTTTCCAAAAAGTTTAAAAATAGATTTTTGGGCTGGAGCTACACTTCAACAATGTACCTGTTCAAAATTACAAACAGATTCTACATAAGAACAAACCTACAGTCCCTGTCTTGTATGCACCGCCTGTATACGGCTGTTCAGAGTATATAGGGCCTTTTTTATTTTATGTGCGGAGTTCCCCTTAATATCCATACAAGACCCAAAGGGGCTGGTAATGGGCTGGGATAGGGGGGGGGGGGGTCATGGGGTAGCTATGCCATTTTTCTTAAAGATTTTCATCCATATTACCGGGACCAGACATTACATTACATTAAAGCCGCAAGCAGTTTTAAATGGCTTTTTTTCCCTTTAGAAGTGTCATTTTGTGCAGGGACAGTTCTAAACACGGGAAACACGTGGCACTTCACAGGCATACTTTAGACACCCCCCAGGTACGATATTTAAAGGAATATTTGACTTTTTTTTTCACTTTATGCATCATTAAAATGACTGCTCCCGAAAAACGACCGTTTTTAAAACTTCTTTTTGCATTGATACATGTCCCCTGGTGCAGAACCCGGGTTCCCAAACCCTTTTTAGGACAATAACATGCATAATAGTTGTTATAATTAGCACTTTAGAATTCGAACGTTCGCATCCATTGTATTTAATAGGGTTCTAATGTTCGTACGAACTTTCGGTCCGTTCGCGGGTTCTGGTGCGAACCGAACCCGGGGGTGTTCGGCTCATCACTACCTGTGAGAGATATGTGTTATTGTATGACCACACAGATGCAGATACACAACAATGGTATGTATGTGTGAGATGGTTACTTACAATCCCACCACCCCCAGAAGCAGACTAAGGACCCATCGATATCCAAATTTGCCTAAGTCCACCACATCAGATGAACCCTGACCTATTCGATTCATGACACAATTTCATGATTGCTACAGAAAAATGGAAAACATTCTTAACCACTTAACGACCGCTCACTGTATATATACGTCGGCACAATGGCACCGACAGGCACAATCACGTAGAGTGTACGTGATTGCCTTTGTACAGTGAGCGGTCGGAATTCGTCTGGGACCGATCCGAGATGGGGGGGCGACCGTTCGATTCCGGCCACCCCCCCCGCGATCGCTCCCGGCGAATGAGAATGCCCCCTCTGCCTGTGTAATGTAAACACAGGCAGAGGAAGCAGGAGGAAGTGATGTCATCTCTTGTGCGGCGCTCACATATACCGAGCGCCGTACAAGAGAAGACATCAAGGTTAGTGCACAAACACTACACTAACACCAGCACACATAGGCACATAAATCGCCCCCCCCCAGATCACCCCCCAGCCCCCAGTCACAGTGTCACTGATTGCAGTGACCATTTATTTACTGATCACTGCAATCAGTGACATTTGTGACTGTAAAAGTGTCACTACATTTAGTTTTAGGTCCAGTGTAGCCCCCTAACCCCCCCAATAAAGGTTTAACCCCTTGATCACCCCCCAGATAACCCTTTCACCCCCTAGCACCGCTGTCGCTAAGCGATCATTTTTCTGATCGCTGTCTTAGCGTCGGTGATGCAGATCGGTAGCCAGTAATTTTTTTTAGGTTCGCCGCAGGTTTTTATGGCGTCGGGTACCCCCATAAATTATCTAATAAAGGTTTAACCCCCTTGATCGCCCCCCAGGTAACCCTTTCACCCCCTATCACCACTGTCGCTAAACGATCATTTTTCTGATCGCTGTCTTAGCGTCGGTGATCCAGATCGGTAGCCAGTATTTTTTTTTTAGGTTCGCCGCAGGTTTTTATAGCATCATGTACCCCCATAAATTATCTAATAAAGGTTTAACCCCCTTGATCGCCCCCCAGGTAACCCTTTCACCCCCTATCACCACTGTCGCTAAGCGATCATTTTTCTGATCGCTGTCTTAGCGTCGGTGATGCAGATCGGTAGCCAGTAATTTTTTTTAGGTTCGCCGCAGGTTTTTATAGCGTCAGGTACCCCCATAAATTATCTAATAAAGGTTTAACCCCCTTTATCGCCCCCCAGGTAACCCTTTCACCCCCTATCACCACTGTCGCTAAGCGATAATTTTTCTGATCGCTGTCTTAGCGTCGGTGATGCAGATCGGTAGCCAGTAATTTTTTTTAGGTTCGCCGCAGGTTTTTATACCGTCAGGTACCCCCATATATTATCTAATAAAGGTTTTAACCCCCTAATTGCCCCTAGTTAACCCTTTCACCAGTGATCATCATATAAGTGTTACGGGTATAGCTGGTTAGTTAGTTTGCTTTTTATAGTGTCAGGGCACCCGCCGTATATATAACCCAATAAAGGTTTAACCCCCTGATCGCCCGGCGGGTGATATCAATTAGGTTTTAGCGTCAGAGAGGGTCTGCGTCACACCCCAGGCAGCGTCAGGTTAGTGCCAGTAACGCTAACACCCACGCGTGAAGCATACACCCTCCTTAGTGGTATAGTATCTGAACAGATCAATATCTGATCAGATCTATACTAGCGTCCCCAGCAGTTTAGGGTTCCCAAAAACGCAGTGTTAGCGGGATCAGCCCAGATACCTGCTAGCACCTGCGTTTTGCCCCTCCGTCCAGCCCAGGCCACCCAAGTTCAGTATCGATCGATCACTGTCACTTGCAAAACACAACACACATAACTGCAGCGTTCGCAGAGACAGGCCTGATCCCTGCGACTCCAGTGCTGTAGGAGGTGATTTCACCACCACAGTTAAAAAAAAAAGCAAATATGCCGAAGCATTGGGGCAGCAGGGGCGGAGGAGTGATTTTGCTCCTAATGCCGCGTACATACAGTCGAAATTCCGACAGAGGCTTGCCCGTGGAAAAGTCCGACCATGTGTGTGCGGCATAACTTTTTTGCGGGAGGATGCCCCCATGCTTCGGCATATATAAATGGTGCATGTATGCCCATCATTAGAAGTGGGTGGATGAAGGGCGGTATTCTAATGGTGGGCATACCCACCCGATCAATCTCTTTTTTCGTTCAGCCAACAGGCTGCATGAAAAAAAAAGATTACAATACATGTCCAACAAGTACCAGCAACGTACTGGTATGTTGCTGGACTTTGAATGGTTATACCAGATTGATGCCTGCGGGTTTAGGTATCATCTTGGTATCATTCTTTTCAGCCAGCAGCCGGCTTTCATGTAAAAGCAATCCTAGTGGCTAATTAGCCTCTGGACTGCTTTTACAAGCAGTGGGAGGGAATGTCCCCCCCCCCCCCCCGGTTTTAAAAAGCGCCATTGGGAAAGCATTTTATCACACCGATCTTGGTGTGGTCAGATGCTTTGAGGGCAGAGGAAAGATCTAGGGTCTAGACCCCAGTTTTTTCAAAAAAAGAGTACCTGTCACTACCTATTGCTATCATAGGGGATATTTACATTCCCTGAGATAACAATAAAAATGATAAAAAAAAAAAAAAAAAAATATGGAAGGAACAATTTAAAAATAAAATAAAAAAGCAAAATTAATAATAATAAAAAAAAAGGACCCCTGTCCTGCCCTGCTCTTGCCCAATGGCGAACGCAAGCGTCGGTCTGGCGTCATATGTAAACAGCAATTGCACCATGCATGTGAGGTATCACCGCAAAGGTCAGATCGAGAGCAGTAATTTTAGCAGTAGACCTCCTCTGTAAATCTAACGGGGTAACCTGTAAAGGCTTTTAAAGGCTTTTAAAAATGTATGCAGTTTGTCGCCAATGCGCGTTTGTGCGAAATTTTAAAACATGTCGTGTTTGGTATCTATGTACTCGGCCTAAGATCATCTTTTTTATTTCATCAAACATTTGGGCAATAAAGTGTGTTTTAGTGCATTAAAATTAAAAAGAGTGTATTTTTTCCCCCAAAAATGCGTTTGAAAAATCGCTGCGCAAATACTGTGTAGAAAAAAAAATGCAACACCCACCATTTTATTCTGTAGGGCCTTTGCTTTAAAAATATATATAATGTTTGGGGGTTCAACATAATTTTCTTGCAAAAAAAAATATGTTTTCATGTAAACAAAAAGTGTCAAAAAGGGCTTTGTCTTCAAGTGGTTAGAAGAGTGGATGTAAGCTTCCTAATGTTGTGTATAAAATGCCAGAACAGTTCAAAACCCCCCCAAATGACCCCATTTTGGAAAGTAGACACCCCAAGCTATATACTGAGAGGCATGTCGAGTCCATGGAATATTTTATATGTTGATACAAGTTGCGGAAAAAAGACAATTTTTTATTTTTGTATTTTTTTTTCACAAAGTTGTCACTAAATGATATATTGCTCAAACATGCCATGGGCATATGTGGAATTACACCCCAAAATACATTCTGTTGCTTCTCCTGAGTACGGGGATACCACATGTGTGAGACTTTTTGGGAGCCTAGCCGCGTACGGGACCCCAAAAACCAATCACCGCCTTCAGGCTTTCTAAGGGTGTAAATTTTTGATTTCACTTCTCACTGCCTATCACAGTTTCGGAGGCCATGGAATGCCCAGATGGCACAAAACCCCCCCAAATGACCCCATTTTGGAAAGTAGACACCCCAAGCTATTTGCTGAGAGGTATTGTGAGTATTTTGCAGATCTCGCTTTTTGTCACAAAGTTTTGAAAATTGAAAAAAAATAAAAAAAAATTTCTTTCTTCATTTTCAAAAACAAATGAGAGCTGTAAAATACTCACCATGCCTCTCAGCAAACAGCTTGGGGTGTCTACTTTCCAAAATGGGGTCATTTGGGGGAGTTTTGTGCTATTTTGGCATTTTATGGCCTTCAAAACTGTGATAGGTAGTGAGGAGTGAAATCAAAAATTTGTGCCCTTAGAAATCCTGAAGGCGGTGCTTGGTTTCCGGGGTCCCGTACGTGGCTAGGCTCCTAAAAAGTCCCACACATGTGGTATCCCCGTACTCAGGAGAAGCAGCAGAATGTATTTTGGGGTGCAATTCCACATATAACCATGGCATGTGTGAGCAATATATCATTTAGTGACAACTTTTTGTAATTTTTATTTTTTTTTGTCATTATTCAATCACTTGGGACAAAAACTAAATATTCAATGGGCTCAACATGCCTCTCAGCAATTTCCTTGGTGTCTACTTTCCAAAATGGGGTCATTTGGGGGGGTTTTGTACTGCCCTGCCATTTTAGCACCTCAAGAAATGAGATAGGCAGTCATAAATTAAAAGCTGTGTAAATTCCAGAAAATGTACCCTAGTTTGTAGACGCTATAACTTTTGCGCAAACCAATAAATATACGCTTATTGACATTTTTTTTACTAAAGACATGTGGCTGAATACATTTTGGCCTAAATGTATGACTACAATTGAGTTTATTTGATTTTTCTTATAACAAAAATTAGAAAATATCATATTTTTTCAAAATTTTCGGTCTTTTTCCGTTTATATTGCAAAAAATAAAAATCGCAGAGGCAATCAAATACCATTAAAAGAAAGCTCTATTTGTGGGAAGAAAAGGATGCAAATTTCATTTGGGTACAACATTGCATGTCCGCACAATTTACAGTTAAAGAAGCGCAGTGCAAAATTCTGAATTCACCTCTGGTCCTTTAGCTACCAAATGGTCCGGGGCTTAAGTGGTTAATAAACACTGGCCAATTTTATTGGAAGACCCCCTTCTGGGCTCTTCCCTTATGCAGAAACCCAAAGTGTCCTATCGTAGGGCTAAAAACATCAAAAGCCAATTAGCACCCAGCAGAATTCGTAATTCCCAGTCTACTCTCCCCCCTACCCATATCCCACTCATTCCACTGACAGGCATGTTCCAATGCCGGAAAAAACTATGCCTTATGTGCAAATTTGTTCGTCGTGGGCAAAAAAACTTTCACCACAAAAGGAAAGACATATAACATCAAAGAATTCCATAACTGCTTCCGTGAGTATGTCATATACTGCCTGACATGTCCTTGTGGTCTCGTGTATGTAGGAAGGACCATGCGTCCATTACGCCAACGATTTGGTAAACATAGACGATTCATTGAACAGGGATGTGACAAACATAGGGGTTGGTTTACTAAAGGAAACTAGACTGTGCAGTTTGCAAAGTGCAGTTGCACTCTGCAAGAGCAGTTGCTGCAGGGCTTAGTAAATGAGGAAAAGCTCTGTTGAATGCCATCATCCAATCATATGCAAGAAAAAAGGCTGTTTTTTAAAATTTTCCTTGCATGTGATTGGGTACTCTTTGCAAAGTGAAGCTTTACCTCATTTACTAATCTCTGGAGCAACTGCACTTGCAGAGTGCAATTGCACTTTGCAAGGTTCACAGTCTATTTGCCTTTAGTAAATCAACCCCATAGTGTCCCCAGACACTTTCTGAAGAATCACAAAAAATCCACTGCGGGTCTACAAGTCTGGGTGATTGAGGCAATCTCCGGAGATCTTCCTGCTGCGGAGCGTTTTAAACGGCTGTGCCAGCCAGCGGCGGATCCAGAGTCTTTTCTCGGGAGGGGCACTGCCAAAAAATATGTTTTTTTTGTGAGAAATTTATCGGGGAAATAATTGGTGTCGGCGCTTCAATCATCCCGGCACCATGGTTGTTATGGTGTCAGGATGATTGAAGCACATTATTTCTATTATTACATTGTAATATGAAATTAAATAGTTCAATGCAGAATCAGTGGGAGCCCCGAGTGTGTCACTTGCCACCATCGCCTGCAATTAGTGGGAGCCCTGAGCGTTTCACTTGCCACACGTTGCGGATTGTCACTTGCCACGTCACCTGCCACACCTTGCTGATTGTCACTTGCCTGCCACCAGATACAGATTGTCATTTGCCACGTCACCTGACACAATTTGCGGATTGTCACTTGCCACGTCGCCTGCCACACCTTGCGGATTGTCACTAACTTGCCTGCCAGAGTCAGGCAGCAGAGAGATAATGTAATCTCTCTGCTGCCTGCACAGTGAGGGCGGAAGTCACCACAGGAATGCAGGGCAGGCACGGGCGGTGAGAGATGATCTCATCTCTCTGCTCCCCCGCTCCCGGCTAGCTGATTGGCCAGCTGCCACACTGAGCCTGCTCTCTCACTCTCACCTGCGCTGCCAACACACTGAGCAGCACGGTCTGCCCACGAACCGCACCGCCCCCAACAACAAACCGCGCCGCAAGCGGAGCCGCCCGCTTTCTTACCCGCCTGTGGAGCCGCACGCTATCGCACCTGCCCGCAGAGTGGCCCAACGTGACTCACTGACGTCACTCATTGCTAGACGCCAAGCGGCCCAGGCGTTAGCACCGAGTGCAGGGAAGAGGCTCCACCCACCTCCTCCTCTGCTCCTGGTATCGTGTCAGTGCGCCGCATAACTACATTAGATGAGTCTCTCTCTCAGCGCCGCTGATCGGCTGATGTGAGAAACTGAGAGACTCAGAGAGGCAGCGGCAGCCGCAGAACAAGTACTGTATATACTCGAGAATAAGCTGACCCGAATATAAGCCGAGGCACCTAATTTTACCCCAAAAAACTGGGAAAACTTATTGACTCAAGTATAAGCCTAGGGTGTCCATCTGCATGCCTCACTGTGCCCATGCCTCACTGTGCCCATGCTTCACTGTGCCCATGACTAGACTGATGTTTAACATGGGAGTCTATGGAAGGAGTTCCCGGCTTTGAAAAATCGGTTCTCCCCGGGCCGTAGGTCTCCCAGACACCAATCTTTGCACACTTGTAGAGGAGACATGGGGCTATCTGTGTGCCAAGTTTGGGGTCCAGGGGATCTACGGCCGGCCGGTACCGGGTCCCCAAAGTTTGGGAGATCAGGCGCAAAAAACAAAGCAAGCAAGTGAGTGTGACAGATGGTCTCGGGGGGGGCAATTGCCCTGTTGCCCCCCCCTGGATCCGCCCCTGGTGCCAGCAGGAGACCTTCTGGATATACTCTTTAAGTACTCTCTCGCCAGGGGGGCTTAATGAAGAGATTGAGATACATACTCTTTTATAATACATGTACGTAGATACTAGCTTCTTTAATACTATGTCATTATGTTTCACAGTATAACTGTACGGTCATCATCTTCAAATTTGGATATCGATGGGTCCCTAGTCTGCTGATGGGGTGGTGGGATTGTAAGTAACCATCTCACACATACATACATTGGTGTGTATCTGCATCTGTGTGCTCATACAATAACACATATCTCTCACAGGTAGTGATGAGCCGAACACCCCCGGGTTCGGTTCGCACCAGAACCCGCGAACGGACTGAAAGTTCGTACGAACATTAGAACCCTATTAAATACAATGGATGCGAACGTTCGAATTCTAAAGTGCTAATTATAACAACTATTATGCATGTTATTGTCCTAAAAAGGGTTTGGGAACCCGGGTTCTGCACCAGGGGACATGTATCAATGCAAAAAGAAGTTTTAAAAACGGTCGTTTTTCGGGAGCAGTCATTTTAATGATGCATAAAGTGAAAAAAAAAAGTCAAATATTCCTTTAAATATCGTACCTGGGGGGTGTCTAAAGTATGCCTGTGAAGTGCCACGTGTTTCCCGTGTTTAGAACTGTCCCTGCACAAAATGACACTTCTAAAGGAAAAAAAAGCCATTTAAAACTGCTTGCGGCTTTAATGTAATGTCTGGTCCCGGTAATATGGATGAAAATCTTTAAGAAAAATGGCATAGCTACCCCATGACCCCCCCCCTACCCCAGCCCATTACCAGCCCCTTTGGGTCTTGTATGGATATTAAGGGGAACCCCGCACATAAAATAAAAAAGGCCCTATATACTCTGAACAGCCGTATACAGGCGGTGCATACAAGACAGGGACTGTAGGTTTGTTCTTATGTAGAATCTGTTTGTAATTTTGAACAGGTACATTGTTGAAGTGTAGCTCCAGCCCAAAAATCTATTTTTAAACTTTTTGGAAAACATAGGTAAGGGTTATCACCCCTGTAACATTTGTTTTGCTGTCTGTGCCCCTGTTCAGAACATTTCACCTCACTTTCCGTCCCAATGTCAACTGTTTTTGAAATGTGGTGTTTTTCTTGAAACAAGGATTGCTGATAAAGCATCAGTACAGAGGAGACACCTTTCTCCCATATTTATTCTTACAGGAGAGAATTTTCCTTCCTAGGGGTAGATTTCCTCTCACTTCCTGTTGTCTTCTTGCGTTTGCAAGTAGGAGTCGTTTGTAAGTTGGATGTTTGAAAGTAGGGACCTGCCGTATATACTCTGCAGAAATAGGCCCCTTAGTTGTTGGTGTTGGCACAACACTGTAAGCACTCACAGTTACTCTTGGTTGGTGCTGGAACGCCCTGCTGTCAACTATTATATCAGGAATTTTAATTACATATAATTGTTGAACAGTGGTAGTAAAAATTGGGCCTTTGATGGTGGTGCTGGTGCCACAACACTGTAAGCCCTGAGAGTTACTCTTGGTGGGTGCAGCAATGGGCCCTGCTGTGAATTATTAGATCAAGAATTGTAATTGCATGCCCCTGTTGAACAGGGGCTGAAAAATTGGGCCTTTCGTGGTGGTGGTGGTGGTGGTGGTGTTGCCACAACACTGTAAGCCCTCAGAGTTACTCTTCGTGGGTGCAGGAATGGGCCCTGCTGTGAATTATTAGATCAAGAATTGTAATTACATGCCCCTTTTGAACAGGGGCTGAAAAATTGGGCCTTTCGTGGTGGTGGTGGTGGTGGTGGTGTTGCCACAACACTGTAAGCCCTCAGAGTTACTCTTGGTGGGTGCAGGAATGGGCCCTGCTGTGAATTATTAGATCAAGAATTGTAATTACATGCCCCTTTTGAACAGGGGCTGAAAAATTGGGCCTTTCGTGGTGGTGGTGGTGGTGGTGGCGTTGCCACAACACTGTAAGCCCTCAGAGTTACTCTTGGTGGGTGCAGCAATGGGCCCTGCTGTGAATTATTAGATCAAGAATTGTAATTGCATGCCCCTGTTGAACAGGGGCTGAAAAATTGGGCCTTAGGCACTGGTGGCACAACACTACAACCCCTTACAGATACGTTACTTGGAGCACAGCAATGAGCCCTGTTGCAAAGTATTGCTTCAAAAATTGTAATGACACGCCCCTGTTAAACAGGGGCTGAAAAATTGGGCCTTAGGCACTGGTGCCACAACACTCCAACCCCTCACAGATACTGTACTTGGAGCACAGCAATGAGCCCTATGGCAAATTATTGCTAAAAAAATTGTAATTACACGCCCCTGTAAAACAGGGGCTGAAAAATTGGGCCTTAGCCACTGGTGGCGGCACCCATAAACAAAAATGATCTTCCAAGCTATCATCATCAATCGTATCATTGAGGACTCGGAGGAGGAG
Source organism: Rana muscosa (assembly GCA_029206835.1). Taxonomy (NCBI): domain Eukaryota; kingdom Metazoa; phylum Chordata; class Amphibia; order Anura; family Ranidae; genus Rana; species Rana muscosa. The sequence continues at coordinate 774,897,042 of CM055116.1, read as the reverse complement.
GATAGCCAGTCAACATAACAGCACAGGCACTCAGCATCAGCATCAGTCTTGAAGGGATGTGACATGTTAAAATCAATTAGTCTGTTATATCAGCATCAGGTGTGTGGTAGCTGGTGGTGATCCAAGACTGGTTCATCTTGATGAAAGTCAGTCGATCAACCGAGTCGGTGGACAGGCGCACCCTGTGATCCGTGACAAATCCTCCAGCAGCACTGAATGTGCGTTCCGAAAGAACGCTGGATGCAGGACAGGCCAGTAGCTCAATTGCATACTGTGCAAGCTCTGGCCAGTGATCCATCCTCAAGACCCAGTAAGCCAGAGGATTTTCGGTGGGGAAGGTGTCCAAGTCTGACCTTGCCCCTAGATATTCCTGCACCATGTTTATCAGACGCTGGCGATGGTTGCTAGAACCGATCATACTTTGGGGCTGCGGACTAAAGAATTGTCTGAACGCATCGGTCAGACGGCCACCTTCCCCACCGCTCCTTCTTTGACTGGCCGAAGCCTCAGCAACTCGTTGTCCAGGACCAGGAGTTTGTAACCTCCCAGTCTCTGGGAACGCATTGCACAGACCTTTCTGCAAGGCCTCCCGGAGTTGTCTCATCCTCTGCTCCCTCTGCGAAGGTAACATAAGGTCCGCAACCTTACCCTTGTACCGTGGATCAAGGAGAGTGGCCAGCCAGTAATGGTCCCTCTCCTTGATCCGAAGAATACGAGGATCCTTCCGCAGACTTTGCAGGATCAGGGAGGCCATGCAGCGTAGGTTTGCTGAGGCATTCGCTCCGGAGTCCTCTGGGTCACTAAGGACGACATGATCCGCAGCCACCTCCTCCCAGCCACGTACAAGTCCACTGGTTTCTTGGGACTGTAAATCATCCCTAAAAGACTGCTGCTGATGATGCTGAGTGCCAGCCTCCACCTCCATGCTGACACAATCCTCCTCCTCCTCCTCCTCCTCCTCCTCTTCCTCTTCCTGTGCGATGGGTGGGACAGAAGGAACACTGTCTGGGTAAAGGGGGCCTTGAGAGGCAAGGAAGTCCTCCTCTTCCTGCCTCTGTTCTGCCTCAAGTGCCCTGTCCATTATTCCACGCAGCGTGTGCTCCAACAGGTGGACAAGAGGTACAGTGTCACTGATGCATGCACTGTCACTGCTCACCATCCTCGTGGCCTCCTCAAATGGTGCCAGGACAGTGCATGCATCCCTGATCATGCCCCACTGGCGTGGAGAAAAAAAACCAAGCTCCCCTGACCCTGTCCTGGTGCCGTAGTCGCACAGGTACTCATTGATGGCCCTCTGCTGCGTGTGCAGCCGCTGCAGCATGGCCAACGTTGAGTTCCACCTGGTGGGCATGTCACATATAAGGCGGTTCTTGGGCAGGTTCAACTCCTTTTGCAGCTCAGCCAGGCGAGCACTGGCATTATAAGATCTGCGGAAATGCACACAGACTTTCCTGGCCTGCCTCAGGACATCCTGTAAGCCCGGGTACCTGCCCAAGAACCGCTGCACCACCAGGTTAAGGACATGAGCCACACAGGGCACATGGGTCAGTTGTCCCTGTCGGAGGGCGGAGAGGAGGTTGGTGCCATTGTCGCAAACCACCATTCCTGGCTTAAGCTGGCGTGGCGTCAACCACCTCTCGGCCTGGCCCTGCAGAGCAGACAGGACCTCTGCCCCAGTGTGGCTTCTGTCCCCCAAACACACCAGCGCAAGCACGGCATGGCATCTTTTTGCCTGCGTACTTGCGTAGCCCCGTGAACGGCTACGGAGCACCGCTGGTTCATAGGACAAACCACAGGAAGAGGCCATGGAGGAAGAAGAAGAGGAGGGGGTGGAGGAGAGAGGTGTGTCACAACCAGTAATAGCATTTTGGAGGCGTGGCGGTGGAACAACCTCCAACACTACTGCACCTTGTCCTGCATCCTTCCCAGCTGCCAAAAGAGTGAACCAATGGGCCGTGAAAGAAAGGTAACGTCCCTGTCCATGCCTGCTGGACCATGAGTCAGCGGTAATATGCACCTTACCGCTGACCGCCCTGTCCAGCGAGGCCAAGACATTGCCTTCCACATGCCGGTAGAGAGCCGGAATAGCCTTCCGTGAGAAAAAGTGGCGTTTGGGAACCTGCCACTGAGGAACCGCACATTGCACAAACTCACGGAAGGGGGCCGAGTCTACCAACTGAAAAGGCAGCAGTTGAAGCGCTAGCAATTTAGCCAAGCTAGCATTCAACCGCTGGGCATGTGGATGGCTGGGAGTGAACTTCTTTCGACGGTCCAGCAGCTGGGGCAGGGAAATTTGCCTGCTAGAATCGGACGTCGGTGTACTGCTAGCAGAGTGGCCGCAAGTACTTGGCTGTGACACACCTAATTCTACACCTTCATTCCTCTCAGTGCATGTTTCAGAGAGGACTGAAGTTATAGTGGGGTTGGAGATCCCAGCTGATGCGGTGCAAGGAGAGGTCCGCTTTGTTCTTTGGTGTGGGTCTTTGAGGTAGGCTTGCCAACGAGCTGCATGGCAGGTCAACATATGTCTGGTCAGGCATGTGGTACCCAAGCGGCTGATGTTTTGGCCACGCGATATACGCTTGAGACATATGTTGCAAACAGCAGCTGTGCGATCTGATGCACTAGCCTCAAAAAAGGCCCACACCAAGGAACTTTTTGAATGACGGGCAGAGGCAGCGCCCTGCACAGGCGGAGCTCTGCGGTGTGATTCCGTCGGTGTACTGCCCTTACGCTGGCCACCAAAGGGCATCCTGCCTCGTTGGAGATGTGCCTCCTCCTCATCCTCCTCCTCCTCCTCTCTCCTATTAGGCACCCACGTGGAGTCAGTGACCTCATCATCCCCTCCCTCCTCATCACTGGAGCCAATCTGGCAGTATGCTGCAGCTGCTGGAACATGACTGCCAGATTGGTGTCCTTCTTGAGCATCCCCTCTGTCTGCTCTCACGCTAATGCCTTCCTGTAGCTGGGTTTCATCATCAGACCCTTCGAAACGCTGGGCATCCTCCTGGAGCATGTACCCAACACTGTGCTCAAACAGTTCGGGGGACTCCTCAGGAGGAGGACATGGTGGGTCTAGGGAAGGAGTGACTGATGATGAGTCTGACATTGATACCAGGGAAGAGGACGCTTTGGCAGCTGCTTTGCCAGTACCCTGAGCCTGGGTGAGAGAGGATGAGGAGGAGGAGGAGGGCTTGGTCATCCACTCTACCAAGTCTTCGGCATGATGTGGCTCAACATGTCCAGCTGCCGAAAAGAAGGACAAGCGTGTCCCATGGCCATGTGCTGATGACAATGCACCGCGTCCACGACCAGCACTGTTGCCCCCAGACACAGAGCCTGCTTGCCCTCTTTTATTGCCTCCTGACTGTCTGCCTCTCCTTGTTTGCCTTCCAGACATTCTAATAGATGGCCTGCAGGGAGATGGGAAAAAAGCAATAAGGGCTACCTTCAGGTGTCCTTCTCTGTCCCTTTACTTAAGGATTTCTAAATATGGTTGAGGATTATTGCTTTTGCACAGAATAGCACAACGACAATTTCCCTGACTGTCCAAAAAACAAGGATTTCAAAGATGGTTGATGAGGAATGCTTTGGCACACTATAGCACAAGGAGAAATCCCCTCACTTTCCTTCTTTGTCCCTAGAAACAAGGACTGGCACAGTGAAAGAAACTGACACTCTCCCTACCTACAGTTTTCTGTCCCTAGAAAAAATGTTTTTTTAAAGCACACTATAGCACAAGGAGAAATCCCCTCACTTTCCTTCTTTGTCCCTAGAAACAAGGACTGGCACAGTGAAAGAAACTGACACTCTCCCTACCTACAGTTTTCTGTCCCTAGAAAAAATGTTTTTTTAAAGCACACTATAGCACAAGGAGAAATCCCCTCACTTTCCTTCTTTGTCCCTAGAAACAAGGACTGGCACAGTGAAAGAAACTGACACTCTCCCTACCTACAGTTTTCTGTCCCTAGAAAAAATGTTTTTTTAAAGCACACTATAGCACAAGGAGAAATCCCCTCACTTTCCTTCTTTGTCCCTAGAAACAAGGACTGGCACAGTGAAAGAAACTGACACTCTCCCTACCTACAGTTTTCTGTCCCTAGAAAAAATGTTTTTTTATAGCACAAGGAGAAATCCCCTCACTTTCCTTCTTTGTCCCTAGAAACAAGGACTGGCACAGTGAAAGAAACTGACACTCTCCCTACCTACATTTTTCTGTCCCTAGAAAAAATGTTTTTTTAAAGCACACTATAGCACAAGGAGAAATCCCCTCACTTTCCTTCTTTGTCCCTAGAAACAAGGACTGGCACAGTGAAAGAAACTGACACTCTCCCTACCTACAGTTTTCTGTCCCTAGAAAAAATGTTTTTTTAAAGCACACTATAGCACAAGGAGAAATCCCCTCACTTTCCTTCTTTGTCCCTAGAAACAAGGACTGGCACAGTGAAAGAAACTGACACTCTCCCTACCTACAGTTTTCTGTCCCTAGAAAAAATGTTTTTTTAAAGCACACTATAGCACAAGGAGAAATCCCCTCACTTTCCTTCTTTGTCCCTAGAAACAAGGACTGGCACAGTAAAACACACTGACACTCTCCCTACCTATCCTTCTCTTTCCCTAAACTAAAGGAATCCAGGTTAAGCAAGAAAGAAATAAATGTCACTGTCCCTACCTATGCTTGTCTTTCCCTGCTCCGGAACACACTACACTAGGCCGCCGTGCTGGCGGCCTTTTATAGTGTGGGGCGTGTACTAAACACCCTCAGCAATAATTGGCCACAGGCATCCTGCCTGTGGCCAATCATTGCCCTCCTCGCTGCCGGCGCTGTGATTGGCCAAGCATGCGGGGTCACAGTGCATGCTTGGCCAATCACAGCGCCTGGATGACACTGCGATGGCGTAGTGCATTGTGGGCCGTTCGCGTCACTCGAATTTGGCGCGAACGGCCCAAATCGTTCGATCTTCGTCGAACGATCGAACAGCCGATGTTCGAGTCGAACGTATGTTCGACTCGAACACGAAGCTCATCCCTACTCACAGGTATACATTGGTACGTATCTGCATATGTGTGGTCATGCAGTATACAAACATACATTCTATGATGTCTCTTTTACAAATACCGGTATATGAATTCTGTACATAATGTCATTCTTACATATATAAATTTTCACACATGTTTTTAATGTGTGTATGCATGTGTGTGTTTATATGTGTATATACATGTATAAATATTTTTAATGTGTGTGTATATATATGTGTAAACAATTTTAATATTGATATTCAGATCGTGCACCTTGGGCGGGGTTTCCACTATTGCGATCTGAAGGTCGATTTTTCCGCAATTTATTTTTATTTTTTTGCTGCCACTTTGCTGAAACAATGCCTATGTGTTCTTGGGGTCGGTGGACCTCAAGTCGCATCGGGGGGGAACCGGAGTAGTGCAGGGACTGCTTTGGAGTCGCTGCGGCTTGGGGCTCGCACAGATATGAAGCGTCATTGCAGTCCCAAGTCGCATGATAAATCGCACAAGTGGAAATCGAGCCTTATTTTTGGTCTTTTTAGCTCATTATATGCTCTGTTTTGCATCAACTGTCAACCTTTGTAAGCCCAACTATTTAATATTTATAATCTACAATTTTTTCTAAATTCCTTCATCCCATTGCCTTTGGTCCGCTCTGCTGACCGTTGTAGTTCTACGGCTGTGGACGTCATGCCCAGGAGAGTGTATTTAATGATGCTCTCCCCCAGAGAACAACAGGCCAGTAGAAGGAGCTTTTAGCTCCGAGCGCGTAGCCTTTCATTCCACAGAGACAGTCCTGACCCCTATCTCCCGCCCCCTGCTGGTGACATCATTTCCTCCTCCGGTTCAAGCTGGACAGCATGTAGCTGACTACCACCTGGTATTCCTGAATGCACAGCTATTCAGCACAACCCTCACACCAGAACCTTTCCCAGCTACCCGGATCGTGCGAGGAGCCTGTGGGACACAGTAGAACTGCCAGGACTACTTACTTTTGATGAGCATGACTCCCACTTAAATCTTGTAAGTGTTTTTAATCTTGTGCAATAAATGTTACTGTTTTAATACTACACTTAGGGAGGTGTCTCCCCCCCCCTTGTTTCTTCTGCTGATGGGTTAAGGACCTTCTACGGCTCTGTCCAGCCCTCTTAGAGTAACTGCCTGTCTCCTGGAATCTCCTCCATGCTCTTGTGCTGGGAGACACGGCAAACCTTCTGGCAATGACACGTATTGATGTGCCATCCTGGAGGAGTTGGACTGCCTGTGCAACCTTTATAGGGTCCAAGTATTGCTTCGTGCTACCAGTAGTGACACTGACCCTAGCCAAATGCAAAACTACTGAGGATCATTTTGAGTTGTTGCAATGAAATTTCAGCAAAGTGGACTAGCTTGCTGCATAATTTTTTCACTTTGATTTTCGGGGTGTCTTTGAATTCAGCCCTCTGTAGGTGGATAATTTAAATTTCCATCAAATGATGTGCCATCCTTTCATTTCTAACACATTACCCAGTCCATATCAGTATAGATATCCAGCATGAGATTGTGCCCCGTTGAGATCTGATGTGTTTTCAAAGTGTTCCTTTAATTTTTTTGAGCAGTGTATATATATATATATATATATATATATATATATATATATATATATATATATAGTATATATATATATATATATTCTAAGATTATAAATCCAATTTGCTTACCTAGTGCCTGTTAAGTTTGTCTGTTCTGTTTGACATGACAAGAGGGATCCGTAGGAAGGAAGATCAATAGACATACCTAGCAGGCATTAGGCAGGTGAAACATCTGTCCAACTGCGGATCACTTAACAGTGCTAGATGTGTGTAACTCCACTAAAAATTCTGGTGCTAACTCCCCTGGTTTCTGTGCTTCTCCTGGACTCTGTACATCATCCACTCCAGTCATATGAGCAGAGGTATGTACGTGGACAACCCCTTACTCCTCCCCCATCTAATCACTGGGCTTAGATGGGGGAGGAGTAAGGGGTTTCGGTTAACGGATCTCACTTTCCAGTGCTCCCCCTCTCTCCTGTGACATCATATCTTTTGTGCTGTGGCTTGTGGTACAGTCTTATGAGAGTTGATGTGACAACTCCTAGATACAGTTAACATTCCTTGCTGCTTTGTTTGTGGCCGATGATAATTATGAAAGATGCTCTGAGTGGTGGGAGCAAGCTATGAGAAGGTGGAGGATCCAAGAGAAGAGGAAGCACAATCCTAGTGTGGCCTGGCAGGGGGAAAACTGTGGCCCAGTACAGAGCCATGGCCTGGCGGTTGGAGAACACTGCCCTAGAAATGAATCACTCACTTTTTTTTTATTAATCTAATGTCCCACCAATTTTAATATTGTTTTTTCAAAATAAATCCTAAGGGGTCTATTTATAAAGCAGGGAATGCGCCTTTCATAAATATTCTCTGGTGGATAGCCATCCAGGTGCAAGTGTTTTAAATAGGAGTGACTGATTCACCACCAGCAAATGTTTGTAAAAGTCACATTCTCTGCTTTATAAATAGACCCCTAAGTGTTTAAATGCACCCTCTAAATCATCTGCATTACATCCAGCAGATTTGTAAGTTTGTATTAGCTGATGTAACAGGACAGTTTATATGTTCTTTTTTTATGTACGAAGTTTGGGGTTACATAATCATATTTCAGATATAACAATACCAAGACCATTGCACATAGACTACAAATTATTTTAGTTTTCCCATTAAAAGGAGTAAACTAAAAATATTTGTTAGATATAATCTTTATTTCTGCTTATCGAGAATACAGCTATCAATGCTTCAACACAGTAATTAGGCACTGTAATGTTCAGCTGATTTGCACAATGTATACATTGACTAAAAACTATTTACCATACGTAAAGGCAACATTTAAAAAAACAGGGATCCCATCAGATCCAACGTGTTTCAGAGGTTGCCAACTTTACGGCTCTATGCCTCATATTGGTGGGAGTGCCCCAGAGTTCGCCCCTTTTGAGGAAAAATATTTTTTACAAATTTTTAAGGTAACAGGTTTTCAGGTCCCTAGGTCCCTACCAGTAGCCATTTTGAACACTCATATTCCTCACATACCAAAGGTTACACAAAAATGTATACACTTTATCTTTACAGGCGCAAAAATCACAATTGCCAAATCATGGAAAAAAACAAAACCTTTCCTGTCAGATGCCAAAACCAAAATATCTTGGATATTAACTCAGGAAAAATTGGCTAGCATCTTATCTAATACCATTCCCAAATTCGAAAAAATATGGGAACCTTGGGCCAAATATATGAGGATTTCGATTGGTGAAGATGCTGTTTTACCTTCTATTCAACATTAAGGTGGACACATACCCATCCCATCCCTTTCCCTCTGTCCTCTTTTTTACCCGCTGTCTTTATTTTCCTCTTCTTTTCTTCCTTCTAAAAAGGATTTATGGAACCTCTTTTTTTGGGATATCTAGTTTCCCATTACAAGTTATGTCTCTTTTATTTAGATTTAATGGGATACTATCGAATGTTTTGTTCGGCCTTGTTTAGTCCATCCCGATCTGTTGGCCCTAATAATCTTCTCGGGGCCTAAGAGTCAGAAGGAGGTCTCTATGCCTGGAGCAGTTAGTTCCCAATAAGGGGCTCCAGGTTACCAAGGAGAGAGGGTTTCCCTTCTACCTTCCATTATATTATAAGGCTGAAGAGATCTCCCCCTGACAAACTTTTGATTGCTTACATGAATCTATCCTTTTTTCTAGGATGTTTTTATTATTTTATCCATTTATTGACTAATGATTTTGTTTATTCCTAAACATAATCTTTTTTCTTTATTTTTCTTTATTTTTATATAACATGATGGAATGTTCTGTATTATTTATCTTCTTATGAAAATAAAATATTTTGAAAGTAAAAAAAACAGGGATGCAAAGTGTGGAAAGGGAAAGAGCAGGGATGGGGGTAGAATGGACAATCAAGGAGAAGAGGGAAGCAATTACAAATGAGTGTGCCAAGTGGAAACAATTAAGATTAGTGAGTATGAAGGCAATCAATGGCTTATATTATTCAAACAAAATAAATGCAGGCACAGAGTGCGCAACCTTGCTATTAGGTTGGTCTACACTGCAAGTGGAAAAAAGGGTAAAATTGACAACTATAAAATGGTGATCTTGCTAGGCTTGGACAAGCCTGTAAACAAAATAGAAGGAGGATACCAGTACAATAATGTTTTTCAGAGGTTATGTACTGGAGCTTTATTTGTGACGTATAGGTGATTAGATGGCCAATTATGTACAGTATTTTGCTTTGGTAATACATGCAGGATGTCCAGATCCCCAAAAATTATCATTTTTATCCTTCTGGGAGAAATACTAGCACTTAGATGTTATTAATCTAATCATCAAGGGTCAGTGGTTGGGGCTTCTTCCAAAAGGCCAGAATGAGACCTTTGGCTGTATTAGGAAGATGGGATAAAACACTCCGCTTGTAAGATTTTTTGATTGGGATGTATTATGCAGTAAATAAACTGAAGGGTCACTTGGAAGGTGGGCATCAATGACCTAAGATATGTGCTCCCTAACCCCATTCCAAAACTTGGTTAGAGTAGGACAGACCCACCAGACTGTAGGAATGTACCCTTCTGATTGCAAACCTCTCTAGCAGAAGTCTGATGTCCATAGGTATACTCTTTTGGGTTTAGCAGAGACTCTTTATTATAAGGTCATCAAATTAAAGCAGGAGTCTCGTGTTTTTGTATTAATAGGAAAGGCATAGCATAGTTGGAGAATCTTGTCTATTTGGTGGGGAGAAAATGTGTGGTTTCCCTGCATCCAGTTCGCAAGACAGGAGAGTGTGACTGGCTTTCAATGGAGCCAGTTCACACATCTCCTGGGTGGCCGTGGAGTGCACGGCAGAAAGGTCCTGTGCGTCTTTGGCTCTGTTTCAGGCCCGAATTCAGGCTAAAATTCCAACCTTATTCGCCCATGAAACGGTGAACAGGGACACACCGGACCCCCTGCTGTGAGCAGCTCCGCAAATAGTGTGAACCCAGCCTAATGCCACGTACACACGATCAGAATTTCCGACAACAAATGTTCGATGTGAGCTTTTGGTTGGATATTCCGACCGTGTGTAGGCTCCATCGGACATTTGCTGTCGGAATTTCCGACAACAAATGTTTGAGAGCAGGTTCTCAATTTTTCCGACAACAAAAGTTCATGTCGGAAATTCCGATCGTGTGTAGCCATTTCCGACGCACAAAAGTGCTGCTCATGCTCGGAACCAATTTGACGCATGTTCGGAATCATTGTACTTAATTTTTCTCGGCTCATCGTAGTGTTGTACGTCTCCGCGTTCTTGACGTTCGGAATCTCCGAGCAACATTTGTGTGACCGTCTGTATGTAATTTAAGTTTGAGCGAAAATCCGTCGGAAAAAACCCCACGGTTTTGTTGTCGGAATGTCCGATCGTGTGTACGCGACAATAAGGCTTAAATCTACTAAGTGAAAAGATAAGTAGATAGCTGGATTAAATGTGCGGGGAGGGGGGGGGACGAGATATGAAGGAGGGGTATCTGGGAAGATAATATGGAAATGTATATATGTTGCCGGCCGGCATTGGCAAACGCCTGTTTGCCCAGGATCAGATGCGATGACGTCAGCACGTTCACTCCACCCTGACGTCATCGCATCTGATCCTGAGCAAATGGGCGTTCGCCAATGCCGGCCGGCAACATATATACATGCTGTTTTTTATCCTTCTTGATGTAAGTGTACTCTTTTTACATTAAACTACCCTATATTTATGTTATTACACTATGGTGAGCCTTTTTCATTTTCGGTATGACCCTGTTTGATACGTATCCACCAAGTACTCAGTTCTCTGGTTATCTCACACTGAAGAGGTTGCAGAGTAGGGGATTCCTGTCCTCAGCTCTCCGGTCTTTCCACGCTGAAGAGGTTGCAGAGTAGGGGGATCCTGGCAAAGGCCCTGGCTGGGGTTTACAGCCGCAAGCTTCTATCTGCTTGCTTTGTGGTAAGCGCATACTTATTTGGTGATCTCACGTGTGTTGGTGGTGGAGACCTATTTCGATCTGCATTCTTTCAAGAATCTCACAGTTTTTTAACATTTACTTGTCACTATTTTGGACACTATTCACACAGATTGTGTCAATAATCTGAAGACAAAATTTCAAGTTTATTCTCTTGTCTCTCTTTCTGTGGTTTATATCACATGTTATTAATGCACTCACATATGTTATGTTCATTTTTTGATGGCACATATTATTATTTTTGTATTTGTGTTTTATTGATTCATTTTGTGGGTTAGCGTGGCTACATCCTTTGTACTTGTAATTTTGGTGTGTATTCCACGATTTAGCTGCTGCTATCATTTTTGCTTTTACTGGTATATAGTTTTAGGGTATTAGCGCGGTATTATTTCCATATTTATATGCAGATGATATGTTTTTTTCAATGACAAATCCGATAGTCTCACTTCAGAATTTGTTTAAGGAAATTGAGTTATATGGTAGATTCTCGTATTTCAAAATAAACTGTACAAAGTCGGAGGCCCTGATGGTAGCAAACCCGAAGAAAATGATGGAATCAATAAGGTTATGTTATACATTTAAATGGTCAGACCAAGGGCTGAAGTACTTAGGGACCAATATTGCAGTAGACACGTCCAAAATGTATGAATTAAATTTCTTGCCAATACTAAGCAAAGTACGTGGACTACTGGAGAGATGGCATAGGGGAATGTTTTCCTGGTTTGGAAGAAGTAATATAATTAATATTCTACCAAAGATCCTGTACCTCCTCCAGGCAGTCCCAATCGCAATACCAAGAATATTTTTTAGAAATATTCAAACACTATTTATGAAATTTATTTGGGCAGGTAAACCACCAAGGATTAAGAGGACATTATTATCTTCACCAAAACAGTACGGAGGACTGGCTGTCCCCGATGTATATAAGTACTATCAAGTAGTCCACTTAGGACGAGTATTGGATTGGTGTCGACACAGGGATATGAAAATCTGTGTTATCATCTCTTTTCTAGGGACAGAATATCTACATATAACTCACCATTGATGCCTATATTAGGTAATCCTCAATTCATACCGGGTATACAAAAAGGACCTTTTGTGTTATTAATGGAACGAGGACTGTTTCAGGCCCCGCATTTTATGGCCTCGGGTAATTGGCCAAAAATGGAGGAGCTGACGCAGAGAAACGGCCCCTTTCAATTCGATTTTTGGCAAGCAGCACAACTAAGACATTTTCTAATCACTGAAGTGGCACCACTTCTTTTGGATCGTAGCCTAACATCATTTGAGAAACAATGTATGGAAAAAGAACCAATTATGCACACAGTATCCAAAATGTACAGGTTACTGATTAAACCACCAGAGAAATATCAGCTGCCCTTCTTTCATAGATGGGAATCTGATCTGGGGAGGACTTTCCAGGAATCTCAAAAAATGTAAATGATAGATTCAATATTTAAGACAGCAACATGTACAAAAGTGCATGAAACAAATTATAAAATTATCTCACAATGGTACAGAACCCCAGAAAGACTCCATAGATATTTCCCAAATGTGACAGATGAGTGCTGGAGATGCCAGACAGAACAAGGCAGTATGTTACACATTTTTGGTCTTGCCCCAGAATTGAGGAATTCTGGAAGGAAGTCCGAGAGATTATCCAAAGATTTTGTGAAGCAGAAATACCGGGGGACCGAGCATTCTTTCTTTTGCACCTATCAGAGATTCCGGGGGATACATACAGGAATTCCATTCTGTGTCAGTTAGTGAATGCTGCTAAAGCGTGTATACCGCTTAAATGGAAACAGACGCAACCTCCTACTGTGAGCATGTGGCTTCAAAAGGTGGAAGAAGTGAACAGGATGGAAGACCTAGTATGGACGAGTAGGAAAAAAAGAGAAACCTATTTAAAAATGTGGTCGCCATGGAATAGTTTCATTGCCTCTGAGGAGGGGAGGGGACGGGTGGATGGGGACTGGGGGGGGGGGGAGAGAGAGGAGGAGATGTTGGGGGGGTGTGGTTTCTTCTGCCTTTTTTTTTTTTTTTGGGGAGGGGGGTTATAGGAAGGAGAGTGGAAGTGGACTGTAGATAGGAAGGAGGTGATGGAACACTGTGGGACAGTGGGACAGTAGCCAAACAGGAAGGGCCATGGGATAGCTTTGTCCCAGGTTCAGATATAGGAATTGATACGAGAGGAGGAGATTAGAGGGGAAAGACGTATCTTTGTAGTTTTGTTATTGTATTTTTCTATGTTTTCCCCTTTACCCACCTCGTTGATTACTGTGACTCAGACTAGGAGTCGCACTTGCTCCCTCTTTCCTTGAGTGGATATTACCTTGGAAGGAGGGAGTTGGTGGGAAGTGTGTAAATTGAATGTATCAATTTATCTTTAGTAATATGTAATGTAGGAGGATATGTTTAGTTTGTACGAGGTTGACTTATCTCCTCTATTCTATATATGTCAGTGTTATTTTGCTCCGTGTATAAATGAAAAAGTGAAAAACAATGTATTGGTTTATTTTGCCCTGGCCAATCACTGAGGGGTTTATGCCAGCGTTGTGGGCTGGGGAAGAGGATAAATACTTCTAGAAGGGTACCCATTTCTCTCAGGCTTTGCCTGGAAAGGATGTGTGTGTGAAGGGTCTTGTAAGTCTAAAGGTCATTGTCTCCCAGGCTGCTAAAAGGCCTAGTTTTTGCTTTGTAAGCCCCCTGTCTGGGGGTGGAAATGGAACACTAGCCTTACTTAGATAAATGTCATTCTGAGGTTAAAAGTCCATAACTGCCCCATGAGATAGGTCTTACTGTCAAAGTCCTATTACCCTTGTCTATTAAACAGGCTAAAGATACTTAAAGCGTAACTTTTGTTGAGAAAAAAAACATTCCCCTCTGGGTGATCTATGTACATTGCAAGGATTATAACAACCTTTGTTGCAGATTCCTACATTTTGTTATTCTGAAGAAATCACTGTTTTTTCCTCTGTGCCTCTGTTCTAAGTCGTTCTAATGGGAGTGGTTTCATAATTATCAGTCAGCTGTGCACCTGTAGGGCACTAACGAGGAAAGTTTCTCTGCCTGCATCCCTTTAGCCATGTTCCTATTAAGAGTATCTCACCAAAAATAACATTTTTGTTGCAGGGGATGCCTGAAATCTGACTTGTATCTTAGGCAGACTTCTGGAGAAATTGGTGAGCCAATCACACAAGCAGGAAATTATGTTTCTGGGGGTGGTCAGCACACATTCTGTGTACAGAACACCTCCAGGTAGCCATATTGCATTTTCAGAAAATTACAATGACTGCAGATTGAAAAGTAAAGATAATTTTTAGTAACATTTAATTACAATATGACTTGTATACGCTATATCATTCTTTCTTTATTTGCTTTTTTCCCCCCACGAAAGTGGAGTTACCCTTTAAAGGTAGCTGTCTGTTTGGCCTACCAAATTTACATTAGCTTGTGGCAGAGGTTAAACATACAAGAAATTACTGAACTGAGGAAATTTATTTTGCTGTTTTTGTGTATCCTATATCCCTGTGTAATTTTGTACCCTGGAAAACTGAGCCAATACTATGGATCACAGGAGTGCAGGTAGTTTTGCACTCCTGTGACCCATTTTCAGCCGACAGCAGGCTAAGACCTGGTCCAGGCTCTGAAAAGATCCTGGCCATATGGTCGGTAGAGATGGGCCGAACACCCCCCTGTTCGGTTCGCAGTTGAACCCCCAAACTGGACAAAAGTTCTAACCTGAACGGTGAACCCCATTGAAGTCTATGGGAGCTGAATGGTAAAAATCAAGTGCCCATTTTGAAGGCTTATATGTTAATGGGAACAAGGGTCTCCTCCCCACAACCCTGGCCTGTGGTTGTGGGTATATGGGGGCAGGGGGCATATTGGAACCTGGAAGCCCCCAGATCCTGCCCCACCTATGTGAATGAGTATGGGGTACATAGTTCCCCTACCCACTCACCAAAAAAGTGTCACAAAATGTATAAAAACACAGAGACAGTTTTTGACAATTCCTTTATTAAAAAATAAAAAACTGTGTCCCCCGATATATTGTCAATCATGCTGCCCGCCGCACGCAAAAAAAATAATCCCACCATCCACGACAGCCGACTGACGCCTACTGCAGGCTCCGCCATTTGACAGTTCTTATATAGGTAAGGGCGGGGCCATCTGGCGATGTCACCTGGTGGCACCGCCCCCTTGTGACATCACGGACCGGTGCATGCTGGGTCAGTGACATCACAAGGGAGCGGTGCCACCTGGTGACATCGCCAGGTGGCCCTGCCCTTACCTATATAAGAACTGTCAAATAGCAGAGCCTGCAGTAGACGGTCAGCTTTCATGGACGACGGGGGCATTTTTTTTCTTTTTTGGGTCCGGCGGTGGCGATGGCGTCGTGATTTAATTTACATCGGGGGACACTGTTTTTTTATTTTTTAATAAAGGAATTGTCAAAAACTGTCTCTGTGTCTATTACTTTTTGACACTTTTTTGGTGAATGGATAGGCTGATGATTCCCGATAAGCCCCCTGCCCACCTACCCCCACAACCCAGGGTTGTGGGGAAGAGACCCTCGATCCCAACAACATGGGGACAAGGTCCTTTGGGGTGGGGGGACATCCCCCATGTTGAGGGCATGTGGCCTGGTATGGATCAGGTGGGTGCTCGCTTCCCCCCCTTTTCTGACCTGCCAGGCTGCATGATCGGATAAGGGTCTGATATAGATTTGGGGGGGGGATTTTTGGCGTGGGGTTCCCCTTAAAATCCATACCAGACCTGAAGACCATGCCTTTTTTTTTTACAATTTTTTTACCGACAAATGTTTTTTGTTTTATTCAGCTGTCAGCGCGGAAACCCATTGCAGCGCACAGTGCATTGCAGGGCGTTTGGCGGGGCGAACACCCACTGAACACCCTGCAAATTCAGATGTTCCCTGAATGGGACGAACAGCCAATTTTCGACCTGAACTCAAGCTCGGCCGAACCGTTCGCCCAACTCTAATGGTCGGGATTTGCAAAGAAGCCTGGACTCTCAGCAAGCCGATCTCGCCCCCCTCCACAGCCCAGCACTCCAGCGAGCACTGGAGCCCCCCTCAACCTCCCAGAATACGTACCTGAACCCATCTCGATCCAGCGATGTTGTACGAGAGACTTGACTGCCAGAGACTCTCATTGCTCATTGCTCATTGCTCATCGTACAGCGTCTCAAAGATACTACTAGCAAGACATTTTTTAGCGTCCTGCCAGCGAACCGCTCCAGTGTGAAAGTCCTCAGGCTT
The DNA here is from genome assembly GCA_029206835.1 of Rana muscosa. Classification (NCBI taxonomy): domain Eukaryota; kingdom Metazoa; phylum Chordata; class Amphibia; order Anura; family Ranidae; genus Rana; species Rana muscosa. Next base: position 774,880,697 of record CM055116.1, on the reverse strand, counting down.
TCACATTGGAGAGACAGGAGCTGCTAGTTTAGCTAAAGCGATAGCTAAACTAGATAGATATCGCTGGCAAGACAGGGACCCCTTGGGACAAGATGGCGGCGCCGAGCTGGGGGAGGGGCCGTCAATGGGAGCAGACACAGCCAAAGTGTTGGAGGCAATAACATTGTGCCAGGAAGCCATCACAGCCTGCCAGACCACACTCACAGTCAGGATAGAGGAGGTCAAAATCGACTTTTCCCTGGTGCGACAGGATTTCCAGAAGCTGAAGGGGGAGGGTCACTGACATGGAGACCCACCTGAGCACCGTGGAGGACTCCCCCCCTCCAGAATGCCACCGATGCCATGCAGCTGCAAGTTAACCAGCGCCTGCAGAAACAGGATGATATTGAGAACAGATTGCATCGCTGCAATCTCAGATTTATTGGCCTGCCTTAGGGTGTCAAGGGGAAAGATCCCCCCACATTCCTGGAAAGTCTGCTCTGTGACACCTACGGCAAAGAGGCGTTCTCCCCCACGTTCATTGTTGAACAAGCGCATTGCATGTCTGGGAGACCACCACCGGCTGGGGCACCGCCCCACGCCTTTTTTGAAAACTTCCTCAATTTCAGAGACAGGGATGCTGTCCTGCACCTGAGTAGAGAGAAGGGGAGCATTCCTTTCGGGAACAAGATGATTGCGGTCTTCCCAGACTTCTCCACAGAAGTGCAGCGTAGACGCAAGACCTTCACTGAAGCCAAAAAACGCCTGTGCATTAAGAATATCAAATATGCGATGCTGTTCCCTGCATGCCTTTGTGTGGAGGGGGAGGATAGAGCGTACTTCTTTGATGACCCTGATGCGGCAATCGCCTGGCTTGAACAAAGAGAAGCACCCAGATAAGTAAAATGTGATTTACCCCTTTCTCTCTTTCACTATGCTTTATCTATCTCTGACGCACTTTGAACCAAAGGAGACTTTGACTGCTGTTTGACATTTTCACTCAGTGTTTGCCCCCCTGGGGCACACCAATACTCGGGGCCTACACTGCAAATCTGCAGATTTAAACTTTGCAAATACCCCCTTTAACACCACAGCATAGCCGGAACGGCAAACTTTTACCTGTTATACCCTGTTATCTGCTTCAGATGGCTCCCGACCTCAGACCTCACTGCAGGGTCAGCCTACACTCATTATCCTTACTTAGATATTACCATGCTTAATGATTCTTCCCGGCGGAAGATGACTACCCTTTGCAGAGCTCACTATGCCTGGTGAGCACAGTCCTATTATGTGTTACGTTGTACAGTGAAGTTTCGCCCCACGTACAACTTTATGCCGCCTGTGTTGGACAAAGATAGACGCTGCTTGACTGCACATCTCCTTCTTCATTACCTACTGCTGGGCCATGCCAGCATTGCCTATTGCTTTATGTTCACCATTAATCCTAACGGTTGTTTTCACAGGTTGGACATTTTTTGTTGACGGTTGCCAGTTTGGGCTACATGCCCACACCATTTGGGGACAGTGCAGGGCGGGGAGGGGGGGTTCAAGTTCTAAGTTGCATCGTGATACGCCATTATTAGGCATACGGTTGGGATATATGTGGTTCAGTGGTAGATTTATTTTATTGCTAACTGTTCTCTCTTCACGAATTACTCATGTATAGGGATGAGCTTCGTGTTCGAGTCGAACCCATGTTTGACTCGAACATCGTCTGTTCGACCGTTCGCCGAAATGCGAACATTATGGGCCGTTCGCGCCAAATTCGAGTGGCGCGTCATGGCCCATAATTCACTGCAGCATCGCAGTGCATTGCTGGCTGATGATTGGCCAAGCATGCACTATGACCCGCATGCTTGGCCAATCACAGCGCGCAAAAAACGGAGAGCCATAATTGGCCAAAGCCAGGGTGGCTTTGGCCAATTATGTCTCAGGGTTTAGTACACGCCCCACTCTATATAAGGCCGCCTCCGTGGCGGCCTTGTTTAGAGTGTTGCGGTGTTGGTTAAAGAGAGAGCTTACAGAGAGAGAGAGACAGTGTAATATATATTGAGTTAGTTAGAGCAGGCAGGCGAGTCAGTTAGCTGCAGTTACAGTGTGTAGAGGATATATATACATCCTAGGTGTTGTATATATATTTATACACTGTATTCAGTTTAGCTAGATCTGTTCCTGTTCTTCTCTATACTGTGACAGGCAGGCAGGTGATTGTGCTAGCTGCAGTCAGTGTTTCACTTAGTGTACTGTGTGCTTTGCATAGCGTTCACCTAAAGCTTACCTGAATACAGTTAGTGGTGTTCTTCAGGGGGTGCTGCCGCCGCAAATTGAGAAGCGGGGGGGGGGGGGCAGTCGCGAATTGAGAAGAACAAAAAAAGAACAACAAAAAAAAGGGGATTGCCATCCGGGGCCCTGGGGACCTCCGGGCCTCTGGGGACCTCTGGGCCCCTTACAAAAAATAAATATTTTTGATATAATTTTTTTTTTATAAAAAACACATAAAAAAGGGGGGGTTACCATCCTGGGCCCCGGGGACCTCCGGGCCTCTGGGGGCCTCTGGGTCCCTTACAAAAAAATATATATTTTTATAAAAAAATAAAAAGGGGGGGTTGCAATCTGGGGCCCTGGGGACCTCCAGGCCTCTGGGGACCTCTGGGCCCCTTACAAAAAATTGTTTTTATTTATTTTCTTAATAAAAAATACATAAAAAAGGGGGGTTACCATCCGGTCTCTGGGGACCTCTGGGCCCCTTACAAAAAAAAAGGGGGTTGTCATCTGGGGACCTCCGGGCCCCTTACATGTGTACTGCCTGTACCCCCCTGATGGCAGCCCTGCTCATAATAAAACCATTAATTTCATTATGTCATTTTGTGCAGGGACAGTTCTAAACATGGGAAACACCTGCAGGCATACTTTAGACACCCCCCAGGTACGATATTTAAAGGAATATTTCCCTTTTTTTTTTCACTTTAAGCATCATTAAAATCACTGCTCCCAAAAAAACGGCTGTTTTAAAACTTTTTTTTGCATTGATACATGTCCCCTGGGGCAGGACCCGGGTCCCCAAATCCTTTTTAGGACAATAACTTGCATATTAGCCTTTATAATTAGCACTTTTGATTTCGAACGTTCGAGTCCATTGTATTTAATAGGGTTCTAAAGTTCGAACTTTCGGTCCGTTCACAGGTTCTGGTGCGAACCAAACCGGGGGGTGTTCGGCTCATCCCTACTCATGTATATGTATTGTGGGTGGGGGGGACTCTGAACCCCAGAGCTCTGCAAAATTTCCCACTTGTCCTATGGACACCCTGAAATTCCTTACATGGAATGTCCGAGGTATGAGGGATAAAATCAAACGATCGGCTGTATTCTCCCTGCTCAAAAAGCAACGAGCTGATATTATAGCGTTGGTGGAAACTCACGCAGAGGGCCGCATACAGCTAGCGCTTAAACGCCCATGGCTGGTTACCATTCCGTCAATACCACCCATTCCAGAGGTGTATCCCTCCTTAAAGCTAAAACCACACACTTCGAGCTTCGGGGCTCCGAGATTGACCCACTGGGGAGGTATGTGTTTTTAAACGCTGTGGTATATGGGTACCCGATACTGATCTTAGCGTTTTATGTACCCCCACCATTCAACTCCGCTATCTTATCTGATGGGTTCAACTTCATGGCACAATACCCCTCTTTCCCAGCTGTTTGTATGGGGGATTTTAATAACACCCTTAACCCAAACATTGATAGGCTGTGTAGAAGCACCCAAAATCCAATCCCGTCCCTCCCAACACGATTCGCTAGACTCCTTGCAGACTTTAATCTAGTAGATACGTGGAGATCTAAATACCCCACACAACAGGCATACTCTTGCTTTTCCCCTTCCCATCATTCAATGTCCATAATAGACCTCATCCTCATCTTCCGCTCTCTCTTACCTAGATGGGCGACGCAGGATTCTCCCCTCGATCACTTTCGGATCATTGTTCCTACTGGGCCACACTGACACTCCCGCACAACCGCCCTCCATCTACGTGGCGGTTGAATACCTTCTGGCTAACACTACTGCCAGAGGAGAATGACATAGTAGTAGACTGGGGATAATACTTTATGACCAATGTAGTAACCTCGTCACCGCAGATAGTTTGGGATGCCTTTAAAATCCATGCCCGATTAACACTGACAGCTCGGATCAACAGACTAAAAAGGACCTCTGAAACTGCACTAGCGAGGGCATCCACTGACCTACTCTCAGCGGAGAGAGCCTATCTGGACGACCCCACATTGGACAAGGCGAATAGCCTCAAACTACAAACCAGAGTAGTTGAACAACTACACTATGAGAAATCCAAGCGTAAACTATTTTTTCACAGACAAAAGTTATTTGAACACGGGCAGAGGGCTGGTAAACTTCTAGCCTACCTAGTGCATTTGCGAGGAGAGGCCACTTGTGGTAATCTCTCTCCGCTCTCCTGGGAATGGACTGGTGACAGAACCCAGTCGGGTGATGGCCATGTTCAGGGACTTTTTTGCCACATTGTACACATCCTCAATCTCGAATGACACTCATCATATGGACTCCTTCCTCTCTGAGCTATGCTTCCCCCAATTACCTGAAGACCAGGTGGCACCACTGAAGTCAGAGGAGATAGCCGGGCCATAGCTGAATTCCTTAGATCTAAGTCTCCCAGATCAGATGGCCTGCCTATAGAATTTTATTCCACCTATTCTGACCTCCTGGTCCCTAAGCTTCTCTCACTATATAACGCTATATTTGAAAACTCAAGCCTGTCGTCCACCATGAGAGAAGCGACAATTGTATTGATGCCCAAACCGAACAAAGACCCTAGTCTCCCGGAATCATACTGCCCCATTTCTCTACTCCATGTGGATGTCAAGATACTAGCCAAAGTCCTTGCCATCCGCCTCAACAAAGTCATTTTATCACTGGTACATAGAGACCAGTCGGGTTTCATGCCGGGTAGGAACACGTCATTCAATCTAAGACGATTGTTTATAAACCTACAGACACCCCATGACAATTCAGGGTCCAGGGTGATTGTAGCCTTGGACACGGCCAAAGCTTTCGACTCGGTCATATGGCAATACCTATGGGTCTGCCTGGAGAGGTTTGGTCTCGGCCCCAGGTTTATAAAATGGGTCCAATTACTGTACCAAGACCTGGTTGCTGTGGTGCTGGCTAACGGGTGGTCCTCAGAACAGTTCCTTCTCACAAGAGGCACAAGACAGGGATGCCCCCTGTCGCCTCTGTTTATGCTCTGGCGGCAGAACCTCTTGCAATCGCTATACGATCTCACCCAGATATAGTGGGACTTATTAAGGGACCGATCACAGAGAAGATCAGCATGTATGCTGATGACACTCTGCTTTACCTGGATGAATCAGATAAATCCCTACCCACAGCCCTTGCCTTGATAGAACAGTTTGGAACCTTCTCGGGCCTTCAAATTAATTCGGACAAATCCCAAATTCTTCCCCTTGACAGCTTCCTGCCACCTAAAGACCGGGCTATACTCTCCTTACAGAGGGTAGACCGCATCAAGTACTTAGGAATACAAGCCACTCGAGTCCCAGCGGACTACATTCTGCACAATATTGCGCCACCATTTGAAATGCTTAAACAGTAAACTCAAACCTGGACCCGACACCCTTTGGGTGTGATGGGTCGAACAAATCTTGTCAAGACGGTACTATTACCCAAAATCTTATATACGATATGGCACTCATCTTGGTACTTAAGGATTTCAAATCAATGGAAGCAATCCTTAAACCATTTATATGGGGCACCAACAGACACAAACTTGCTTGGCACAAACTTAACCACTTAAGCCACGGACCATTTGGTAGCTAGAGGACCAGAGGTGAATTCAGAATTTTGCACTGCGCTGCTTTAACTGTAAATTGTGCGGACATGCAATGTTGTACCCAAATGAAATTTGCGTCCTTTTCTTCCCACAAATAGAGCTTTCTTTTAATGGTATTTGATTGCCTCTGCGATTTTTCTTTTTTGCGATATAAACGGAAAAAGACCGAAAATTTTGAAAAAAAATGATATTTTCTACTTTTTGTTATAAGAAAAATCGAATAAACTCAATTGTAGTCATACATTTAGGCCAAAATGTATTCAGCCACATGTTTTTAGTAAAAAAAATGTCAATAAGCGTATATTTATTGGTTTGCGCAAAAGTTATAGAGTTTACAAACTAGGGTACATTTTCTGAAATTTACACAGCTTTAAATTTATGACTGCCTATCTCATTTCTTGAGGTGCTAAAATGACAGGGCAGTACAAAACCCCCCCAAATGACCCCATTTTGGAAAGTAGACACCCCAAGGAAATTGCTGAGAGGCATGTTGAGCCCATTGAATTTTTTATTTTTTTGTCCCAAGTGATTGAATAATGACAAAAAAAAAATAAAAATTACAAAAAGTTGTCACTAAATGATATATTGCTCACACATGCCATGGTTATATGTGGAATTTCACCCCAAAATACATTTTGCTGCTTCTCCTGAGTACGGGGATACCACATGTGTGGGACTTTTTGGGAGCCTAGCCGCGTACGGGACCCCGGAAACCAAGCACCGCCTTCAGGATTTCTAAGGGCGCAAATTTTTGATTTCACTCCTCACAACCTATCACAGTTTCGAAGGCCATAAAATGCCAAAATAGCACAAAACCCCCCCAAATGACCCCATTTTAGAAAGTAGACACCCCAAGGAAATTGCTGAGAGGCCTGTTGAGCCCATTGAATATAATTTTTTTTGTCCCAAGTGATTGAATAATGACAAAAAAAAAAAAATTACAAAAAGTTGTCACTAAATGATATATTGCTCACACATGCCATGGTTATATGTGGAATTTCACCCCAAAATACATTTTGCTGCTTCTCCTGAGTACGGGGATACCACATGTGTGGGACTTTTTAGGAGCCTAGCCGCGTACGGGACCCCGAAAACCAAGCACCGCCTTCAGGATTTCTAGGCACAAATTTTTGATTTCACTCCTCACTACCTATCACAGTTTCGAAGGCCATAAAATGCCAAAATCACACAAAACCCCCCCAAATGACCCCATTTTGGAATATAGACACCCCAAGCTATTTGCTGAGAGGAATGGCGAGTATTTTACAGCTCTCATTTGTTTTTGAAAATGAAGAAAGAAAATATATATATATATATATTTTTTTTTTTTCAATTTTCAAAACTTTGTGACAAAAAGCGAGATCTGCAAAATACTCACAATACCTCTCAGCAAATAGCTTGGGGTGTCTACTTTCCAAAATGGGGTCATTTGGGGGGGGGTTTGTGCTATCTGGGCATTCCATGGCCTCCGAAACTGTGATAGGCAGTGAGAAGTGAAATCAAAAATTTACACCCTTAGAAAGCCTGAAGGCGGTGCTTGGTTTTTGGGGTCCCGTACATGGCTAGGCTCCCAAAAAGTCTCACACATGTGGTATCCCCGTACTCAGGAGAAGCAACAGAATGTATTTTGGGGTGTAATTCCACATATGCCCATGGCATGTTTGAGCAATATATCATTTAGTGACAACTTTGTGCAAAAAAAAATACAAATTGTCGTTTTTCCGCAACTTGTGTCAACATATAAAATATTCCATGGACTCGACATGCCTCTCAGTATATAGCTTGGGGTGTCTACTTTCCAAAATGGGGGTTTTGAACTGTTCTGGCATTTTATACACAACATTAGGAAGCTTACATCCACTCTTCTAACCACTTGAAGACAAAGCCCTTTTTGACACTTTTTGTTTACATGAAAACATTTTTTTTTTTGCAAGAAAATTATGTTGAACCCCCAAACATTATATATATATATATTTTTAAAGCAAAGGCCCTACAGATTAAAATGGTGGGTGTTACATTTTTTTTTTCTACACAGTATTTGCGCAGCGATTTTTCAAACGCATTTTTTGGGTTATAAAATACACTTTTTTTTAATTTTAATGCACTAAAACACACTATATTGCCCAAATGTTTGATGAAATAAAAAAGATGATCTTAGGCCGAGTACATAGATACCAAACACGACATGCTTTAAAATTTCGCACAAACGCGCATTGGCGACAAACTACATACATTTTTAAAAGCCTTTAAAAGCCTTTACAGGTTACCCCAGTAGATTTACAGAGGAGGTCTACGGCTAAAATGATTGCCCTCGATCTGACCTTTGCGGTGATACCTCACATGCATGGTGCAATTGCTGTTTACATATGACGCCAGACCGACGCTTGCGTTCGCCATTGGGCAAGAGCAGGGCAGGACAGGGGTGCTTTTTTTTTTTTTTTTTTTTTTATTATTAATTTTGCTTTTTTATTTTATTTTTAAATTGTTCCTTCCAAGTATTTTTTTTTAATCATTTTTATTGTTATCTCAGGGAATGTAAATATCCCCTATGATAGCAATAGGTAGTGACAGGTACTCTTTTTTTGAAAAAACTGGGGTCTTCTAGACCCTAGATTTTTCCTCTGCCCTCAAAGCATCTGACAACACCAAGATCGGTGTGATAAAATGCTTTCCCAATTTCCCAATGGCGCTTTTTATATCCGGGGGGGGCATTCCCTCCCACTGCTTGTAAAAGCAGTCCAGAGGCTAATTAGCCGCTAGGATTGCTTTTACATGAAAGCCGGCCGCAGGCTGAAAAGAATGATACCAAGATGATACCTAAACCCGCAGGCATCATTCTGGTATAAACATTCAAAGTCCAGCAACATACCAGTACGTTGCTGGTCCTTGTTGGACATGTATTGTAATCTTTTTATTTCATGCAGCCAGTTGGCTGAACGAAAAAAGAGATTGATCGGTGGGTATGCCCACCATTAGAATACCGCCCTTCATCCACCCACTTCCAATGATGGGCATACACGCACCATTTATATATGCCGAAGCATGGGGGCATCCTCCCGCAAAAAAGTTATGCCGCACACACATGGTCGGACTTTTCCACGGGCAAGCCTCCGTCGGAATTTCGACCGTATGTACGCGGCATTAGGAGCAAAATCGCTCCTCCGACCCTGCTGCCCCAATGCTTCGGCATATTTGCTTTTTTTTTTTAACTGTGGTGGTGAAATCACCTCCTACAGCACTGGAGTCGCAGGGATCAGGCCTGTCTCTGCGAACGCTGCAGTTATGTGTGTTTTTGTTTTGTAAGTGACAGTGATCGATCGATACTGCACTTGGGTGGCCTGGGCTGGACGGAGGGGCAAAACGCAGGTGCCAGCAGGTATCTGGGCTGATCCCGCTAACACTGCGTTTTTGGGAACCCTAAACTGCTGGGGACGCTAGTATAGATCTGATCAGATCAGATATTGATCTGTTCAGATACTATACCACTAAGGGGGGTGTATGCTTCACGCGTGGGTGTTAGCGTTACTGGCACTAACCTGACGCTGCCTGGGGTGTGACTCAGACCCTCTCTGACGCTAAAACCTAATTGATATCACCCGCCGGGCGATCAGGTGGTTAAACCTTTATTGGGTTATATACACGGCGGGTGCCCTGACACTATAAAAAGCAAACTAACTAACCAGCATCACCCGTAACACTTATATGGTGATCACTGGTGAAAGGGTTAACTAGGGGCAATCAGGGGGTTAAAACCTTTATTAGATAATATATGGGGGTACCTGACGCTATAAAAACCTGCGGCGAACCTAAAAAAAATTACCAGCTACCGATCTGCATCACCGACACTAAGACAGCGTTTAGAAAAACGATTGCTTAGCGACAGTGGTGATGGGGGTGAAAGGGTTACCTGGGGGGGGCGATCAAGGGGGTTAAACCTTTATTAGATAATATATTGGGGTACCTGACGCTATAAAAACCTGCGGCGAACCTAAAAAAAAATACTGGCTACGATCTGCATCACCGACACTAAGACAGCGTTTAGAAAAACAATTGCTTAGCGACAGTGGTGATAGGGGGTGAAAGGGTTACCTGGGGGGCGATCAAGGGGGTTAAACCTTTATTAGATAATATATTGGGGTACCTGACGCTATAAAAACCTGCGGCGAACCTAAAAAAAATTACCGCCTACCGATCTGCATCACAGACACTAAGACAGCGTTTAGAAAAACGATCGCTTAGTGACAGTGGTGATAGGGGGTGAAAGGGTTACCTGGGGGGCGATCAAGGGGGTTAAACCTTTATTAGATAATATATTGGGGTACCTGACGCTATAAAAACATGCGGCGAACCTAAAAAAAATTACTGGCTACGATCTGCATCACCGACACTAAGACAGCGTTTAGAAAAACAATTGCTTAGCGACAGTGGTGATAGGGGGTGAAAGGGTTACCTGGGGGGCGATCAAGGGGGTTAAACCTTTATTAGATAATATATTGGGGTACCTGACGCTATAAAAACCTGCGGCGAACCTAAAAAAAATTACCGGCTACCGATCTGCATCACAGACACTAAGACAGCGTTTAGAAAAACGATCGCTTAGTGATAGTGGTGATAGGGGGTGAAAGGGTTACCTGGGGGGCGATCAAGGGGGTTAAACCTTTATTAGATAATATATTGGGGTACCTGATGCTATAAAAACCTGCGGCGAACCTAAAAAAAATTACTGGCTGCCGATCGGCATCACTGACGCTAAGACAGCGATCAGAAAAATGATCGCTAAGCGACAGTGGTGATAGGGGGTGAAAGGGTTATCTGGGGGGTGATCAGGGGGTTAAACCTTTATTAGGGGGGGTTAGGGGGCTACACTGGACCTTTGACTAAACTTTGGTGACACTTTTACAGTCACAAATGTCACTGATTGCAGTGATCACTAAATAAATGGTCACTGCAATCAGTGACACTGTGACTGGGGGCTGGGGGGGTGATCTGGGGTGTCTGGGGGGGCCTGGGGGGGCGATTTATGTCCCTATGTGTCCTGGTGTCAGTGTAGTGTTGTGTGCACTGACCTGATGTCTTCTCTTGTACGGCGCTCGGTATATGTGAGCGCCGCACCAGAGATGACATCACTTCCTCCTGCTCCCTCTGTCTGACACAGACAGAGGGGGAATTTCTATTCGCCGGGAGCGATCGCGAGGGGGTGGCCAGAAACGAATGGCTGCCCCCTCATCCCGGAACGCTCCCGGACACTTAGCCACCGCTCACTGTATAGAAGGGGGGTCCGATTGGACCCCCCAACTGTACAAAGGCAATCACGTACACTCTACGTGATTGTGCCTGTCGGTGCCATTCTGCCAACGTATATATACAGTGAGCGGTCGTTAAGTGGTTAAAAACCAGACTGACCTGGCCGGAATTGCCCTACCGGACTTCAACATGTATTATTTAGCCACCCAAATGTCACAGCTCTTCCATATAGACAAGATTGCCAGAGACAGATTCCTGCATCACTTGTGCCCTGGCTGGACACATTCGACCTTGGACCCCTTTGTTGCGATAACGGGAGGAATAAGGGGTGTAGATATTGTAGACTGGGGGACCGCAAATCTCTGCTCTACCACTACAGGCGGGTATAAGATATCGTGTCAGACAAGCTTGAATTGCTGCAAACACACAACTTCACCCCTCTGTGGCATAACGCAGCCCTTCCAGAGTTTCGCCTGATCCCAGACCCTGAATTGTGGAGCGCCAGGGGATTGTTCTATCTATCTCATATCACCCACAACGGGGCCTTAAAGTCTACCCCCTTGAAACTCTTTTGGTATAAACAGGATCAATCCGCCAACTGCCCAATGTGTGTTCAAGATACAGGAACATTTTACCATCTAATCTGGAACTGCTCAAAGATCCAGGAATTCTGGGCCCAGGTGATACAGTTCCTACACGACACAATGGGCTCCCCTCTAACACTTCACCCCAAGCCGTGCCTTCAGGGTATCTTCCGGATCAGGACATTGATAAATTCACTAAAATTTTCCTACACAAGACCCTTTTCTAAGCGAGGAAAAAACATAGCCAGGCTATGGATGAGGCCCAGCCCACTGGTGCTAGCTACATGGATAGCAAAAGTTAACAATACGCTACCCTATAAAGAACTGGTATACTCCCATAGAGGGTGCCCCTCAAAATACAATAAGATCTGGGACAGATGGCTGCAGGCTCCTGAAACCTGGGTTCCACAAGGTGACAATACACCATGAGCTGTTGCCCTCCACCCTCCCCACTGACAATGTGTGGAAACTTGAGAGGAGAGAACGTGAGTGTGCCACGGATACTGTATAACCCAAAAATACTGAACAAGCATAAAGTGTCACATGATTATGTCTGTAATATCACGGGATGTCTTTGTATGATAGTAGTCTGCCATACTGTCTACCATATCAGACATTTACTATGCATGTTTTCTGTATGTATATTTCCTTTTTGCTTAATAAAAACTGTTTCAACGTAAATAAAAAAAATAAAAAAACTGGTTCTGTTTTGTTCTCATAAAAACTTTTTTGTGTTCACAGCAAACCTTGCTACAACGGACATTACCTTTCTGGTATGTTGTGTGCCTTTTACTGCCACTCTTTACCCACTGCCAAGCTGGGTGTTTGGTGATTTCATGTGCAGAGGAGTAAACTATCTACAACAGGTATGTGATTGAATTACTAAATCTAATATTTGACTTTTCCTGGGTAAGTTTAACAATCACATCAGCTTCATCTTAGATCTATTTTACTGCGCAGGGCATATGATAATTTTTAAGCATTTGTTGTCTGTTACAAACTGCATACATTTTTTTTATAGATTGATATGCTACTCTTTTTTTTTTTTTTTAAATCTTTTTATTGAAGTTTTATAGAACATACACACATTTTGCCCACACCTAGGCACAACAGCTGCCCACGCAGGGGCCATTACCCTGTTTCGGCATCAGACCGCCACAGGGCTACAAATAACATAGAAACTTAACTTAGCCTATACTATAACCCCAAGCTTGGGGAGAGGGTTCATTCGAGATACGTCATGCTCAAAGTGATATTGATAGAAGAAGGTAGCCTGGAAACAGTATTTGGGTCAATAGATCGATATCCAAATGATACAATAGAAGTCTAGACAGTGGTCACTGTTAGGGATGGGCCCGGTGCTCGATTCGAACCCATGTTCGAATCGAGCATCGGGCGTTCGCTCGCTCGTCGAGCCCAGAACTATTTGGGCCGTTCGCATCACATTCGTGTGATGCGAGCGGCCCCGCAATGCATTGCGGCCGGCGCGGCCGGCGCAGTGCATTGCTGGCTGATGATTGGCCAAGCATGCACTGTGACCCCGCATGCTTGGCCAATCACAGCGCCCGAAACTCGGAGAGCAATAATTGGCTACAGGCAGGACGGCTGTAGCCAATTACAGCTCAGGGGCTTTAGTACACGCCCCACCATTTAAAAGGCCGCCACGCCATCGGCCCCGGTCACATGAGTTCCGGCTTTAGGAGAGATTAGTCTGCTGATTCTGTCTTTGCTTGATACTGAAAGATTTGCTCTTCTTTGCTAAACCATTGGCTATTTCTTTGCTAAACCATTGCTACCTAAGTCATTGATCGTTCATTGCTGCTGATTGCACAGTTAGTGTGTTATTAGCTGCTGCTGGGGATTAGTCTGGTGCGTGCTTACTGTTAGTACAGTATTGCAGTAGTACCAACCGCAGTGCTGTTAGCACAGCATTGCACCCCAACAGCACCCATAGGACTTCTAGTGTGTTAGTGGCAGCAAACAGAGCTCCTATATTTTCTTCTCAGCAGCACCCATAGGACTTCTAGTGTGTTAGTGGCATCACACAGAGCTCCTATATTTTCTTCTCAGCAGCACCCATAGGACTTCTAGTGTGTTAGTGGCATCACACAGAGCTCCTATATTTTCTTCTCAGCAGCACCCATAGGACTTCTAGTGTGTTAGTGGCAGCAAACAGAGCTCCTATATTTTCTTCTCAGCAGCACCCATAGGACTTCTAGTGTGTTAGTGGCAGCAAACAGAGCTCCTATATTTTCTTCTCAGCAGCACCCATAGGACTTCTAGTGTGTTAGTGGCATCACACAGAGCTCCTATATTTTCTTCTCAGCAGCACCCATAGTACTTCTAGTGTGTTAGTGGCAGCAAACAGAGCTCCTATATTTTCTTCTCAGCAGCACCCATAGGACTTCTAGTGTGTTAGTGGCAGCAAACAGAGCTCCTATATTTTCTTCTCAGCAGCACCCATAGGACTTCTAGTGTGTTAGTGGCAGCAAACAGAGCTCCTATATTTTCTTCTCAGCAGCACCCATAGGACTTCTAGTGTGTTAGTGGCATCACACAGAGCTCCTATATTTTCTTCTCAGCAGCACCCATAGGACTTCTAGTGTGTTAGTGGCAGCAAACAGAGCTCCTATATTTTCTTCTCAGCAGCACCCATAGGACTTCTAGTGTGTTAGTGGCAGCAAACAGAGCTCCTATATTTTCTTCTCAGCAGCACCCATAGGACTTCTAGTGTGTTAGTGGCAGCAAACAGAGCTCCTATATTTTCTTCTCAGCAGCACCCATAGGACTTCTAGTGTGTTAGTGGCAGCAAACAGAGCTCCTATATTTTCTTCTCAGCAGCACCCATAGGACTTCTAGTGTGTTAGTGGCAGCAAACAGAGCTCCTATATTTTCTTCTCAGCAGCACCCATAGGACTTCTAGTGTGTTAGTGGCAGCAAACAGAGCTCCTATATTTTCTTCTCAGCAGCACCCATAGGACTTCTAGTGTGTTAGTGGCAGCAAACAGAGCTCCTATATTTTCTTCTCAGCAGCACCCATAGGACTTCTAGTGTGTTAGTGGCAGCAAACAGAGCTCCTATATTTTCTTCTCAGCAGCACCCATAGGACTTCTAGTGTGTTAGTGGCATCACACAGAGCTCCTATATTTTCTTCTCAGCAGCACCCATAGGACTTCTAGTGTGTTAGTGGCAGCAAACAGAGCTCCTATATTTTCTTCTCAGCAGCACCCATAGGACTTCTAGTGTGTTAGTGGCAGCAAACAGAGCTCCTATATTTTCTTCTCAGCAGCACCCATAGGACTTCTAGTGTGTTAGTGGCATCACACAGAGCTCCTATATTTTCTTCTCAGCAGCACCCATAGGACTTCTAGTGTGTTAGTGGCAGCAAACAGAGCTCCTATATTTTCTTCTCAGCAGCACCCATAGGACTTCTAGTGTGTTAGTGGCAGCAAACAGAGCTCCTATATTTTCTTCTCAGCAGCACCCATAGGACTTCTAGTGTGTTAGTGGCAGCAAACAGAGCTCCTATATTTTCTTCTCAGCAGCACCCATAGGACTTCTAGTGTGTTAGTGGCAGCAAACAGAGCTCCTATATTTTCTTCTCAGCAGCACCCATAGGACTTCTAGTGTGTTAGTGGCAGCAAACAGAGCTCCTATATTTTCTTCTCAGCAGCACCCATAGGACTTCTAGTGTGTTAGTGGCAGCAAACAGAGCTCCTATATTTTCTTCTCAGCAGCACCCATAGGACTTCTAGTGTGTTAGTGGCAGCAAACAGAGCTCCTATATTTTCTTCTCAGCAGCACCCATAGGACTTCTAGTGTGTTAGTGGCAGCAAACAGAGCTCCTATATTTTCTTCTCAGCAGCACCCATAGGACTTCTAGTGTGTTAGTGGCAGCAAACAGAGCTCCTATATTTTCTTCTCAGCAGCACCCATAGGACTTCTAGTGTGTTAGTGGCATCACACAGAGCTCCTATATTTTCTTCTCAGCAGCACCCATAGGACTTCTAGTGTGTTAGTGGCAGCAAACAGAGCTCCTATATTTTCTTCTCAGCAGCACCCATAGGACTTCTAGTGTGTTAGTGGCAGCAAACAGAGCTCGTATATTTTCTTGTCAGCAGCACACATAGTACCTATAGTGTGTTAGTGTCAGCACCCATAGGACCTACAGTGTGTTGTGAGCACACATAGGAGTTCTATTTTTTATACTATATACACTACCGACTACAATGGCTGGAAGACCGCCAAGGAGAGGCAGAGCATGCCGAGGCAAGAACACAGGGCAGGCAGGCTCTGTTTCTAGAGACAACAGTGCTGGCCGTGGACGTGGTCGTGCATCGTCATCAGCACGTGGCCATGGGACACGCTTGTCTTTGTTTTCGGCAGCTGGACATGTGGAGCCGCATCATGCCGAAGGCTTGGTAGAATGGATGACCAAGCCCTCCTCATCCTCCTCATCCTCTCTCACCCAGGCTCAGGGTACTGGCAGAGCAGCTGCCAACGCGTACTCAATGGCATCATCAGCCACCCCTTCCCTAGACCCACCATGTCCTCCTGAGGAGTCCCCCGAACTGTTTGAGCACAGTGTTGGGTACATGCTCCAGGAGGATGCCCAACGATTCGAAGGCTCGGATGATGATACCCAGCTTGAGGAAGTCAGTAGTGTGCGCGCAGAGAGAGGGGATGCTGAAGGACAGCAATCTGGCAGTAGTGTTCCACCAGCTGCAGCTTACTGCCAGGTTTGCTCTAGTGGTGAAGAGGGAGGGGATGATGAGGTCACTGACTCCACGTGGGTGCCTGAAGGGAGAGAGGAGGAGGAGGAGGAGGATGCAGCGTCACATGTCCAACGAGGCAGGATGCCCCCTGGAGGCCAGCTAGAGGCCAGCACAGCAACTGTACCACACCGCAGAGCTCCGCCTGTGCAGGGCGCTGCCTCTGCACATTATCACAAAAGTTCTTTGGTGTGGGCCTTTTTTGAGACGAGTGCATCAGATCGCACCACTGCTATTTGCAATATTTGTCTCAAGCGTATCTCGCGTGGCCAAAACATCAGCCGCTTGGGCACCACAAGCATGAGCAGACATATGTCGACCTGCCATGCAGCTCGTTGGCAAGCACACATAAAAGACCCACACCAAAGAACAAAGCGGACCTCTCCTTGCTCCTCATCAGCTGGGATCTCCATCCCCACTATATCTTCAGTCCTCTCTGAAAGCTGCTCTGAGAGGACTGAAGGTGTAGAATTAGGTGTGTCACAACCAAGTACTTGCAGTACACCGACGTCCGATTGTAGCAGGCAAATTTCCCTGCCCCAGCTGCTGGACCGTCGAAAGAAGTATACTCCCAGCCATCCACATGCCCAGCGGTTGAATGCTAGCTTGGCTAAATTGCTAGCACTTCAACTGCTGCCTTTTCAGTTGATAGACTCGGCCCCCTTCCGTGAGTTTGTTCAATGTGCGGTTCCTCAGTGGCAGGTTCCCAAACGCCACTTTTTCTCACGGAAGGCGATTCCGTCTCTCTACTGGCATGTGGAAGGCAATGTCCATGCCTCGCTGGACAGGGCGGTCAGCGGTAAGGTGCATATTACCGCTGACTCATGGTCCAGCAGGCATGGACAGGGACGTTACCTTTCTTTCACGGCCCATTGGGTCACTCTATTGGCAGCTGGGAGGGATGCAGGACAAGGTGCAGTAGTGTTGGAGGTTGTTCCGCCACCACGCCTCCAAAATGCTACTACTGGTTGTGACACACCTCTCTCCTCCACCCCCTCCTCTTCTTCTTCCTCCATGTCCTCTTCGAGTGCTCTGTCCTCGGAACCAGCGGTGCTCCGTAGGCGTACAAGGGGCTACGCGAGTACGCAGGCAAAAAGATGCCATGCCGTGCTTGCGCTGGTGTGTTTGGGGGACAGGAGCCACACTGGGCCAGAGGTTCTGGCAGCTCTGCAGGGGCAGGCCGAGAGGTGGTTGACGCCACGCCAGCTTAAGCCAGGAATGGTCGTTTCTGATAATGGCACCAACCTCCTCTCCGCCCTGCGACAGGGGCAGCTCACCCATGTGCCCTGTATGGCTCACGTCCTCAACCTGGTGGTGCAGCGGTTCTTGGGCAGGTTCCCAGGCTTACAGGATGTCCTGAGGCAGGCCAGGAAAGTCTGTGTGCATTTCCGCCGATCTTATAATGCCAGTGCTCGGCTGACTGAGCTGCAAAAGGAGCTGAACCTGCCCAAGAACCGCCTAATATGTGACATGCCCACCAGGTGGAACTCAACGTTGGCCATGCTGCAGCGACTGCACACGCAGCAGAGGGCCATCAATGAGTACCTTTGCGACTACGGCACCAGGACAGGGTCAGGGGAGCTTGGCTTTTTTTCCCCACGCCAGTGGAGCATGATCAGGGATGCATGCACTGTCCTCTCACCATTTGAGGAGGCCACGAGGATGGTGAGCAGTGACAGTGCATGCATCAGTGACACTGTACCTCTTGTCCACCTGTTGGAGCATACGCTGCGTGGGATAATGGACAGGGCACTTGAGGCAGAACAGAGGCAGGAAGAGGAGGACTTCCTTGTCTCTCAAGGCCCCCTTTATCCAGACAATGTTCCTTCTGTCCCACCCATCACACAGGAAGAGGAGGAGGAGGAGGAGGAGGAGGAGGATTGTGTGAGCATGGAGGTGGAGCCTGGCACTCAGCATCAGCAGCAGCAGTCTTTTAGGGATGATGTACAGTCCCAACAAACCAGTGGACTTGTACGTGGCTGGGAGGAGGTGGCTGGCGATCATGTCATCCTCAGTGACCCAGAAGACTCCGGACCGAATGCCTCAGCTAACCTACGCTGCATGGCCTCCCTGATCCTGCAAAGCCTGCGGAAGGATCCTCGTGTTCTTCGGATCAAGGAGAGTGACCATTACTGGCTGGCCACTCTCCTTGATCCACGGTACAAGGGTAAGGTTGCGGACCTTATCTTGCCGTCGCAGAGGGAGCAGAGGATGAGACATCTCAGGGAGGCCTTGCAGAAAGGTCTGTGCAACGCGTTCCCAGAAACTGGGAGGTTACAAACTCCTGGTCCTGGACGACAAGTTGCTGAGGCTTCGGTCAGTAGCAGAAGGAGCGGTGGGGAAGGTGGACGTCTGACCGATGCGTTCAGACAATTTTTTAGTCCGCAGCCCCAAGGTATGATCGGTTCCAGCAACCATCGCCAGCGTCTGATATACATGGTGCAGGAATACCTAGGGGCAAGGTCAGACTTGGACACCTTTCCCACCGAAAATCCTCTGGCTTACTGGGTCCTGAGGATGGATCACTGGCCAGAGCTTGCACAGTATGCAATTGAGCTACTGGCCTGTCCTGCATCCAGCGTTCTTTCCGAACGCACATTCAGTGCTGCTGGAGGATTTGTCACCGATCATAGGGTGCGCCTGTCCACCGACTCGGTTGATCGACTGACCTTCATAAAAATGAATCAGTCTTGGATCACCACCAGCTACCAGACACCTGAAGCGGATATAACGGAATAATTTATAATGTCACATCCCTTCAAGACTGCCTATGCTGATGCTGAGTGACTGTCCTGTTATGTTCACTGACTATCCTCTTCCTCCTCCTCAATGATCCATGCCACCACACCAGTGCCTAAGGCACAATTTTTCAGCCCCTGTATAACAGGGGCGTGTAATTACAATTTTTTAAAAAGATGCTTCGCAACAGGTGTGACTGCTGTGCTCAGAGTACAGTATCTGTGAGGGGTTGCAGTGTTGTGGCACCAGCACCAGTGCCTAAGGCACAATTTTTCAGCCCCTGTTGGGGCGTGTAATTACAATTTTTAGGCAATGCTTTGCAACAGGTCTCATTGCTGTGCTCAGAGTACAGTATCTGTGAGGGGTTGCAGTGTTGTGGCACCAGCACCAGTGCCTAAGGCACAATTTTTCAGCCCCTGTATAACAGGGGCGTGTAATTAAATTTTTTTAAAAAGATGCTTCGCAACAGGTGTGACTGCTGTGCTCAGAGTACAGTATCTGTGAGGGGTTGCAGTGTTGTGGCACCAGCACCAGTGCCTAAGGCACAATTTTTCAGCCCCTGTTGGGGCGTGTAATTACAATTTTTAGGCAATGCTTTGCAACAGGTCTCATTGCTGTGCTCAGAGTACAGTATCTGTGAGGGGTTGCAGTGTTGTGGCACCAGCACCAGTGCCTAAGGCACAATTTTTCAGCCCCTGTATAACAGGGGCGTGTAATTACAATTTTTTAAAAAGATGCTTCGCAACAGGTGTGACTGCTGTGCTCCAAGTACAGTATCTGTGAGGGGTTGCAGTGTTGTGGCACCAGCACCAATGCCTAAGGCACAATTTTTCAGCCCCTGTTTAACAGGGGCGTGTAATTACAAATCTTGATCTAATAGTTCACAGCAGGGCCCATTCCTGCGCCCACCAAGAGTAACTATGAGGGCCTACAGTCTTGTGGCAACACCGTCCACCACCACCACCACCACCAAAGGCCCAATTTTTCTGCCCTGTTCAACAGGTGCATGCAATTACAAATCTTGATCTAATAACTCACAGCAGGGCCCATTCCTGTGCCCACCAGTCTTGTGGCTACACCAACATCTAATAGGGCAAATTTCTGCAGAGTATATACGGCAGGCCCCTACTTTCAAACATCCAACTTACAAACGACTCCTACTTGCAAACGGCAAGAGAAAACAGGAAGTGAGAGGAAATCTACCCCTAGGAAGGAAAATTCTATCCTGTTAGATTTAATTTGGGAAAAAGGTATCTCCTCTCTACTGATGCTTTATCACCAATCCTTGTTTCAATTAAAACCCCACTTTTCCAAAAACATTTGTCATTGGGACGGAAAGTGAGGTGACATGTTCTGAACAGATGTGCAAAGACAGCAAATGTTACAGGGGTGATAACCCCTCCCTATGTTCTCCAAAAAGCTTAAAAATTGATTTTTTTGGGATGTAGCTACACTTCATAATGTACCTGTTCAGATTCTACTTAAGAACAAACCTACAGTCCATGTCTTGTTTGCACCACCTATATACTGCTGTTCAGAGTATATAGGGTTGTAGGTATAGGGTTTTATTTTGGGTGCGGGGTCCCCCTTAG
This sequence comes from Rana muscosa, assembly GCA_029206835.1. Lineage (NCBI taxonomy): Eukaryota > Metazoa > Chordata > Amphibia > Anura > Ranidae > Rana > Rana muscosa. Next base: position 774,859,908 of record CM055116.1, on the reverse strand, counting down.
TATCCATACAAGACCCAAAGGGGCTGGGGTGGGGGGGGGGGGGGTGATGGGGTAGCCATGCCATTTTTCTCAAGGATTTTCAGCCATATGGCGGCCAGGACAAGACATGACATTAAAGCCGCAAGTGGTTTTAAATGGCTTCTTTTTTTCCTTTACAAATGTCATTTTGTGCAAGGACAGTTCTAAACACGGGAAACACATGCCACTTCACAGGCATACTTTAGACACCCCCCAGGTACCATATTTAAAGGAAAATTTCACTTTTTTTTTTCACTTTATGCATCATTAAAATGACTGCTCCCGAAAAAACTTTAGTTTTTAAAATTTCTTTTTGCATTGATATATGTCCCCTGGGGCAGGACCCGGGTCCCCAAACCTGTTTTATAACATTAACATGCATATTGGCCGTTGTAATTAGCAATTTTGATTTCGAACGTTCGCGTCCATTATAACGAATAGGGTTCGAAAATTCGCGCGAACTTTCGGTCCGTTCGAAGGTTCTGGTGCGAACCGAACCCGGGGGTGTTCGGCTCATCCCTAGTCACTGTATCACTTGCCGTGCTTCTGTCATCTAGCCAACAATTCCACACCTTTTCAAATTTGTGCGGACAACCTCTAGACAAGTACGTGGCTCTATACAGGGGCAAACTGGTATTAACTAAGTTTTTCCAAAATTTAACAGAGGGGGGAGACGATTGTTTCCAATTCATTGTAATGGCTTTGCGCGCATAGTACAATAGTAGGGATAGGAGTGTTTTTCTGGCTCTGAGCATTGGCAGTTGGTCAACCAGTCCTAGCAAACAGTGTATGGGCTCACATGGGACGCAAGTCCCGGTGGCCTTATTGACCACCCGTAGCACTTCACTCCAATACTGTACAATTGCTGGGCAAGCCCAGAAAATATGGAAGAAACCCCCTGGCCGGTAGGAGCAGCGCCAGCACTCCGGAGAATGCTCCGGTGACATCTGGTGCAGCCTGTGAGGCGTGTAGTGAGCCCTGTGCACAATTTTATATTGGACTAATTTGTCCCTTGCTGAGATCAGAGGGGAGAAGGGATAATCCCAAACCTCCCTCCAGTCGTCCGCGTCCAGCCCCGGTATGTCCTCCACCCATTTCCTGCGGAGGGAAGATAGCTCGGGGATAGCAGCAACCAGCAGGGATCCATAGATCTGAGACGCGGGTTTCTCCAGGTCCTTCACCCGGATAGTAGATTCCAGCTCTGAGTATGCCAGTTCAACTGGCCTGCCCAAAAATTGGCACCTGAAGGCATGTGCAATTTGGAGATATCTAAAGTGGGCTCGGTCAGGTACGTTGAATTGAGCACATAAAGTGTGAAAGGGGGTGAGATCTCCGTTGGTAATGATATGTTTGAGGGTCAGTATTTTATACTTGGCCCAGGCCTGCGGATCGGGGATAGTGTGGAATTGCGATAGGTTGGGATTCAGCCACAGGGGGGGTGTGAGGAGACCAAGAGTTCGGCTGGGGTGCCCTTAGTGCCTCACTCGTCCTCCATGCCCGCATAGTGGTACGCATGGAAGGGGTGAGATTGTGAGGCGTTTTAGGCCCCCTGAATAGCAGTCCCTCCAGTGCCTCCAGGGACCCCACTATGGCTGCCTCCAGCACCGTTGCGGAGTTGGTCAGGTCCGGTCTCAGCCACCAGTGGGCGGTCACAAGCTGAGTGGCCAAATAATACTTGTAACAATCAGGGAGAGCCAAGCCGCCACTGTCCACAGGCCTGGTCAAGGTGGAATATTTGAATCTAGGTGGCCTGCCCCCCCAAATAAAGGAGAGGAAGAGTTGCCTGAGGGAATTAAAGAAGACTTTAGTCAGCCAGTGAGGGGAGTTCCGAAAAATATACGTGAGTTTAGGGAGGACTTTCATTTTAATCAGGTTAATACGCCCGATGAGAGAAAGGGGGAGGTTACTCCACGCCTTAAGTTTGGCTTTAATGGTCACCAGGACAGGGTCGAGATTGAGCCGCACAAAATCCCCAGTCTCCCTTGAGATAACAATTCCCAAGTAGGTGAACTGCTCAACCCACTGAAGCGTATCCAGCCTATAAATTTTAACGGGAACCCTATTCGTCTAAGCACCTCCCACAGATAGACCCATTCCACTGTGTCGAATGCCTTCTCTATATCCAAGGTGGCAATGGTTCTAGTACCCTGGTTAGTATGGGGGGCATGAATATTAGTGAATAATCTGCGTATGTTAATGTCTGTAGATCTACCGGGCATGAAGCCCGTTTGGTCGGAGTCAATCAGGGATTTTATCACTACGTTGAGTCTAGTGGCCAATAACTTGGTCAAAATTTTAAGGTCACAGTTGAGAAGTGCAATTGGCCTGTATGAGGCGCAGAACTTAGGGTCTCTATTAGGCTTAGGAATTAGAACTACATGGGCTTCTCTCATAGAGGGCGGCAAGGAGTCTTGATTCAAGCAAGCTTGAAACATCTGAGCTAGTTTGGGGGCGAGCAATTCTGTGTGGGCCCTATAGTACTCAATGGGCAGGCCGTCCGGCCCTGGGGTTTTACCTGCCGGAAAAGATTTAATGGCCAGTGTGACCTCTTCTGGGGTGATCTCCGAGACAAGGAGCTGCCTCTCTGTGTCAGAGAGCCACCCCAGGGCCAACGTGTCCAGCAGGGAGATCATAGGCGTAGGATCAAACCCGTCAGGAAGTGAAGAGACATAGAGAGAGGTGTAGAAAGTGTTGAATGCAGACAGAATATCCTCCTGAGAGGTGGCTAAAGCGCCATCTGCCGTGAGGATCTCCGATATAACCGCTGAGGGCCTGTCCTGCTGCGCTAGCATCGCCAGCAGTTTGCTATTTTTGTCTCCATGTTCAAAGTATGCCTGTCTGCTACCCTGTATACCAAGACTAGTGGCATCTGTAACATGGAGATGTAGTTCTCGCCTAAGCGATGACAGGTGCTCAAAATTGGAAACCGTCGGCGAGGCTGAATACTGATTCAGTGCCTCATCCACCCTACGCTGCAGGTCAGATACCCCGTCTCCCAGTTCTGCCTTTACCGCCGCCACAGCCGAGATATACTGACCCCTGCTGTGAGCCTTGGAGGCGTCCCAGGTCATCTCCAGAGAAGCCGACCCCGCATTGTGCGCCCAATATTCCCCCAGGGGGGAGAGAACTCTGTCGTGGACAGCATCGTTGTTGATCCAATGGGGTTGCAACCTCCAAAGGGCATTGTTCCGCGACCTGGTGGTCCTAATGGTCAATTTAAGGGGGTGATGATCAGAGAGGCCAGAGGGGAGATAACATGCCTCCTGAACGTTAGCCAGCATGGTGGAATTAGCAAAAGCCAGATCAATGCGGGAGGAGGTTCGAAATGTGGCCGAAAAACAAGAGTACGTTCTATCTTGGGGATGAAGCCACCTCCATGCCTCCTGGAACTCCGTGGCCTGAGCCCACGTTCCGAGATCAGAGTTAAAATTGGATTGGGGGGAAGGCCTGTCCAGGTCACGGGACAGCGTAGCATTAAAATCTCCCATGAACAGAACCTGCGCTGGGCAATGCGGAGCCAGCCTCTCATAGAGAGTGTACAGAGCCTGCACCTGACCGGGGGGAGGCAAATAGACATTCACTATGACATACTTTTGGGTATATACACTCAGAACTACCATAACGAATTTTCCCTGGGGATCCAGATGAACATCGTGTATCACACACGGTACACGTTTGCTAATCAGGATAGACACCCCACGAGAATATGAAGAGTAGGTCGCATGAAACGCCCTCTGTACCCAGGGCTTCTTCAGAGCCAGAACCTTGCTGCCGGTTAAATGTGTCTCCTGCAGTAGCACTATGTGGGGATTATGTATTTTCAAATATTGGAATGAGAGTGACCTCTTAAACTTCGAGTTGAGCCCCCGAACATTCCACGACAGAACGGTCAGGAGCTCAGCATCCGGAGGAGCCATCAAGGAACACCAGGGGGAAATAGAAGCAGGATGAGACCATCAACCCAACACATATAAGTAAACACAGTAGTGGCACACCTATTCAATAGGGTCAGAGACCCATAAGGTAATTGAGCAATACAGTAATTATCTGGACCTTCATAACAATTGAACCCTCCTCCCCAGAACATAAAACACCCTACCCAAACACCATACAAACCTAGCGTCAAGGGCCAAAAAAAATGGGGCCCAAGAGCCATAAAAACTGATGCAGGGTTTTGTCCCTTAACTGAGAGAAACATGAAATCTTTAGGTCACTGCGACCCCAAGAAGTCGGCCCGTAGGACCGCAGGTGAGGGAGAAGTTTCCGGGGAAGTCCGCCTCAACTCTGGGTGGGAGTTCAAGGTGTGGAGAGGGGAACAACTTGGGTCACCTTGGTTCATGAGCGAGGCAGTTCGTTAGTTGCCATTGGAGCTCCTTAGGCAGGAGTGAGTGGAAGTTCAATCAGCCGAAGTGAACATTTATGTAGATGGAACAAAGGTGAAAGCCAGCAGGGATAAGCAGGATTAGGGGCATAGAAGGGGGCAGTGCTGGGATTCATCAGAAGACAGGAGAGATGTTCATTGATGGGATAGTTGAAGCACATCTGTTCCCTGCCGGGTGAACTCCACCGTTGGTCCTCGGCTGTATAAGGTTAACGGGCGTCTAGCCGCGCCGCTGCCGCCTCCGGGGTATCAAAGAAATGAGTGTCGCTACCGTCAGTGACTCGCAGTCTGCTGGGATACAACAGGCCAAAGCGTATTCCCTTCTCCCGGAGCCGGCGTCTCACATCAGTGAAGGACTTGCGACGTTGCTGTACCTCCTGAGAGAAGTCTGGGAAGAAAAGTAGTCTGGTATTCTCATACTTAATGTCAGGCATGGCTCGTGCCGCCGCAAGAATGCGGTCCCGGTCCCGGTAGTTCAGCATTCGTAGCAGGAAGCGGCGTGGAGGGGCCCCAGGTCTCGAAGGGAGCGGTGGAACCCTGTGGGCTCTTTCAACCACAAAGGTAGATGCCGGGGCACCCAGGTCAAACAGGGTGGTCAGTAATTGCTCAGTAAATTCAGCAGGCCTAGGGCCCTCGGCCCTCTCGGGCAGTCCAATTATACGGATGTTGTTCCGCCTGAGGCGGTTCTCGGTGTCTATCGCGCGCTCCTGCAGCGCTTTCACTTGAATTTGGAGGGCCCGTATCTCCCTGGAGTCTGACCGGACCGTATCCTCCACCACAGAGACCCTGTCCTCCACCTCTGCAATGCGAGAGCGAAATTTATCCATATCTTGACGGAGAAGACCGACATCCACTGTCAAAAAATCAATCTTAGATGTCAGAGTTTCCTTACAGGATGTGATGGCTGCCAGGATCTCCCCTCCCGTGGGTGGCGCCGCCACCCCCGACTCCGCAGCCATCTGCATATTGGCCGCCATCCCAGCCGAGGATCGCCGTGGAGACGAAACAACTGCTGACGGGGGTATGTGAGGAGCCTTCGGGCCCTTATTTGTGGAGTAGCGGGTCCTAGGGCGGCCCATCCAAGCCTTACCCCAAAATTAGGGAAAGTTCAGGGGGGGGAGGGGTTCGCGGGCAGAGGGGCCCAGTCCAAAGGGGAGGACGGGGGGCACAGCAGAGACAGGGTGGAGAGGTGCAGGAGTGGGGCAGCCCCCCCCCGCAGTATTGTGAGGCAGTCAATCGCCCAAAGGATCCCAGGAGGAGGGGAGGCGTACCTGCGTCCGATGGATGGGGCCGGTCAGGAGGCCGGAAGATGGCTGCGGGCTGCAGGTGTGGATGCGTAGGAGCAGCCCTCCGAAAGTCGTCAGATGCAGTGCCGACCCCGATATGCTACTCTTTACTTGTGTTATTAGTTAGAATATTTTAATAAACATGCAAACGGAAGTTAACAAAAGCGTAGCAACCCACATTAAAAATGTACAAATTACTTTACCTCCTGTTGCCAGATCTATAATTATTATGCTTTCATTTAGGTCATTGATTAGTTTCAAATACCAAGAATCCCGTTACAAATTGGTGACGCACTGGTATCATACCCCCTTGCCTTTACACTCTATCTACCTCTCAGTTCCCGATATCTGCTGGTGATGTAACTCTGGGATGGGTGACCTAGTCCATCTCTTCTGGCCATGTCCTTTTGGACTGCCGTGAACCCTATGTAGCGCCCTACCCCAATGGTTGGGACGCTATTTCAAATTTAAGGGTGTCTGAGCCAATAGTTGGGCTCAGACTGTCGATTTGTATATAAATATGCCTCTGTTCTGGCTGTGGTGCTGCCTGATAGCATTTCCCCTTGTTGCCTGTAGGTGGCGTTGCCACTTCAGGCACTTGTTGGAACGCAGGCAAACCATGGTGTATTGAGTGACCCTTCTCGGCAGCGGTGCATTGGAATTGGTCAGCCTGCTGTGCCTGCTGGGAGGGGATACACAAGGGGCAGACGCCATTGATGGGGGCTCTTCACCTCATGGCCCTCCTGGCGCAAGGTATGTGTGTGTGATTCTGGTCTCGGGGCCACGTTGGCCTGAGGCTGCATCACTATCGAGTAGGCCCGGCTATTCTGGCTGGGGCCTGCATCCTGAGAGGGGATCCCAAGCTGTCCGTCCAAAAGGGAGGAAGCTGTCTTGATGAAGGGAACCGGGGGAGGACTTGCCCTGGAGGAGACCGGCAAAGCGCTGATGTCTCGGGTGAGGCCTGGTGACCTTGTTGAGGAGGGATCCAATCTACCAAAAGCCCTGCAGCTCGCCTGGTCGGCTTAAAGGCTCTTTTGCTGCACGGCTGGAAGTTTGGGACTTTGGATCCTGTGGCAGTGTTAAGTACAGAACGTACCTGGTAGTAGAGCCTGACTTGTAGGAGGAGACCTCTCTTACAGCCCTGGGGTGAGGATAGCGAGCTCGAGAGCGCAGCGAGGTAGGAGTGCCTGAGGTAGTTGTAGTAGTCTGGCACAGTGGCAGGGTGATGATCCTCCAGGGATGGCTGGAACTGTAGGCAGCAGTAAGTATGGTTGCAGGTCAGCGACCCAGGAGCTGGCAGGTACAGAAACAACAGGTAGCTGGAGCAGGGTGAGACAAGCCGGGTTAGGCGCAACACAGAGCAGCAGACAGAAGCAGGGTCAGACAGGCCAGGTTGGAGCAGGTAATTAGACGGTTGGATACAGGAGACTAAGTGTGGTCAGAGGTACAGGCAAGGTCTGGCAGAAGGTAGGCAAATAGAAGACTGAGCAGGGTCAAGGCAGTCAAGGCAAGCCAAGGTCAGGATTGGAGATATCGGATGGTCAAGCAGAGCCGGGTCGGTACAGGTAACAGATAGACAGGTATGCAGATTACTGGTAAAGAGCTGCAGATCAGGCATAATGGCGCCAAGTAGCGCCTAACATGCACGCGCGCGCACCCGCTGCAATTGGCGCACGTGTGCGTGCACTCGGCGTGCGCCGGCTCACAGGCACGGACTGATGCTGTTGCCTATTCTGCACAGGAGCATGTGTGCGCATGCGCGCACGCAAGAGCCTTCTTCCCAATCCAGCAGGTCCCTGACAGGCAGAGGATTCCAGGACTATCCAATTATCTAACACTAAAGAAAGGTCTGTGGCAGAGACCGACTCCATCTTAAGCAGTCTGTGGCAGAAACTGTCTTGTTACTGGTTCGTGCATCATCCCAGCTGCTAGGCCATGTGAGAGGGAACTATCCGGGTGAGCAAAATCCACTCTACAAGTACCTTGAACTAACTTTGCGTATTCTGTACCGCGTGCCTGAACCTTCCCCTACTCTTTTCCTACGTTCTACTTTCTCTCAAGTTATACTGCAGAAGAAAAGAATGTTGAAGGTTTTAACTTTGTGTGGACATTGCATTTACTATAGACTTTCGTATCCTGACAACGAAGCTAAAGAGGTAACGTGCAAACCCAAAACAAACCAGCAGCTCCTACGGGGGTAGTGCTACACCTATAGCTCAAAAATGTACTTACCATCCAGTACCTAAAGACCTTGCGTACTTCCTCCTGCATCACAACTCAGTTCCCCTAAAGTGCTATAAAAGGTCAGTCATTATCCACTTATGCCGCGTACACACGATAGTTTTTCTTGCCATTTTTTTTCTTGCCGTTTTTCACGTCGTTTTTTTTCATGTTTCCTCTCAAGCCTGTCTTGCGTACACACGATCATTTTAAAAAACGATCAAGCAAAGCGCAGTGACGTATACCACGTACGACAGCACTATAAAGGGGAAGTTCCGTTCTAATGACGCCACCCTTTGGGCCGCTTTTGCTAATTCCGTGTTACCGCGTGTTAGTTAAAGTTTGGTGAGAGACGATTCGCGCTTTTCAGTCTTCGTGCTTTGAAGATCGTTTTGTGGAGTTCAGTTTGTGCTTGTGGGTTTGTATCTGTTTGGCAGGGCTTGTAGTCAGTTCGTATCTGTTTATTCAGTGCGTTCTCGTCTGCTCGGTCCTGTTTTTCAGCTTGTTCTTCATAGGCCTTGCTGTTCTTCCGTGCGTTCTTTTAGTTCTTTCTGAGCTTGCGAGCGTTATCTAGCCATGTTGCGGCTACGTACTCGTCGGAGAGTTCGTGCTGTAGTTGGTGCAGGGGTTCATGCTGTATCCTGATTCCATGCCATGAGCAGGGTCAGGAGGAGTTCATGGACCAAGAATTGGTTGCTCCAGCGGCACCAGTTCTGTCATATGCCTTTGTTGCGGGAGATCAGGGAGAATAATCCTGATGACTATAGGAATTTTCTCCGGATGTCTGACCCCGTATTTCAGCATCTGTTGGCTTTGGTGTCCCCCTACATTACCAGGCAGGACACCGTTATGCGTGAAGCCATCAGTGCTGAGCAGAGGCTCATTGCCACGTTGCGATACCTGGCGACTGGGAGAAGCCTGCAGGACTTAAAGTTCTCCACAGGCATATCCCCCCAGGCTCTGGGTATCATTATACCAGAGACGTGTTCTGCCATCCTCCAAGTTTTGCAGGAGGACTATATTAAGGTAAGTGTTCTTATTTCAAATATCACATTATATGTATTTTTTAGAATGTTTTTTTTTGGGGGGGGGGGGTTTATTAGCAGTCCCTAATTCCCATGATTCTTAGCTGCAGGGAATTTCCCCTTTCTCCACATGCAAATTTTTGTTTTTGAATTTTTGCATTAGGCCTACATTAACATTTGCCTTACCTAACCTCTCCAGCATGCTATCCTGGGGCCATACCCACCTTGCCTAGTCCTTTCCATGTATTTTAATCTATGCTCCATCGTAGTGCTTTACCCTAAATGCCCCCTAAAGATTGCCTAGGAATGTAACATTTGTCCTAAATTCAGACAGAGTGCTCCAGCCTTCATTTGTGATCTCCCCAACTCATTTTTTTTTTTGCTTTTTTTGTTGCTTACTACTAATGTTTTAATTTTTCTGTTTCCCCCAATGTTGGCCATGAATGATTTTCTTAAATCTGCTTTCAATGTTTCAGTCTCAAAGTATTAATTTATTTTGGATTTCATTCCACAGTTCCCTTCTACGCCACATGAATGGCAGAATGTGGCATCGGACTTTGCCCAACAATGGAACTTTCCAAACTGTGGAGGGGCCATCGACGGCAAACATGTTCGGGTCATCCCACCACCCCATTCGGGATCCTTTTATTATAACTATAAGGGGTTCCACAGCATCGTCATGATGGCAGTGGTGTCGGCCACCTATGAATTCCTCTATGTGGACGTTGGCAAGAATGGCAGGATGTCTGATGGAGGAGTTTTTGCACAGACGGAGTTTGGGGAACGGCTCCTTTTGGATCAGCTGGCCTTGCCACCAGCGGAGCAGAATGTGGAGGGACTCCCATTTGTGTTTGTGGCGGATGAGGCGTTTGGCCTGGGTCCCCATTTGATGAGGCCATTCCCGCAGCGCACCCTCACCCCTAAGAGGAGGGTGTACAACTATCGGCTGGCCAGAGCAAGAAGGGTGGTTGAAAATGCCTTTGGCATCATGGCCAGCCGCTTCCGCCTGTTCCTCACCTCCATCCACCTTGCCCCTTACAAATGGAACCATGTTGTAATGGCGTGTTGTGTCCTACATAATTATCTCCGTGTGCATTCCACAAATTATCTGACTTTGACTGGGCCTGAGGCCACCTTAATGGAAGCAGAACATCTTGTGGCCCTGGAAGCTGCCCATCCAGGCTTGGCCCCCCAAACCGGACATGAGGTCCGTGACAAATATGTGGATTATTTTGTGGGTAGGGGGGCCATTGAAATGCCTGATGACTTTTAACCTTTTAATTTAGAAAAATAAAACATTATTTTTCTCAAAGATTGGTTTTGTGTATAATTTAAATAATGGTTTATGTTTTTCGGAGGTTTACCTAGTGGACTTGTATTGCCATGTGTATTGTGCATTCTTAATTTGCCTTCATTGTCAGTGTAAACACAAAACATTGCTTAGTTCACTTAGCACAACATTTACATAATGAAGCCACAACTTCTTGATACCAAAATACCATTTTTTATTTTAGTATTGGACAAATCCTTTTAAATGTAGATGTCCTAAACATTTTTTGCTTGTTAAAACGCCTGAACAGCCATGCATACAAAAAAAAAATATAAAAAAATATATCGGAAAAATTTACATTTACTAGTCCTAAAAGGTTCAATGAAAAACATACCTGCCAAAACACAGCAAGTTCAACGTTAATTTTTAAAAAAAACATTAGACACGCCCAAGCACAGCCATGATCTTTTGTAGCCTTTCCTCCACCCGCTTGGTATTTTCCCTGATCTCTATCAAGTCTCGCTTTAATTTTTGAAGGTCACGACAGCAGACCATCAGGTATTGGATCAGGATCTGGGCACTGTGATGTGTCAAATTTTTGGGGTCTTCGGCCAGAACTGCACCTACATTTAAAAAAAACCCATGTAGTATAGAATATGTAGGCCTACATCTATTAACCTGCATCTGTCTGGTTTGACACTGACCTGTTGAGGTGCCACTTTCCACTTCCACAACCTCACGTTCCTCTCCATTATTTGGGTCTGGGGCTATTGTTGAAGGTGTTGGATTTCGAGGCTCATCTGACGTAGCTTTTTGAAGCCCTATGGAGATTGCAAGAAAAGGTATATTTTCATTATTAATGTTGATTTTTGGGAGAAAAATAAACCATGAGAAAATAACTTGCAAACATTCTTTTGAAGTGTGGTCCATTTTTCAATGGACCCCCAGTGACAACAGGAACACATGATTGGATATACATAGCCAAATACATAGCATCTATTTTTTTAAACCAAGTTTGACACATTATAACACCCCAAAGTATATACACAGGATCACCTGTGTGTGACACCCTCAAACTTTGGGGCTTTTGGCCCACACTTGTACTACTGCGTTCAGATGTTTCATCAGCTGCTGAGCATTCTCTCCCTTAACATTACCATGCATATCCTTTTTTTTTTTCAAAAATGTCCTTTGGATTTGATCCCTAAAAATATTTGGTGACCAAATTCGCTACGCCCAAAAAATAAAAGAAAATGGGTGTTCACACTGGATGATCCAAAAACATTGTTTGATGACCTGTACGGAGAATGAGGTTTAATACGTCCGTTTACTTTGCGGACGAATCTGAAAGATGGTATCTTTCACTGTACGATATCAAAGACAAACATACACGACATAATACAAGTAATAATCTCTAGCAGGGAAAATAGCAATAAAAAACTTACTTTTTCGTATAACTTTCTTGATTCGTTTGTATTGGTCGGGCTCCCGCAACTTCAGATCAGACCATCGTTTTCTGAGCTGTTCCTTTGTTCTGCACACCCCGAATTTTTGGTGAAGACTTTTGACCACTTTGCCCATAATTTTGGACTTGACCAGATTTGGCCTTTTATACGGCCCGTGCTTGGCATCATAATCCTCCCTCTTTAAAATGGCGACCATCTCCACCATTTCCTCGAATGACATGTTGGATGCCTTATATCTCCTGGATCGGGATTTGGGCTCCTCAGGAATTTCATCCTCTGTCGAGGTAATCTCAGCCACCTGTGTCTCCGCCATGTTGCTAAGCACTACGACGAGCGAGAAGGGGCGGGGAAAGTACAATATCGAACGTCAGGGGCGGGGAAAGCATGCAGAGTTTCACGCATGCACAGTGTATATCAAGTGCAGATCCATGTGTCGAAAATACGTTCATTTGGCGGGAGAGGGAGTTCGCAACGAACGTGTTGACCAAGGTACATAACATTTTAAGGATTTGGGTTTCCGCAGAGGAGGAGATCTGTCCAAAATGCTGATTTGATGAATGTTGCCTGAAACATATGTCTTTTCTTGGTTCTTGATTTTACAGAGAGAATGAATACATTCAAAAACCCTGAGTTCATGGGGGAGTTCATTGACAAATGGAAGGAACTCCCTATCCTGTGGCAGACCAAAAGTGGGTCCAATAAAAACAAAACGGCCAGGACAGCAGCACTGGAGAGCCTGCTTGCATTTGTCCAAACCCAGATACCCACAACAACTCTCCAAGATGTGAAAACCAAAATTGCTACCATCAGGGGGACATACAGGACCCAGAGGAATATGGTCCTAAAGTCCCAGAGGTCAGGTGCTGCAGCAGATAAGGTTTATAAACCCAGTCTGTGGTACTACAGCAAGCTCTCTTTTCTGGATGACCAGCTGGAAGTGCGGGAATCTCTCTCCACCCTTCCCCCCAAAGGTCAATCCAGCCTTCCTTGTAGCCAGCCCTCCAGCCTTCCTTGCAGCTAGCCCTCCAGCCTTCCTGGCAACCCTGCTCTGGCTTCCTCTGAGGATCAAGATCAGGCCCTTGAGGAGGCAGATTTGGATATATGGAGCCAGGTAAAGTATTGATATCTCCATTTAGATGTTACAAAAGTGATGCATTTAAAATGAGGTTAGTATTGTTAGGTATTTTATGTAAAAAAAAATAAGGATTTAAAGACCAAGATACAGTAGTGGTCAATTTTGATGTGGACAAGGCAACAATATCAGGAGCCGGAATCTGTGAGACTTTTCTAAATTTGCACATTCATGTCAAAAATGTCTGGAGGTGAACAATGTGTGTGATTGATGGTGGCAAAAAAATAATAAAGTCCCTTTCTTTTTTTACAGCCAGAGCAGAGCCAGGAAGAGGGTGATGGTGGGGACCAGGAGGAGGCAGGGCCAAGTGGCACCCAGGAGGAGGCTGGGCCAAGTGGCACCCAGGAGGAGGCTGGGCCCAGCACAAGAGCCCAGATGCCTCCCCTGGTAATGAAACCACGAGGGCCAAGGAGAGGTAGGCAGGTGGAGGAGGAAACAAGAGCCTTTATCAAAGAGGCTACTGCGGCCCTGAGAGAGGCACCCTCTGCTGAGGAGGGCTTTGCCGCAGTCCTGGCCAATAAGCTAGCCCAAATGGACCTGCGGCAAAAGCTGTATAGTGAGACCCTCCTGTTGAAGGTGATCAACAAGGGATTGCTCGGTGAACTCACCAAGTTCACCGACATCACAGAGGTTGTCCCTACTCCTCCACCTCCTCCTCCTACTACTCCTCCTGCCACAACCTCTCCTCCTGATCCCAAGCCTCAGAGGAAGAAACCAACCAAGGCTGCAGGGAAGGCTGCAGGGAAGGCTGCAGAGAAGGCTACAAGGAAGAGAAAAAAATAATGCCTGCTGTAGTACCACAGACTGGGGAAATATATGACTTAGCTGTAGTACCACAGACTGGGGACATATATGACTTAGCTGCTGCGGTTCCTGACCTCTGGGAGTTCAAGCCAAGATTGGCCTCCTTTTTGGTTTTCACATCTTGGATGGTTGTTGTGGGGTCCAAGGGATGAACAAATGCAAGCAGGCTCTCCAGTGCTGCCATCCCCTTTAATTTGTTATGTTCCAAAATAAAGGATACTTTTTTTTGGCTTTAAATACTTGACTATGTGATTTGTATTTCAAAAGAGAGTTTGCTAGGGAGCAGGCAGGGACATTTCAAATAATATTATTGTTATTAACAAGGGACACAAACCTCCTTGAGGCAAAATGAGACAAATTTTGAAGGTTGGTGTGGGACATTTACCCAAACATAATTTAAGGAAAAAAAAAAAGGCCCTGAAAAATGAAGAGGCTAACTTAATTACTAAAAAAAAATGCAAAAAGAACCGAAAAAAAAATGATCTTTACATTTCTCCATGCATTTATGAGGGAGATGTGGCTTGAAAAGAATATTTTTCTATCATTAAAAAAATTAGGAATTACTTTAGAAACAAGTTTGGCATAACTCTCAATGTCATTATCAAAAGAGGGTAATTGTTCAAGCATTCTCTAAAGAAGAACGGAATGCGCAGCATTAAAACGATGCTATTAATTCAACCGTGACAAATGTGCCATATCGATTTCCAACGCTAGCTTTACCAAAACGAACGCTCCCGTCTCATAATTGATTCTGAGCATGCGCCTTTTTTTTCACGTCGTTAAAGCATACACACTATCGTTTTTCACGTCGTTAAAAAAAACGACATGAAAAACGACGTGAAAAAAGAGAGCATGTTCGAAATTTTTAATGGCCGTTTTTCACATCGTTAAAAATGTTCTGGATCATACACACGATCATTTTTAATGGCCATTTTTTTAATGGCATTTTTAACGGCATGAAAAACGATCGTGTGTATGGGGCATTAGTCAACACTGCATGCTCCTGTAAACCAGCGAAACAGAAGTCCAGCAACACTCCAATAACACAATGGCTGCAATGAGTTGAGGACATCAGGCTGCTGAAAGATTCGACCAGCTCCATCAAGAATTCAAATGAACATGTTTTAGGAATAAGGGATGAGCTTCGAGTTCAAGTCGAACTCATGTTCGACTCGAAAATTGCCTGTTCGCCCGTTCGCCGAACAGCAAACAATTTGGGGTGTTCGCTGCAAATCCGAAAAGCCACAGAACACCCTGTAAAAGTCTATGGGAGAAATCTAAAGTGCTAATTTTAAAGGCTTATATGCAAGTTATTGTCATAAAAAGTGTTTGGGGACCCGGGTCCTGCCCCAGGGCACATGTATCAATTAAAAAAAACGTTTTAAAAACTGCAGTTTTTTCGGGAGCAATGATTTTAATAATGCTTAAAGTGAAACAATAAAAGTGAAATAGTCCTTTAAATTTCGTACCTGGGGGGTGTGTATAGTATGCCTGTAAATCAGCGCTTGTTTCCCGTGTTTAGAATTGTCCCTGCACAAAATGTCATTTCTGAAGGAAAAAAAGTCATTTAAAACCACTCGCGGCTATAATGAATCCCCGGGTCCCCGTCAATACAGAGAAAAGTCATTGAAAAAAACATCAGGGGTCCCCCCACAGCACATTACCAGGCCCTTTGGGTCTGGTATGAATATTAAGGGGAACCCCTGCCGGTTTTTTTTATGATATTTATCTGTATTGCCGACCCGACAATTCATTAATACATGCAGTCGTTATAAATTACTTTTTTTCCTTCAAAAATGACATTTTGCGCAGCGAACCAAAATTTTAAAAAAATGTGACCCTTCAGGTCTGGCATGGATTTTAAGGGGAACCCCGCACCAAAATTAAAAAAAAAAATGGTGTGGGGTCCCCCCAAAAATCCATACCAGACCCTTATCCGAGCACGCAACCTGGCAGACCGCAGGAAAAGTGGGGGGGACGAGAGCGCTCCCCCTGAACCGTACCAGGCCACATGCCCTCAACATGGGGAGGATGTCCCCATGTTGATGGGGACAAGGGCCTCATCCCCACAACCCTTGCCCAGTGGTTGTGGGGGTCTGCGGGCAGGGGGCTTATCGGAATCTGGAAGCCCCTTTTAACAAAGGGGACCCCCAGATTCTGCCCCCCCTATGTGAATTGGTAACGGGTACATTGTACCCCTACCATTTCACAAAGAAAGTGTAAAAAAATTTAAAAAACACACAGACACAGTTGGGAAAGTCCTTTATTAAAAAAAAAACATTCCAGCGATGTAATCCAGTCTGTCCAACGTTGTTCTCTATGTCCCGCAGTGATCCGATGTCCAGCACTGCAGTCTCCTCCAGTCTCCACGCCACATGAAACCCCCATGACATACGAGGGGGCGGGGTCACCCGTCACATCATAGGGTAAGCCCCAGCTTTCCCCGCTTGCCAGGGAATAGCCAATGACGTAGGCGGGACACCGCCTACGTCATTGGCTATTCCCCGGCAAGCGGGGAAAGCCGGGGCTTACCCTATGATCTGACGGGTCACCCCGCCCCCTCGTACGTCAGACCCCGCCTACGTCATTGGCTATTCCCCGGCAAGCGTGAAAATCCGGGCTTTCCCAGTGACCCCGCCCCCCTCTGTTGTAACGCAGGTTTCCCATTTCACCAAGCACGGGGAATTCGGTCTCCCAAAAACCTGTACAGATGTTTGAAGTTGAGGCTATACTTGTGGCACTCGAAAAACAAAAACAAGAAATACTGCCATGGTGTAGTACTTAATAAAAGGCAATTTAATGAGCCAAATAGATTGCACTTACAAGATTTTTCAGTCTTCATAAGCGGTATAACAATATAGGTCAAAGATGGAGATCGTGGCGATATCGCCTTGTATGGATAATAAAAAAATTAAAATTTATTATAAAATTTTATAAAATATGATACTAAAAACTAAGCATTATTATTAATGCAATTAATATCCCAGTCAACATTTAGGCTAAAGGGTACATAGGATTTCATATAAAAAATCCATCTCGTTTCGAGTCTGGAAATAGCTCTAACCTTATTAGTACCCCTTCAATGGGGACGGATTTTATCCAAAGCTAAAAAAAAGGGTCCCTTTGAGTTTTTTTATCATGGTATTTAGGGTAATCTCTGCATAGACTATGTTTGCTGAACCCACATTTGATGTTCCCCACATGTTCAGACAAACCTACATGTAAGGCTCTTTTTGTCCATCCAATGTACTGTTTAGAACATGGACATTGTATTAAATACACAACACACTCAGTAGAGCATGTAATGAATGACTCTATATTATAAGATTTAGTCGATTGAAAGGTTTCACATTTCCGCCTCTGAAGGAATAAATTTGACAAATTTCTCATTTCCTGCAAGGAAAGAAACCTTTCATAGTTTGAAAAAAATAGATAATTTTAGGGGAGTCTATTACATTAGGAGCAATACTATGATGTAGAGAAGGTGCTCCTCTGTAGATAACCACAGGTCTATCTGGAATGGCTGGGCCAAGTATATTATCATTCTTTAATATATTCCAATGTTTATTAAAGATCTTTCTGACCGAAAAATATTGATTGGAATATCCTGTCACCATGGAGCAACCAAATTTGTTATCTGGTGCTTGATTAGCCATTCTCCATCCATTTAGCATAAGTTTTCTATCCATATTACCAACATTTTCAATTGTCGCATCAATCTCCTTCTCGGTGTAGCCTTTATCTAGAAATCTTGATTTCAAAACCTGAGCTTGCTGTTGGTAGTCCGAGATGGCAGTGCAATTTCGCCTAATGCGCTGAAATTGACCCTTGGGAACCGCTTTGAACCAAGAAGCATGATGGCAACTGGTTAGGGGGATATAAGCGTTGCGATCAGTCTCCTTAAAGTATGTGGTGGTAGTCAATTGCCCATCTTTAACAATGATGTTACGATCCAAAAAATGGATCTGGGATTGACTTGCCTCATACTGTAAGGAGATACCCCTATTGTTTTGATTGAGCTTCAAAAAAAAAAAAAAAAACGCTTCCAGGCCATGTTAGTGTGATATTACAGTATAGAGAGAGGCTACATCGGCAGTTGCCAATATGCAGCCCTCTCTCCATCCACAATCTACTAATAGGTTGATAACTTGTGTCGTGTCTCTCAAATAAGAGGGAGTCACAGCAACAAGAGGTTGTAAGAAATCGTCCACATACCTACCTATTCTCGCTGTAATCGAGTCTATGCCGCTAATGATAGGGCGCGTCGACTGGGATATTAATTGTTTTATTAATAATGCTTAGTTTTTAGTATCATATTTTATTAAATGTTATAATAAGTTTTAAATTTTTTATTATCCATACAACCATTTTTTATCCTTTTTTTTCAGGTCCGTATGAATTGTACATTGTTCTCATTGATTAGTACTGTGCTTTTATGCCTTTATGTACACCTTTTCTATATCATTTGTATATATGCGGCATCTGCCTTGGCCTCTCGTTTGCTGTGTTGCAACCCATCAGTATAAGACATTTATACTACATTTTCGCCACTAGCTGGCAGGAATTCCTCTTTCTTGGCTTCCGTTTATTTTCGTTCATTAAGTTTGCTTAGGCGGCCAGCAGTTAAAATGGCGGCACCGATCCGTTTCCATCATTCTATCTAGATTCTATCTAGAGCGGCCAACATTAAAGATGGTGCCGTGGCACTATTTAAACCCCATACGTAATGACAGCATCATTCGGCCAATCCCCAGACGACGTCCTATCGTGACAAAACGCGTAGGGTGGAGCCCGTGATGGTGACGTCATTACGTTTTCTCTTAAGAGATTGATGGGAAGCAAACAGCAAGCAGAAAGAAGCCTGTGGAGATGCCAAGATCTCCATCTTTGACCTGTATTGTTATACCGCTTATGAAGACTGGAAAATCTTGTAAGTGCAATATATTTGGCTCATTAAATTGCATTTTATTAATTACTACACCATGGGAGCATTCCTTGTTTTTTTTTTTTTTCGAGTGCCACAAGTATAGCCTCAACTTCAGACATCTGTACAGGTTTGGGAGACCGAATTCCCTGTGCTTGGTGAGACTACCTCACGGTGGTCATTTCAAGTCGGCAAGGAGATTTATTACTCACTTGGGTGTAAAGTATCTTGGAAGAAGGATCTCTTTTCACCAATTGTTTTACTACAATCTAATTTCTGCACTTTATATGGACTTTTGTTGGCCGAATTTGTATTTCACGGATTCTCACTGGAATGGGACTTTGCTTTAGTAATTTATTTTACTTCAGGTTTTTTTCCTTATTTTTTGGATCTATATCTTATTGAGATTTATATCACTCATTTGGTTATTTGTCTCAGTGTTTTGTTCATTATTATTTATTTGTTTATCACATCTCATATGTTTTACACATTGCTAGAGACTTATATCAATCATTCAATTGGATATCTGCTTTAGTTTTTCATTTTGAGAGTTTTTTCACCAATACTTTCCTAACATTGGTCGCATCAGTTGTTTTTAGATGTTTTTCACAATATTAGCACTGCATCTATTATTTATCACATTACATTTGTTTTTTTTTGTATTAAGACTTTTTGGTGCTGGCAGCTTTCACTTATTTATTATTAGTTTTTATCATTCCTAGTGCAGCGTTAACCTTCAGGGTTTTTTTTTTTTTTTTTTTACACATTTGTCATTGAATTAGGCCTGAGGTGAATATGGTAATATTAAGAAGATGGGCAAGGGAAGTGTAGACTGAATTTTTTTCTCTTTTGTGCTTCGGCAGCACTGATAATGTGTTTGACCTCCTTTCGTCTAACTTTTATACACTTCTCTTTCAGCTATACTCTGTTTCCTCAAATCTCCTATACACTGATCTTTTTCTCCTTTACTATCCTGCTTACCTTTTTTTAACCATATTTGGATTTTCTAACATTTACTCTTACTAATTTGCCTGACATATAACCTAGTTGCCTCCAAAATGGTTGACTTTAACAGTGCCCACTGATTATTGACTCCTGTCGTTTTACCCAAAACGTTTAATTCACTTTAGAAATATACTAATTTCAGCAAACGTTGACCTCTTGAAATCCAAAACTTAAATTTTTTTACATGATTTTTCAGTTCTTATATTAATATCAAACAAAAGATATTGGTAATCACAAGAACCCAAATTTTCTCTCACCTCAACATCAATCGATACCCTTTTGCTGATACTAGGTCTAGAATATTATTTCCTTGAGCTGGGCTTTTTTACTAACTGTTTTATTACATGTACTCGTCTCCATTACATCTCTGCTCCTACTTGTAATTGCAGTTTGAGAATTCGTTAAAAAGTCAGACATATTGAAGTCACCCATACTTAAAGGGGTTGTAAACCCTTATGTATATAGTGCAGGACTGAGAATGTCTTCAGTCTCCCCCATCCTCAGGCTTCACAGTCCCCCCATCCTCAGGTTTCACAGCCCCGCCATCCTCAGGCTTCACAGCCCCGCCATCCTCAGGCTTCACAGCCCCGCCATCCTCAGGCTTCACAGCCCCGCCATCCTCAGGCTTCACAGCCCCGCCATCCTCAGGCTTCACAGCCCCGCCATCCTCAGGCTTCACAGCCCCGCCATCCTCAGGCTTCACAGCCCCGCCATCCTCAGGCTTCACAGCCCCGCCATCCTCAGGCTTCACAGTCACCCCATCCTCAGGCTTCACAGCCACCCCATCCTCAGGCTTCACAGCCACCCCATCCTCAGGCTTCACAGCCACCCCATCCTCAGGCTTCACAGCCCAAATTCCTCAGGTTTCTCATCCCCCATCCCAAGTCCTCACAGTCCCCCATCCTCAGGCTTCCCAGTCTCCCCCATCTTCAGGCTTCTCCTTTCCCCCCTTCCCCAGTCCTTGCAGTCCCCCCCATCCTAAGTCCTCGCTGTCTACCCCCATCCTCAGTCTTTACAGCCCCCCATCCTCGGCCTTCGCAGCTTATCCTTTATCCTCAGTCTTCATAGTCCCCGCTGTTCTCAGTCTTCACAGTAGACGCACCAACTAGAAATAAAGCGTCACTGGATCTACTGATTACCAACAATACAGACCTGATCACGGATGTGGAAATATGGGGCAATTTAGGAAACAGCGATCACAGGTCAATTGGCTTAAGCATAAATCACACAAATAGGAAACAAGGAAAATACAAATACATTGAATTTAAAAAGAGCCAACTTTCCTAAACTACGAACATTGCTAGAAGGAATAAATTGGGATAAAATCTTAGGAACAAAAAACACAGAGGAGAGATGGGTTTGCTTTAAGAGCATATTAAATAAGGGCATTTAGCCAATGCATCCCATTGGGTAATAAATTTAAAATAGCGAACAAAAGTCCTGGATGGCTAAACTCCAATGTAAAAATGCATATAAAAGCAAAGGAGAAGGCCTATAAAAAATACAAGGTTGAGGGATCATCATCAGCATTCAGACTTTAAAAAGAATGCAACAAGAAATGTAAGGGTGCAATTAGGGCGGCTCAGATAGAACATGAAAGACACAAAGCAGAGGAGAGCAAAAAAAACAAAAACAAGAAAATCTTTAAATATGTAAACATTAAAAAAGGGAGGACAGGCCATGTTGGCCCCATAAGAAATAAGGAAGGACATCTGGTTACAAAGGATGGGAAGATGGCAAAGGTATTGAATGTATTCTTCTCAGTCTTCACGAGGGAATCGGGGGGGGGGGGGCTTCAGTAACCAAAACTGCAGTGTTTATTCTCGTGACACATCACAGGAAGCACCTCCATGGTTAACAGAGGACAGAATTAAAATTAGACTTGGGAAACTTAACATTAATAAATCATCAGGAACAGATGGCTTGCACCCGAGGGTACTTAGGGAACTCAGTCAAGTAATTGCCAGACCATTGTTCCTAATTTTTACTGACAGTCTACTGACTGGAATGGTACCAGCTGATTGGAGAAAAGCCAATGTAGCACCAATATTTAAAAAGAGCCCAAAATACATCCCTGGGAATTACAAACCAGTTAGCCTAACATCAATAGTATGCAAGCTTTTGGAGGGGATGATAAGGGACTATATACAAGATTTTAGTAATGAGAACGGTATAATTAGCAGTAATCAGCATAGATTCATGAAGAATCGTTCTTGCCAAACCAATCTATTAACCTTCTATGAGGAGGTGAGTTGCCATCTAGATAAGTGAAGGCCCGTAGTATCTGGATTTTGCAAAAGCATTTGACACAGTTCCCCATAAACGTTTACTGTACAAATTAAGGTCCGTTGGCATGGACCATAGGGTGAGTACATGGATTGAAAACTGGCTGCAAGGGCGAGTTCAGAGGGTGGGGATAAATGGGAAGTACTTGAAATGGTCAGGTGGTGGGGTAGTGGGGTCCCCCAGGGTTCTGTGCTGGGATCAATCCTATTTAATTTGCTCATAAACGACCTGGAGGATGGGGTAAACGGTTCAATCTCTATTTGTGAACTATACTATGCTAAGCTAGGGCAATAATTTCTCCGAAGGATGTGAAAACCTTGCAAAACGATCTGAACAAATTAATGGGGTGGGCAACTACATGGCAAATGAGGTTTAATGTAGAAAAATGTAAAATAATGCATTTGGGTGGCAAAAATATGGATGCAATCCATACAATGAGGGGAGAACCTCGGGGGGAATCTAGGATGGAAAAGGACCTGGGGGCCCTAGTAGATTATAGGCTCAGCAATGGCATGCAATGCCAAGCTCCTGCTAACAAAGCAAACAGAATATTGGCATGCATTAAAAAGTGGATTAACTCCAGAGATAAAATGATAATTCTCCCGCTCTACAAGACTCTGGCCGCACCTAGAGTATGCTGTCCAGTTCTGGGCACCAGTCCTCAGGAAGAATGTACTGGAAATGGAGCGGGTACAAAGAAGGCCAACAAAGCTAATAAAGATTCAAAAGAAAGGAGGTGGGACTGTAGCAGTGCTTAAATGGGGTAATACCATAGCAATGGAAGACTCAAATACAATTTGATTAAAAGAGTTTACAAAAAGCTTTATTAATTATACAAAATCGATAAAAATAGAGTGGTAACACAATATCGGTCATTTAAAATAAAGTGGTTCCGAATGATGGTTGCATTAGAAAGTCAGTGGTGGGTTGAGTGATCATACGTTATCCCGACATGTTTTTCCTTTAGGCTTCATCAGGGGATGTATGTGTCAACCATACACAAAGAAAGCAACTATATAATTACGAAAAGAGAGAAAGACAAAATTAGAATACAAAAATTAGAATACAAAATTAGGTAGATTTCCAAAATAAATGTTGTTCTGTTGACAGGTCCACCAGTAGAGAAGGGAACTTACCACCAAGGGCCCTAATGCCCTTATGCAGATGGAAAATACCACAGGGGCTTGGGAATGGGGGAGAGACCACCCAAGCAGTAAAGGCCAGACCAGAAATCAAGCAACTATGCAAGCACAAGGAGCGCTCTAAAGACCTGGCCAAAAAAGAAAGGAAATAAACAGAAATTCAATCAAGCAGTGCCGCTGAAAGAGGCTTTGAAATGCATGTATTTATCAATTCACTGAACCAAGAACAGTAACCACAAAACAGGTGTTGCTTAAAAAAGTTTATCATATATGTACATATACATGAATTGCAAGAATCTCCATCAGAGTACTTACTTAAAATCAAGATTCAGAGTAACACAGGGGGAGGGGATGCCTGTGGATAGGATACCGAATATATCCAAGAAGAGAGACTTTATAGAGGATCTATTCAGCACCCCGAATGTGTCCAAAAAAAAAACTTATCCAGAGATTTTTTACTCTAGGAACAGAGCATAAAGAACATCTAAAACGAAATAAGATATGTAGAAAAATAATGAGGAATAAATGGGATGAAGTGAAGAAATGGAGTAAAAAATAATAAAATAAAAAATATAAATAAAAATAAGATAAAACTAAATTGTTAAAAAAAAAAATAAAGTGGCATATTAGAAGTATATAGTATGGTGAAGTCGTTTAAACATAGAGCATATACATATAAAAAATATGTATATATAAAAAAAAAGTAAATAGTTCATGAATAATGGAAAAATGCTTATAGTGTGTAATAAAAGTATTAATAATGTAAAGTATAGCAAATAGAGATAAATAAATAAAAGTATATAGATAATTAGAGATATATATGTAACACTTGTGTGTCCCGGGCAATGTAAAGTAGTTACATAGGGAACATGGAAAGTAGATAAGGAGAGATTGGAACAAACATCAGTGGACAATGAGAGACACCAGGGTATCAGCGATCCATACCTTTGTTAAGAAATCTGTATTGCGTCAGGTCGCCCCCAAGCTCTGGCAGATCTGACAGCCTGAGCCGCCGGCTTAAGAGCACTCACCACTCGGCTGGCGTGTGACGTCACCAGTCGAGTGCGGACGTGAGGGTGCCAATGCGCAGGCGCCAAGATCCTCGGGACACACAACCAGACTTCAGCGACCAGAAGGCCAAGCGGCGAAGTAGTTGGGAGGCGTGGCTAGAGCATACTAGGTGGAGAGAAAACACAGCCCTGCTCGTTCCTATGCAACGGTTTAACCCTGAGGTCTCCGACGATGGAAAAGGCCGACGAAGTGTGGGGAGATCTGTAGGCATCTAACAAGGTTCCGGATAGACATCCCAAAGTGAGAGAAAAAGAGGATCAAGGAGTTGCACAGGCACAAAACGGGCATCGATTAGGATATTAATCCCAAAAGTGCCCTGGGCATCTGTATGATTGCAAATGTATGCCCATTGATGAGATCAGACCCCGCCACCCGCAGGGCACCCCCCCATCCCAAGGACCTCAAGGTGGCAGTGCCCCAAACCAAAGGAAGCGCGGAGACAGCCAACCAAGGTAAAGCTGGATCTGCAATCAAAGTGGAAAAGCAACAGGGAGATTTCAACCAAGAAAGGAGGCATAGACATTAGTAATATACAAAAAATAAATCAATAAAGAAATATTATAAAATACAAAAAACATACTTATAAAGGATTAACAAATAACAAAATAAGAGACGGGAAAGGAAATATATACAATAATAATGATAAATCATACTAAAAATTATATGAAGAATGGGCGAGAAGAGATCAAAGAATATATACATCATGGAAAGGGAGGGAAGGGGGGAAAGGAGGAGGGGTTAGGCTAAGGAAGGAAAAGGTGAAGTGGGAAGGGGGCAAAATAGGGAAAATATAGAAAAAAGATGAGGGGAAGAAAAGAGGGGGGAAGAACGGGACTACCAGGTGGAGAGAGGAAATAGAGAGGGAACACGGCCAAGAAATACATGAATTATAGAAAGGGTTTAAAGCTTAAAGTCTCATTAAAACCTGGAAAAGGGTCGCTTTCCGATTGTATCTCCAGCGAGCCTCAAGTTGTAAAAGAGTTTTGTCAGCACTTCCTCCTCTTACATTAGGCTGGAAGTGTTCCAAAGCCATAAATCTGATCATTTTATGATCAAAGTTATGGAAGAGGCCAATATGGCGACTAATGACTGATTCCATTTTACCTTTAAAAATTAGTTTAATATGATCACGAATACGTTTGAGGAAGGTGCGTTTGGTCTTTCCAATATAAAAGCCACCACATTGGCAAATTGCTAAATAAACAATGCCAGGAGTTTGACATGTAATTCTATGTTTCGAGTGGTAAGTCTGCCCCTCCGGGAGAACACAAGTGGTGCTATTCATTAGGAAGGGACAAACGTCACAGTGACCACAGGGGAAAGTTCCTGGGTTCAAACATTTTACAGGATTAGAGACCTCAAAGTGGCTGTGGACAAAGCAATCCTTAACCACTTGACAACTGGGCACATAACCCCCTTCCTGCCCAGGCGAAATTTCAGGTTTCAGCGCCGTCACGCTTTGAATGACAATTGCGCAGTCGTGCGACGTGGCTCCCAAACAAAATTGACGTCCTTTTTTCCCCACAAATAGAGCTTTCTTTTGGTGGTCTTTGATCATTTCTGCGGTTTTTATTTTTTGCGCTATAAACAAAAATAGAGCGACAATTTTGAAAAAAACACAATATTTTTTAATTTTTGCTATAATTAATATCCCATTTTTTTTTTTTTAAAAACTATTTTTTTCCTCAGTTTAGGCCGATACGTATTCTACATATTTTAGGTAAAAAAATAAATCGCAAAAAGCGTATAGTGATTGGTTTGCGCAAAAGTTATAGCGCCTACAAAATAGGGAATAGAATTATGATTTTTTTTTTATTTATTTTTTTTAATTTTTTTTACTAGTAATGGCGTCGATCTGCAATTTTTTTTTTTGTGACTGTGACATTACGGCGGACACATCGGACACTTTTGACAAATTTTTGGGACCATTCACATTTATACAGCGAACAGTGCTAAAAATATGCACTGATTACTGTATAAATGTGAAAAATAGAAAAAATATTGCGCTAAGTGTAAAAACTAAAAAACAAGAAACAAAAAGCAGCTACACAACAATGTGACGAAAATTGTAAACGTGATAGAAATAAAAAAGTAGCGCTGGTAATTAAGGAAAAAACAAATAAATGTCTCTCAAAATATATAGTGAAAAATAAATGAATATCACACCAACCTAAAGGGATGTGTATGAGTTCACTATAAACTCCATAAAAAACAACATATGTAATCGTGAAGGAAAAAGAAAAACATGTGCAGTGTCCGTCAAAATAACCCGTGAAGGCACAATGCAAGGAAGGACATGTAGGCTGTAGGTCATCAAGGAAAAAACATCTTCCGACTATAGGAGATAGATTAAACACTCTTACCAGAGTCCGTGGATCTGCCTACCGAGGTAGCAGATCATGTAAGCATGGGAGATCCAGCCACAGGACCAGTCGGCTTGTCTGATGACTCCTAAGCTGCTGGAATCTTGGCCGTTACGACTCGACAATCCTTAGATCCGAACCTTGGATGGATATCCCCAATGGATACAACGAACCTGAACTCCTAGGGTATCACCCTGTTTCCAATTGGTATAGGAGAGATTCGACCACCAAAGACCCCCGAAGGGGGTAACTGAATGATGCAGAGTAACTCCAGGTAAGCCCTAGTTTTTGTAGAATGGGTCTTCGCCCCAAAACTTCAAGAGTCCTTGTTAAGTCTTTGGCAGCTTCCAGCAGACACACAGCTCATCACAACAGGTGCAATCCCATACTCCTCCTCCCCAGGATTGCACCTGTTGTGATGAGCTGTGTGTCTGCTGGAAGCTGCCAAAGACTTAACAAGGACTCTTGAAGTTTTGGGGCGAAGACCCATTCTACAAAAACTAGGGCTTACCTGGAGTTACTCTGCATCATTCAGTTACCCCCTTCGGGGGTCTTTGGTGGTCGAATCTCTCCTATACCAATTGGAAACAGGGTGATACCCTAGGAGTTCAGGTTCGTTGTATCCATTGGGGATATCCATCCAAGGTTCGGATCTAAGGATTGTCGAGTCGTAACGGCCAAGATTCCAGCAGCTTAGGAGTCATCAGACAAGCCGACTGGTCCTGTGGCTGGATCTCCCATGCTTACATGATCTGCTACCTCGGTAGGCAGATCCACGGACTCTGGTAAGAGTGTTTAATCTATCTCCTATAGTCGGAAGATGTTTTTTCCTTGATGACCTACAGCCTACATGTCCTTCCTTGCATTGTGCCTTCACGGGTTATTTTGACGGACACTGCACATGTTTTTCTTTTTCCTTCACGATTACATATGTTGTTTTTTATGGAGTTTATAGTGAACTCATACACATCCCTTTAGGTTGGTGTGATATTCATTTATTTTTCACTATATATTTTGAGAGACATTTATTTGTTTTTTCCTTAATTACCAGCGCTACTTTTTTACTACTGTATAAATGTGACTGTCAGGGAAGGGGTTAACCACTAGGGGCGATCAAGGGGTTAATATGTTCCCTGCTAGATGTTCTTACTGTGGGGGGGAGGGGACTGACTGGGGGAGGTGACTGATGGTTGTCCCTTTGTACAAGGGACACACCATCCGTCTCCTCTCCCCGACAGGACGTGGATCTCTGTGTTTACACACAGAGATCCACGTCCCTGGCTCTGTGACAGCCGATCGCTCGTACCTGGCGGACATCGCGGCCGCCAGGCACGCGCATCGGCACTCGCCTGACACGGCGGGCACAGTTTTTCCCCGACGCGCGCCCGCGGTGGCGCGCATCGCGGAAGTAAATAAGAGGACGTCCATAGACGTCCTATCAGCAATTGACGACCGCTTTGCGGACGTCTTTTGCTTATAGCCCGGGCGCGAAGTGGTTAAGAGAGGGAGCCTGTCTATAGGTGATTTCGGGATACTCCCCAACATATTTATTGATAATTGGGTCGGCTGACAACAAAGGACAAAATTTGTCCACTATTCTCCTAATTTTACGATGCTCCGCTGAGTATTGTGTGATTATTCTTACATTGTCTGACTTTAGGGTTTGTTTGTGAAAAAAAATAAGAGAGTTGCGATCTTTCTGAAATACTCTGTTATAGGCCCTTTTTAAGCCCTGTACACACGATCGGATAACCTATGGATTTTCGTCCGATGGATTTGTCCATCGGAAATCCGATGAAACTGTTTTTCATCAGTCTTGGCCACACACCATCAGTCAAAAAACCGACCGTTCCAAACGCGGTGACGTAAAACACTCAGATGAGCCCAGAAAAATGAAGTTTAATGCTTCTGAGCATGCGTCGACTTGATTCTGAGCATGCGTGGGTTTTTTAACCGATGGACTTGCCCATAGACGATCAGAAATTCCCATCGGTTTTTTATCCATCGGAAAATTTTAAAACAAGTTCTATTTTTTCCAACCGATGGAAAAAAGACCGATGGGTACCATACACGATCGGTTTGTCTGATGAAAACCATCCATCGGACGTTTTTCATCAGTTAAACCGATCGTGTGTACGGGGCTTTAGACATGAGTGACTATATCCCCTACTTTTCAATCTACAGTACAAATCGTCAGCAGCCTTCTGAACGTCAATGTCACGACTAGTGATGAGCCGAACACCCTCGGGTTCGGTTCGCACCAGAACCCGCGAACGGACCGAAAGTTCGTACGAACATTAGAACCCTATTAAATACAATGGATGCGAACGTTCGAATTCTAAAGTGCTAATTATAACAACTATTATGCATGTTATTGTCCTAAAAAGGGTTTGGGAACCCGGGTTGTGCACCAGGGGACATGTATCAATGCAAAAAGAAGTTTTAAAAACGGTCGTTTTTCGGGAGCAGTCATTTTAATGATGCATAAAGTGAAAAAAAAAAAGTCAAATATTCCTTTAAATATCGTACCTGGGGGGTGTCTAAAGTATGCCTGTGAAGTGCCACGTGTTTCCCGTGTTTAGAACTGTCCCTGCACAAAATGACACTTCTAAAGGAAAAAAAAGCCATTTAAAACTGCTTGCGGCTTTAATGTAATGTCTGGTCCCGGTAATATGGATGAAAATCTTTAAGAAAAATGGCATAGCTACCCCATGACCCCCCCCCCCCCTACCCCAGCCCATTACCAGCCCCTTTGGGTCTTGTATGGATATTAAGGGGAACCCCGCACATAAAATAAAAAAGGCCCTATATACTCTGAACAGCCGTATACAGGCGGTGCATACAAGACAGGGACTGTAGGTTTGTTCTTATGTAGAATGTGTTTGTAATTTTGAACAGGTACATTGTTGAAGTGTAGCTCCAGCCCAAAAATCTATTTTTAAACTTTTTGGAAAACATAGGTAAGGGTTATCACCCCTGTAACATTTGTTTTGCTGTCTGTGCCCCTGTTCAGAACATTTCACCTCACTTTCCGTCCCAATGACAACTGTTTTTGAAATGTGGTGTTTTTCTTGAAACAAGGATTGCTGATAAAGCATCAGTAGAGAGGAGACACCTTTCTCCCATATTAATTCTTACAGGAGAGAATTTTCCTTCCTAGGGGTAGATTTCCTCTCACTTCCTGTTGTCTTCTTGCGTTTGCAAGTAGGAGTCGTTTGTAAGTTGGATGTTTGAAAGTAGGGACTAGGGATGAGCTTCGTGTTCGAGTCGAACATACGTTCGACTCGAACATCGGCTGTTCGATCGTTCGACGAAGATCGAACGATTTGGGCCGTTCGCGCCAAATTCGAGTGACGCGAACGGCCCACAATGCACTACGCCATCGCAGTGTCATCCAGGCGCTGTGATTGGCCAAGCATGCACTGTGACCCCGCATGCTTGGCCAATCACAGCGCCGGCAGCGAGGAGAGCAATGATTGGCCACAGGCAGGATGCCTGTGGCCAATTATTGCTGAGGGTGTTTAGTACACGCCCCACACTATAAAAGGCCGCCAGCACGGCGGCCTAGTGTAGTGTGTTCCGGAGCAGGGATAGAGCAGCATAGGCAGGGACAGTGACTTTTATTTCTTTCTTGCTTAACCTGGATTCCTTTAGTTTAGGGAAAGAGAAGGATAGGTAGGGAGAGTGTCAGTGTGTTTTGTGCTTGTGCTATATTGTGCTTAAAAAAAACATTTTTTCTAGGGACAGAAAACTGTAGGTAGGGAGAGTGTCAGTTTCTTTCACTGTCAAAGTCCTTGTTTCCAGGGACCTGGAAGGACAGTGAGTGAATTCTCCTTGTGCTAAATTGTGCTTAAAAAAAACATTTTTTCTAGGGACAGAAAACTGTAGGTAGGGAGAGTGTGTCAGTTTCTTTCACTGTCAAAGTCCTTGTTTCCAGGGACCTGGAAGGACAGTGAGTGAATTCTCCTTGTGCTAAATTGTGCTTAAAAAAAACATTTTTTCTAGGGACAGAAAACTGTAGGTAGGGAGAGTGTGTCAGTTTCTTTCACTGTCAAAGTCCTTGTTTCCAGGGACCTGGAAGGACAGTGAGTGAATTCTCCTTGTGCTAAATTGTGCTTAAAAAAAACATTTTTTCTAGGGACAGAAAACTGTAGGTAGGGAGAGTGTGTCAGTTTCTTTCACTGTCAAAGTCCTTGTTTCCAGGGACCTGGAAGGACAGTGAGTGAATTCTCCTTGTGCTAAATTGTGCTTAAAAAAAACATTTTTTCTAGGGACAGAAAACTGTAGGTAGGGAGAGTGTGTCAGTTTCTTTCACTGTCAAAGTCCTTGTTTCCAGGGACCTGGAAGGACAGTGAGTGAATTCTCCTTGTGCTAAATTGTGCTTAAAAAAAACATTTTTTCTAGGGACAGAAAACTGTAGGTAGGGAGAGTGTGTCAGTTTCTTTCACTGTCAAAGTCCTTGTTTCCAGGGACCTGGAAGGACAGTGAGTGAATTCTCCTTGTGCTAAATTGTGCTTAAAAAAAACATTTTTTCTAGGGACAGAAAACTGTAGGTAGGGAGAGTGTGTCAGTTTCTTTCACTGTCAAAGTCCTTGTTTCCAGGGACCTGGAAGGACAGTGAGTGAATTCTCCTTGTGCTAAATTGTGCTTAAAAAAAACATTTTTTCTAGGGACAGAAAACTGTAGGTAGGGAGAGTGTGTCAGTTTCTTTCACTGTCAAAGTCCTTGTTTCCAGGGACCTGGAAGGACAGTGAGTGAATTCTCCTTGTGCTAAATTGTGCTTAAAAAAAACATTTTTTCTAGGGACAGAAAACTGTAGGTAGGGAGAGTGTGTCAGTTTCTTTCACTGTCAAAGTCCTTGTTTCCAGGGACCTGGAAGGACAGTGAGTGAATTCTCCTTGTGCTAAATTGTGCTTAAAAAAAACATTTTTTCTAGGGACAGAAAACTGTAGGTAGGGAGAGTGTGTCAGTTTCTTTCACTGTCAAAGTCCTTGTTTCCAGGGACCTGGAAGGACAGTGAGTGAATTCTCCTTGTGCTAAATTGTGCTTAAAAAAAACATTTTTTCTAGGGACAGAAAACTGTAGGTAGGGAGAGTGTGTCAGTTTCTTTCACTGTCAAAGTCCTTGTTTCCAGGGACCTGGAAGGACAGTGAGTGAATTCTCCTTGTGCTAAATTGTGCTTAAAAAAAACATTTTTTCTAGGGACAGAAAACTGTAGGTAGGGAGAGTGTGTCAGTTTCTTTCACTGTCAAAGTCCTTGTTTCCAGGGACCTGGAAGGACAGTGAGTGAATTCTCCTTGTGCTAAATTGTGCTTAAAAAAAACATTTTTTCTAGGGACAGAAAACTGTAGGTAGGGAGAGTGTGTCAGTTTCTTTCACTGTCAAAGTCCTTGTTTCCAGGGACCTGGAAGGACAGTGAGTGAATTCTCCTTGTGCTAAATTGTGCTTAAAAAAAACATTTTTTCTAGGGACAGAAAACTGTAGGTAGGGAGAGTGTGTCAGTTTCTTTCACTGTCAAAGTCCTTGTTTCCAGGGACCTGGAAGGACAGTGAGTGAATTCTCCTTGTGCTAAATTGTGCTTAAAAAAAACATTTTTTCTAGGGACAGAAAACTGTAGGTAGGGAGAGTGTGTCAGTTTCTTTCACTGTCAAAGTCCTTGTTTCCAGGGACCTGGAAGGACAGTGAGTGAATTCTCCTTGTGCTAAATTGTGCTTAAAAAAAACATTTTTTCTAGGGACAGAAAACTGTAGGTAGGGAGAGTGTGTCAGTTTCTTTCACTGTCAAAGTCCTTGTTTCCAGGGACCTGGAAGGACAGTGAGTGAATTCTCCTTGTGCTAAATTGTGCTTAAAAAAAACATTTTTTCTAGGGACAGAAAACTGTAGGTAGGGAGAGTGTGTCAGTTTCTTTCACTGTCAAAGTCCTTGTTTCCAGGGACCTGGAAGGACAGTGAGTGAATTCTCCTTGTGCTAAATTGTGCTTAAAAAAAACATTTTTTCTAGGGACAGAAAACTGTAGGTAGGGAGAGTGTGTCAGTTTCTTTCACTGTCAAAGTCCTTGTTTCCAGGGACCTGGAAGGACAGTGAGTGAATTCTCCTTGTGCTAAATTGTGCTTAAAAAAAACATTTTTTCTAGGGACAGAAAACTGTAGGTAGGGAGAGTGTGTCAGTTTCTTTCACTGTCAAAGTCCTTGTTTCCAGGGACCTGGAAGGACAGTGAGTGAATTCTCCTTGTGCTAAATTGTGCTTAAAAAAAACATTTTTTCTAGGGACAGAAAACTGTAGGTAGGGAGAGTGTGTCAGTTTCTTTCACTGTCAAAGTCCTTGTTTCCAGGGACCTGGAAGGACAGTGAGTGAATTCTCCTTGTGCTAAATTGTGCTTAAAAAAAACATTTTTTCTAGGGACAGAAAACTGTAGGTAGGGAGAGTGTGTCAGTTTCTTTCACTGTCAAAGTCCTTGTTTCCAGGGACCTGGAAGGACAGTGAGTGAATTCTCCTTGTGCTAAATTGTGCTTAAAAAAAACATTTTTTCTAGGGACAGAAAACTGTAGGTAGGGAGAGTGTGTCAGTTTCTTTCACTGTCAAAGTCCTTGTTTCCAGGGACCTGGAAGGACAGTGAGTGAATTCTCCTTGTGCTAAATTGTGCTTAAAAAAAACATTTTTTCTAGGGACAGAAAACTGTAGGTAGGGAGAGTGTGTCAGTTTCTTTCACTGTCAAAGTCCTTGTTTCCAGGGACAGAGAAGGACACCTGAAGGTAGCCCTTATTGCTTTTTTCCCATCTCCCTGCAGGCCATCTATTAGAATGTCTGGAAGGCAAACAAGGAGAGGCAGACAGTCAGGAGGCAATAAAAGAGGGCAAGCAGGCTCTGTGTCTGGGGGCAACAGTGCTGGTCGTGGACGCGGTGCATTGTCATCAGCACATGGCCATGGGACACGCTTGTCCTTCTTTTCGGCAGCTGGACATGTTGAGCCACATCATGCCGAAGACTTGGTAGAGTGGATGACCAAGCCCTCCTCCTCCTCCTCATCCTCTCTCACCCAGGCTCAGGGTACTGGAAAAGCAGCTGCCAAAGCGTCCTCTTCCCTGGTATCAATGTCAGACTCATCATCAGTCACTCCTTCCCTAGACCCACCATGTCCTCCTCCTGAGGAGTCCCCCGAACTGTTTCAGCACAGTGTTGGGTACATGCTCCAGGAGGATGCCCAGCGTTTCGAAGGGTCTGATGATGAAACCCAGCTAGAGGAAGGCAGTAGCGTGAGAGCAGACAGAGGGGATGCTCAAGAAGGACACCAATCTGGCAGTCATGTTCCAGCAGCTGCAGCATACTGCCAGATTGGCTCCAGTGATGAGGAGGGAGGTGATGATGAGGTCACTGACTCCACGTGGGTGCCTAATAGGAGAGAGGAGGAGGAGGAGGATGAGGAGGAGGCACATCTCCAACGAGGCAGGATGCCCTTTGGTGGCCAGCGTAAGGGCAGTACACCGACGGAATCACACCGCAGAGCTCCGCCTGTGCAGGGCGCTGCCTCTGCCCGTCATTCAAAAAGTTCTTTGGTGTGGGCCTTTTTTGAGGCTAGTGCATCAGATCGCACAGCTGCTGTTTGCAACATATGTCTCAAGCGTATATCGCGTGGCCAAAACATCAGCCGCTTGGGTACCACATGCCTGACCAGACATATGTTGACCTGCCATGCAGCTCGTTGGCAAGCCTACCTCAAAGACCCACACCAAAGAACAAAGCGGACCTCTCCTTGCACCGCATCAGCTGGGATCTCCAACCCCACTATAACTTCAGTCCTCTCTGAAACATGCACTGAGAGGAATGAAGGTGTAGAATTAGGTGTGTCACAGCCAAGCACTTGCGGCCACTCTGCTAGCAGTACACCGACGTCCGATTCTAGCAGGCAAATTTCCCTGCCCCAGCTGCCTGGACCGTCGAAAGAAGTTCACTCCCAGCCATCCACATGCCCAGCGGTTGAATGCTAGCTTGGCTAAATTGTTAGCGCTTCAACTGCTGCCTTTTCAGTTGGTAGACTCGGCCCCCTTCCGTGAGTTTGTGCAATGTGCGGTTCCTCAGTGGCAGGTTCCCAAACGCCACTTTTTCTCACGGAAGGCTATTCCGGCTCTCTACCGGCATGTGGAAGGCAATGTCTTGGCCTCGCTGGACAGGGCGGTCAGCGGTAAGGTGCATATTACCGCTGACTCATGGTCCAGCAGGCATGGACAGGGACGTTACCTTTCTTTCACGGCCCATTGGGTCACTCTTTTGGCAGCTGGGAAGGATGCAGGACAAGGTGCAGTAGTGTTGGAGGTTGTCCCACCGCCACGCCTCCAAAATGCTACTACTGGTTGTGACATACCTCTCTCCTCCACCCCCTCCTCTTCTTCTTCCTCCATGGCCTCTTCCTGTGGTTTGTCCTATGAACCAGCGGTGCTCCGTAGCCGTTCACGGGGCTACGCAAGTACGCAGGCAAAAAGATGCCATGCCGTGCTTGCGCTGGTGTGTTTGGGGGACAGAAGCCACACTGGGGCAGAGGTCCTGTCTGCTCTGCAGGGCCAGGCCGAGAGGTGGTTGACGCCACGCCAGCTTAAGCCAGGAATGGTGGTTTGCGACAATGGCACCAACCTCCTCTCCGCCCTCCGACAGGGACAACTGACCCATGTGCCCTGTGTGGCTCACGTCCTTAACCTGGTGGTGCAGCGGTTCTTGGGCAGGTACCCGGGCTTACAGGATGTCCTGAGGCAGGCCAGGAAAGTCTGTGTGCATTTCCGCAGATCTTATAATGCCAGTGCTCGCCTGGCTGAGCTGCAAAAGGAGTTGAACCTGCCCAAGAACCGCCTTATATGTGACATGCCCACCAGGTGGAACTCAACGTTGGCCATGCTGCAGCGGCTGCACACGCAGCAGAGGGCCATCAATGAGTACCTGTGCGACTACGGCACCAGGACAGGGTCAGGGGAGCTTGGTTTTTTTTCTCCACGCCAGTGGGGCATGATCAGGGATGCATGCACTGTCCTGGCACCATTTGAGGAGGCCACGAGGATGGTGAGCAGTGACAGTGCATGCATCAGTGACACTGTACCTCTTGTCCACCTGTTGGAGCACACGCTGCGTGGAATAATGGACAGGGCACTTGAGGCAGAACAGAGGCAGGAAGAGGAGGACTTCCTTGCCTCTCAAGGCCCCCTTTACCCAGACAGTGTTCCTTCTGTCCCACCCATCGCACAGGAAGAGGAGGAGGAGGAGGAGGAGGAGGAGGATTGTGTCAGCATGGAGGTGGAGGCTGGCACTCAGCATCATCAGCAGCAGTCTTTTAGGGATGATTTACAGTCCCAAGAAACCAGTGGACTTGTACGTGGCTGGGAGGAGGTGGCTGCGGATCATGTCGTCCTTAGTGACCCAGAGGACTCCGGAGCGAATGCCTCAGCAAACCTACGCTGCATGGCCTCCCTGATCCTGCAAAGTCTGCGGAAGGATCCTCGTATTCTTCGGATCAAGGAGAGGGACCATTACTGGCTGGCCACTCTCCTTGATCCACGGTACAAGGGTAAGGTTGCGGACCTTATGTTACCGTCGCAGAGGGAGCAGAGGATGAGACAACTCCGGGAGGCCTTGCAGAAAGGTCTGTGCAACGCGTTCCCAGAGACTGGGAGGTTACAAACTCCTGGTCCTGGACAACGAGTTGCTGAGGCTTCGGCCAGTCAAAGAAGGAGCGGTGGGGAAGGTGGCCGTCTGACCGATGCGTTCAGACAATTCTTTAGTCCGCAGCCCCAAAGTATGATCGGTTCCAGCAACCATCGCCAGCGTCTGATAAACATGGTGCAGGAATATCTAGGGGCAAGGTCAGACTTGGACACCTTCCCCACCGAAAATCCTCTGGCTTACTGGGTCTTGAGGATGGATCACTGGCCAGAGCTTGCACAGTATGCAATTGAGCTACTGGCCTGTCCTGCATCCAGCGTTCTTTCGGAACGCACATTCAGTGCTGCTGGAGGATTTGTCACGGATCACAGGGTGCGCCTGTCCACCGACTCGGTTGATCGACTGACTTTCATCAAGATGAACCAGTCTTGGATCACCACCAGTAGGGATGAGCTTCGTGTTCGAGTCGAACATACGTTCGACTCGAACATCGGCTGTTCGATCGTTCGACGAAGATCGAACGATTTGGGCCGTTCGCGCCAAATTCGAGTGACGCGAACGGCCCACAATGCACTACGCCATCGCAGTGTCATCCAGGCGCTGTGATTGGCCAAGCATGCACTGTGACCCCGCATGCTTGGCCAATCACAGCGCCGTCAGCGAGGAGAGCAATGATTGGCCACAGGCAGGATGCCTGTGGCCAATTATTGCTGAGGGTGTTTAGTACACGCCCCACACTATAAAAGGCCGCCAGCACGGCGGCCTAGTGTAGTGTGTTCCGGAGCAGGGATAGAGCAGCATAGGCAGGGACAGTGACTTTTATTTCTTTCTTGCTTAACCTGGATTCCTTTAGTTTAGGGAAAGAGAAGGATAGGTAGGGAGAGTGTCAGTGTGTTTTGTGCTTGTGCTATATTGTGCTTAAAAAAAACATTTTTTCTAGGGACAGAAAACTGTAGGTAGGGAGAGTGTGTCAGTTTCTTTCACTGTCAAAGTCCTTGTTTCCAGGGACCTGGAAGGACAGTGAGTGAATTCTCCTTGTGCTAAATTGTGCTTAAAAAAAACATTTTTTCTAGGGACAGAAAACTGTAGGTAGGGAGAGTGTGTCAGTTTCTTTCACTGTCAAAGTCCTTGTTTCCAGGGACCTGGAAGGACAGTGAGTGAATTCTCCTTGTGCTAAATTGTGCTTAAAAAAAACATTTTTTCTAGGGACAGAAAACTGTAGGTAGGGAGAGTGTGTCAGTTTCTTTCACTGTCAAAGTCCTTGTTTCCAGGGACCTGGAAGGACAGTGAGTGAATTCTCCTTGTGCTAAATTGTGCTTAAAAAAAACATTTTTTCTAGGGACAGAAAACTGTAGGTAGGGAGAGTGTGTCAGTTTCTTTCACTGTCAAAGTCCTTGTTTCCAGGGACCTGGAAGGACAGTGAGTGAATTCTCCTTGTGCTAAATTGTGCTTAAAAAAAACATTTTTTCTAGGGACAGAAAACTGTAGGTAGGGAGAGTGTGTCAGTTTCTTTCACTGTCAAAGTCCTTGTTTCCAGGGACCTGGAAGGACAGTGAGTGAATTCTCCTTGTGCTAAATTGTGCTTAAAAAAACATTTTTTCTAGGGACAGAAAACTGTAGGTAGGGAGAGTGTGTCAGTTTCTTTCACTGTCAAAGTCCTTGTTTCCAGGGACCTGGAAGGACAGTGAGTGAATTCTCCTTGTGCTATATTGTGCTTAAAAAAAACATTTTTTCTAGGGACAGAAAACTGTAGGTAGGGAGAGTGTGTCAGTTTCTTTCACTGTCAAAGTCCTTGTTTCCAGGGACCTGGAAGGACAGTGAGTGAATTCTCCTTGTGCTAAATTGTGCTTAAAAAAAACATTTTTTCTAGGGACAGAAAACTGTAGGTAGGGAGAGTGTGTCAGTTTCTTTCACTGTCAAAGTCCTTGTTTCCAGGGACCTGGAAGGACAGTGAGTGAATTCTCCTTGTGCTAAATTGTGCTTAAAAAAAACATTTTTTCTAGGGACAGAAAACTGTAGGTAGGGAGAGTGTGTCAGTTTCTTTCACTGTCAAAGTCCTTGTTTCCAGGGACCTGGAAGGACAGTGAGTGAATTCTCCTTGTGCTAAATTGTGCTTAAAAAAAACATTTTTTCTAGGGACAGAAAACTGTAGGTAGGGAGAGTGTGTCAGTTTCTTTCACTGTCAAAGTCCTTGTTTCCAGGGACCTGGAAGGACAGTGAGTGAATTCTCCTTGTGCTAAATTGTGCTTAAAAAAAACATTTTTCTAGGGACAGAAAACTGTAGGTAGGGAGAGTGTGTCAGTTTCTTTCACTGTCAAAGTCCTTGTTTCCAGGGACCTGGAAGGACAGTGAGTGAATTCTCCTTGTGCTAAATTGTGCTTAAAAAAAACATTTTTTCTAGGGACAGAAAACTGTAGGTAGGGAGAGTGTGTCAGTTTCTTTCACTGTCAAAGTCCTTGTTTCCAGGGACCTGGAAGGACAGTGAGTGAATTCTCCTTGTGCTATATTGTGCTTAAAAAAAACATTTTTTCTAGGGACAGAAAACTGTAGGTAGGGAGAGTGTGTCAGTTTCTTTCACTGTCAAAGTCCTTGTTTCCAGGGACCTGGAAGGACAGTGAGTGAATTCTCCTTGTGCTAAATTGTGCTTAAAAAAAACATTTTTTCTAGGGACAGAAAACTGTAGGTAGGGAGAGTGTGTCAGTTTCTTTCACTGTCAAAGTCCTTGTTTCCAGGGACCTGGAAGGACAGTGAGTGAATTCTCCTTGTGCTAAATTGTGCTTAAAAAAAACATTTTTTCTAGGGACAGAAAACTGTAGGTAGGGAGAGTGTGTCAGTTTCTTTCACTGTCAAAGTCCTTGTTTCCAGGGACCTGGAAGGACAGTGAGTGAATTCTCCTTGTGCTAAATTGTGCTTAAAAAAAACATTTTTTCTAGGGACAGAAAACTGTAGGTAGGGAGAGTGTGTCAGTTTCTTTCACTGTCAAAGTCCTTGTTTCCAGGGACCTGGAAGGACAGTGAGTGAATTCTCCTTGTGCTAAATTGTGCTTAAAAAAAACATTTTTTCTAGGGACAGAAAACTGTAGGTAGGGAGAGTGTGTCAGTTTCTTTCACTGTCAAAGTCCTTGTTTCCAGGGACCTGGAAGGACAGTGAGTGAATTCTCCTTGTGCTAAATTGTGCTTAAAAAAAACATTTTTTCTAGGGACAGAAAACTGTAGGTAGGGAGAGTGTGTCAGTTTCTTTCACTGTCAAAGTCCTTGTTTCCAGGGACCTGGAAGGACAGTGAGTGAATTCTCCTTGTGCTAAATTGTGCTTAAAAAAAACATTTTTTCTAGGGACAGAAAACTGTAGGTAGGGAGAGTGTGTCAGTTTCTTTCACTGTCAAAGTCCTTGTTTCCAGGGACCTGGAAGGACAGTGAGTGAATTCTCCTTGTGCTAAATTGTGCTTAAAAAAAACATTTTTTCTAGGGACAGAAAACTGTAGGTAGGGAGAGTGTGTCAGTTTCTTTCACTGTCAAAGTCCTTGTTTCCAGGGACCTGGAAGGACAGTGAGTGAATTCTCCTTGTGCTAAATTGTGCTTAAAAAAAACATTTTTTCTAGGGACAGAAAACTGTAGGTAGGGAGAGTGTGTCAGTTTCTTTCACTGTCAAAGTCCTTGTTTCCAGGGACCTGGAAGGACAGTGAGTGAATTCTCCTTGTGCTAAATTGT
This sequence comes from Rana muscosa, assembly GCA_029206835.1. NCBI lineage: Eukaryota > Metazoa > Chordata > Amphibia > Anura > Ranidae > Rana > Rana muscosa. The sequence continues at coordinate 774,820,166 of CM055116.1, read as the reverse complement.
GCTTAAAAAAAACATTTTTTCTAGGGACAGAAAACTGTAGGTAGGGAGAGTGTGTCAGTTTCTTTCACTGTCAAAGTCCTTGTTTCCAGGGACCTGGAAGGACAGTGAGTGAATTCTCCTTGTGCTAAATTGTGCTTAAAAAAAACATTTTTTCTAGGGACAGAAAACTGTAGGTAGGGAGAGTGTGTCAGTTTCTTTCACTGTCAAAGTCCTTGTTTCCAGGGACCTGGAAGGACAGTGAGTGAATTCTCCTTGTGCTAAATTGTGCTTAAAAAAAACATTTTTTCTAGGGACAGAAAACTGTAGGTAGGGAGAGTGTGTCAGTTTCTTTCACTGTCAAAGTCCTTGTTTCCAGGGACCTGGAAGGACAGTGAGTGAATTCTCCTTGTGCTAAATTGTGCTTAAAAAAAACATTTTTTCTAGGGACAGAAAACTGTAGGTAGGGAGAGTGTGTCAGTTTCTTTCACTGTCAAAGTCCTTGTTTCCAGGGACCTGGAAGGACAGTGAGTGAATTCTCCTTGTGCTAAATTGTGCTTAAAAAAAACATTTTTTCTAGGGACAGAAAACTGTAGGTAGGGAGAGTGTGTCAGTTTCTTTCACTGTCAAAGTCCTTGTTTCCAGGGACCTGGAAGGACAGTGAGTGAATTCTCCTTGTGCTAAATTGTGCTTAAAAAAAACATTTTTTCTAGGGACAGAAAACTGTAGGTAGGGAGAGTGTGTCAGTTTCTTTCACTGTCAAAGTCCTTGTTTCCAGGGACCTGGAAGGACAGTGAGTGAATTCTCCTTGTACTATATTGTGCTTAAAAAAAACATTTTTTCTAGGGACAGAAAACTGTAGGTAGGGAGAGTGTGTCAGTTTCTTTCACTGTCAAAGTCCTTGTTTCCAGGGACCTGGAAGGACAGTGAGTGAATTCTCCTTGTGCTAAATTGTGCTTAAAAAAAACATTTTTTCTAGGGACAGAAAACTGTAGGTAGGGAGAGTGTGTCAGTTTCTTTCACTGTCAAAGTCCTTGTTTCCAGGGACCTGGAAGGACAGTGAGTGAATTCTCCTTGTGCTAAATTGTGCTTAAAAAAAACATTTTTTCTAGGGACAGAAAACTGTAGGTAGGGAGAGTGTGTCAGTTTCTTTCACTGTCAAAGTCCTTGTTTCCAGGGACCTGGAAGGACAGTGAGTGAATTCTCCTTGTGCTAAATTGTGCTTAAAAAAAACATTTTTTCTAGGGACAGAAAACTGTAGGTAGGGAGAGTGTGTCAGTTTCTTTCACTGTCAAAGTCCTTGTTTCCAGGGACCTGGAAGGACAGTGAGTGAATTCTCCTTGTGCTAAATTGTGCTTAAAAAAAACATTTTTTCTAGGGACAGAAAACTGTAGGTAGGGAGAGTGTGTCAGTTTCTTTCACTGTCAAAGTCCTTGTTTCCAGGGACCTGGAAGGACAGTGAGTGAATTCTCCTTGTGCTAAATTGTGCTTAAAAAAAACATTTTTTCTAGGGACAGAAAACTGTAGGTAGGGAGAGTGTGTCAGTTTCTTTCACTGTCAAAGTCCTTGTTTCCAGGGACCTGGAAGGACAGTGAGTGAATTCTCCTTGTGCTAAATTGTGCTTAAAAAAAACATTTTTTCTAGGGACAGAAAACTGTAGGTAGGGAGAGTGTGTCAGTTTCTTTCACTGTCAAAGTCCTTGTTTCCAGGGACCTGGAAGGACAGTGAGTGAATTCTCCTTGTGCTAAATTGTGCTTAAAAAAAAACATTTTTTCTAGGGACAGAAAACTGTAGGTAGGGAGAGTGTGTCAGTTTCTTTCACTGTCAAAGTCCTTGTTTCCAGGGACCTGGAAGGACAGTGAGTGAATTCTCCTTGTGCTAAATTGTGCTTAAAAAAAACATTTTTTCTAGGGACAGAAAACTGTAGGTAGGGAGAGTGTGTCAGTTTCTTTCACTGTCAAAGTCCTTGTTTCCAGGGACCTGGAAGGACAGTGAGTGAATTCTCCTTGTGCTAAATTGTGCTTAAAAAAAAATTTTTTCTAGGGACAGAAAACTGTAGGTAGGGAGAGTGTGTCAGTTTCTTTCACTGTCAAAGTCCTTGTTTCCAGGGACCTGGAAGGACAGTGAGTGAATTCTCCTTGTGCTAAATTGTGCTTAAAAAAAACATTTTTTCTAGGGACAGAAAACTGTAGGTAGGGAGAGTGTGTCAGTTTCTTTCACTGTCAAAGTCCTTGTTTCCAGGGACCTGGAAGGACAGTGAGTGAATTCTCCTTGTGCTAAATTGTGCTTAAAAAAAACATTTTTTCTAGGGACAGAAAACTGTAGGTAGGGAGAGTGTGTCAGTTTCTTTCACTGTCAAAGTCCTTGTTTCCAGGGACCTGGAAGGACAGTGAGTGAATTCTCCTTGTGCTAAATTGTGCTTAAAAAAAACATTTTTTCTAGGGACAGAAAACTGTAGGTAGGGAGAGTGTGTCAGTTTCTTTCACTGTCAAAGTCCTTGTTTCCAGGGACCTGGAAGGACAGTGAGTGAATTCTCCTTGTGCTAAATTGTGCTTAAAAAAAACATTTTTTCTAGGGACAGAAAACTGTAGGTAGGGAGAGTGTGTCAGTTTCTTTCACTGTCAAAGTCCTTGTTTCCAGGGACCTGGAAGGACAGTGAGTGAATTCTCCTTGTGCTAAATTGTGCTTAAAAAAAAATTTTTTCTAGGGACAGAAAACTGTAGGTAGGGAGAGTGTGTCAGTTTCTTTCACTGTCAAAGTCCTTGTTTCCAGGGACCTGGAAGGACAGTGAGTGAATTCTCCTTGTGCTAAATTGTGCTTAAAAAAAACATTTTTTCTAGGGACAGAAAACTGTAGGTAGGGAGAGTGTGTCAGTTTCTTTCACTGTCAAAGTCCTTGTTTCCAGGGACCTGGAAGGACAGTGAGTGAATTCTCCTTGTGCTAAATTGTGCTTAAAAAAAACATTTTTTCTAGGGACAGAAAACTGTAGGTAGGGAGAGTGTGTCAGTTTCTTTCACTGTCAAAGTCCTTGTTTCCAGGGACCTGGAAGGACAGTGAGTGAATTCTCCTTGTGCTATATTGTGCTTAAAAAAAACATTTTTTCTAGGGACAGAAAACTGTAGGTAGGGAGAGTGTGTCAGTTTCTTTCACTGTCAAAGTCCTTGTTTCCAGGGACCTGGAAGGACAGTGAGTGAATTCTCCTTGTGCTAAATTGTGCTTAAAAAAAAACATTTTTTCTAGGGACAGAAAACTGTAGGTAGGGAGAGTGTGTCAGTTTCTTTCACTGTCAAAGTCCTTGTTTCCAGGGACCTGGAAGGACAGTGAGTGAATTCTCCTTGTGCTAAATTGTGCTTAAAAAAAAACATTTTTTCTAGGGACAGAAAACTGTAGGTAGGGAGAGTGTGTCAGTTTCTTTCACTGTCAAAGTCCTTGTTTCCAGGGACCTGGAAGGACAGTGAGTGAATTCTCCTTGTGCTAAATTGTGCTTAAAAAAAACATTTTTTCTAGGGACAGAAAACTGTAGGTAGGGAGAGTGTGTCAGTTTCTTTCACTGTCAAAGTCCTTGTTTCCAGGGACCTGGAAGGACAGTGAGTGAATTCTCCTTGTGCTAAATTGTGCTTAAAAAAAACATTTTTTCTAGGGACAGAAAACTGTAGGTAGGGAGAGTGTGTCAGTTTCTTTCACTGTCAAAGTCCTTGTTTCCAGGGACCTGGAAGGACAGTGAGTGAATTCTCCTTGTGCTAAATTGTGCTTAAAAAAAACATTTTTTCTAGGGACAGAAAACTGTAGGTAGGGAGAGTGTGTCAGTTTCTTTCACTGTCAAAGTCCTTGTTTCCAGGGACCTGGAAGGACAGTGAGTGAATTCTCCTTGTGCTAAATTGTGCTTAAAAAAAACATTTTTTCTAGGGACAGAAAACTGTAGGTAGGGAGAGTGTGTCAGTTTCTTTCACTGTCAAAGTCCTTGTTTCCAGGGACCTGGAAGGACAGTGAGTGAATTCTCCTTGTGCTAAATTGTGCTTAAAAAAAACATTTTTTCTAGGGACAGAAAACTGTAGGTAGGGAGAGTGTGTCAGTTTCTTTCACTGTCAAAGTCCTTGTTTCCAGGGACCTGGAAGGACAGTGAGTGAATTCTCCTTGTGCTAAATTGTGCTTAAAAAAAACATTTTTTCTAGGGACAGAAAACTGTAGGTAGGGAGAGTGTGTCAGTTTCTTTCACTGTCAAAGTCCTTGTTTCCAGGGACCTGGAAGGACAGTGAGTGAATTCTCCTTGTGCTAAATTGTGCTTAAAAAAAACATTTTTTCTAGGGACAGAAAACTGTAGGTAGGGAGAGTGTGTCAGTTTCTTTCACTGTCAAAGTCCTTGTTTCAAGGGACAGAGAAGGACACCTGAAGGTAGCCCTTATTGCTTTTTTCCCATCTCCCTGCAGGCCATCTATTAGAATGTCTGGAAGGCAAACAAGGAGAGGCAGACAGTCAGGAGGCAATAAAAGAGGGCAAGCAGGCTCTGTGTCTGGGGGCAACAGTGCTGGTCGTGGACGCGGTGCATTGTCATCAGCACATGGCCATGGGACACGCTTGTCCTTCTTTTCGGCAGCTGGACATGTTGAGCCACATCATGCCGAAGACTTGGTAGAGTGGATGACCAAGCCCTCCTCCTCCTCCTCATCCTCTCTCACCCAGGCTCAGGGTACTGGAAAAGCAGCTGCCAAAGCGTCCTCTTCCCTGGTATCAATGTCAGACTCATCATCAGTCACTCCTTCCCTAGACCCACCATGTCCTCCTCCTGAGGAGTCCCCCGAACTGTTTCAGCACAGTGTTGGGTACATGCTCCAGGAGGATGCCCAGCGTTTCGAAGGGTCTGATGATGAAACCCAGCTAGAGGAAGGCAGTAGCGTGAGAGCAGACAGAGGGGATGCTCAAGAAGGACACCAATCTGGCAGTCATGTTCCAGCAGCTGCAGCATACTGCCAGATTGGCTCCAGTGATGAGGAGGGAGGTGATGATGAGGTCACTGACTCCACGTGGGTGCCTAATAGGAGAGAGGAGGAGGAGGAGGATGAGGAAGAGGCACATCTCCAACGAGGCAGGATGCCCTTTGGTGGCCAGCGTAAGGGCAGTACACCGACGGAATCACACCGCAGAGCTCCGCCTGTGCAGGGCGCTGCCTCTGCCCGTCATTCAAAAAGTTCTTTGGTGTGGGCCTTTTTTGAGGCTAGTGCATCAGATCGCACAGCTGCTGTTTGCAACATATGTCTCAAGCGTATATCGCGTGGCCAAAACATCAGCCGCTTGGGTACCACATGCCTGACCAGACATATGTTGACCTGCCATGCAGCTCGTTGGCAAGCCTACCTCAAAGACCCACACCAAAGAACAAAGCGGACCTCTCCTTGCACCGCATCAGCTGGGATCTCCAACCCCACTATAACTTCAGTCCTCTCTGAAACATGCACTGAGAGGAATGAAGGTGTAGAATTAGGTGTGTCACAGCCAAGTACTTGCGCCCACTCTGCTAGCAGTACACCGACGTCCGATTCTAGCAGGCAAATTTCCCTGCCCCAGCTGCTGGACCGTCGAAAGAAGTTCACTCCCAGCCATCCACATGCCCAGCGGTTGAATGCTAGCTTGGCTAAATTGCTAGCGCTTCAACTGCTGCCTTTTCAGTTGGTAGACTCGGCCCCCTTCCGTGAGTTTGTGCAATGTGCGGTTCCTCAGTGGCAGGTTCCCAAACGCCACTTTTTCTCACGGAAGGCTATTCCGGCTCTCTACCGGCATGTGGAAGGCAATGTCTTGGCCTCGCTGGACAGGGCGGTCAGCGGTAAGGTGCATATTACCGCTGACTCATGGTCCAGCAGGCATGGACAGGGACGTTACCTTTCTTTCACGGCCCATTGGGTCACTCTTTTGGCAGCTGGGAAGGATGCAGGACAAGGTGCAGTAGTGTTGGAGGTTGTCCCACCGCCACGCCTCCAAAATGCTACTACTGGTTGTGACACACCTCTCTCCTCCACCCCCTCCTCTTCTTCTTCCTCCATGGCCTCTTCCTGTGGTTTGTCCTATGAACCAGCGGTGCTCCGTAGCCGTTCACGGGGCTACGCAAGTACGCAGGAAAAAAGATGCCATGCCGTGCTTGCGCTGGTGTGTTTGGGGGACAGAAGCCACACTGGGGCAGAGGTCCTGTCTGCTCTGCAGGGCCAGGCCGAGAGGTGGTTGACGCCACGCCAGCTTAAGCCAGGAATGGTGGTTTGCGACAATGGCACCAACCTCCTCTCCGCCCTCCGACAGGGACAACTGACCCATGTGCCCTGTGTGGCTCACGTCCTTAACCTGGTGGTGCAGCGGTTCTTGGGCAGGTACCCGGGCTTACAGGATGTCCTGAGGCAGGCCAGGAAAGTCTGTGTGCATTTCCGCAGATCTTATAATGCCAGTGCTCGCCTGGCTGAGCTGCAAAAGGAGTTGAACCTGCCCAAGAACCGCCTTATATGTGACATGCCCACCAGGTGGAACTCAACGTTGGCCATGCTGCAGCGGCTGCACACGCAGCAGAGGGCCATCAATGAGTACCTGTGCGACTACGGCACCAGGACAGGGTCAGGGGAGCTTGGTTTTTTTTCTCCACGCCAGTGGGGCATGATCAGGGATGCATGCACTGTCCTGGCACCATTTGAGGAGGCCACGAGGATGGTGAGCAGTGACAGTGCATGCATCAGTGACACTGTACCTCTTGTCCACCTGTTGGAGCACACGCTGCGTGGAATAATGGACAGGGCACTTGAGGCAGAACAGAGGCAGGAAGAGGAGGACTTCCTTGCCTCTCAAGGCCCCCTTTACCCAGACAGTGTTCCTTCTGTCCCACCCATCGCACAGGAAGAGGAGGAGGAGGAGGAGGAGGAGGATTGTGTCAGCATGGAGGTGGAGGCTGGCACTCAGCATCATCAGCAGCAGTCTTTTAGGGATGATTTACAGTCCCAAGAAACCAGTGGACTTGTACGTGGCTGGGAGGAGGTGGCTGCGGATCATGTCGTCCTTAGTGACCCAGAGGACTCCGGAGCGAATGCCTCAGCAAACCTACGCTGCATGGCCTCCCTGATCCTGCAAAGTCTGCGGAAGGATCCTCGTATTCTTCGGATCAAGGAGAGGGACCATTACTGGCTGGCCACTCTCCTTGATCCACGGTACAAGGGTAAGGTTGCGGACCTTATGTTACCGTCGCAGAGGGAGCAGAGGATGAGACAACTCCGGGAGGCCTTGCAGAAAGGTCTGTGCAACGCGTTCCCAGAGACTGGGAGGTTACAAACTCCTGGTCCTGGACAACGAGTTGCTGAGGCTTCGGCCAGTCAAAGAAGGAGCGGTGGGGAAGGTGGCCGTCTGACCGATGCGTTCAGACAATTCTTTAGTCCGCAGCCCCAAAGTATGATCGGTTCCAGCAACCATCGCCAGCGTCTGATAAACATGGTGCAGGAATATCTAGGGGCAAGGTCAGACTTGGACACCTTCCCCACCGAAAATCCTCTGGCTTACTGGGTCTTGAGGATGGATCACTGGCCAGAGCTTGCACAGTATGCAATTGAGCTACTGGCCTGTCCTGCATCCAGCGTTCTTTCGGAACGCACATTCAGTGCTGCTGGAGGATTTGTCACGGATCACAGGGTGCGCCTGTCCACCGACTCGGTTGATCGACTGACTTTCATCAAGATGAACCAGTCTTGGATCACCACCAGCTACCACACACCTGATGCTGATATAACAGACTAATTGATTTTAACATGTCACATCCCTTCAAGACTGATGCTGATGCTGAGTGCCTGTGCTGTTATGTTGACTGGCTATCCTCCTCCTCCGAGTCCTCAATGATACGATTGATGATGATAGCTTGGAAGATCATTTTTGTTTATGGGTGCCGCCACCAGTGGCTAAGGCCCAATTTTTCAGCCCCTGTTTTACAGGGGCGTGTAATTACAATTTTTTTAGCAATAATTTGCCATAGGGCTCATTGCTGTGCTCCAAGTACAGTATCTGTGAGGGGTTGGAGTGTTGTGGCACCAGTGCCTAAGGCCCAATTTTTCAGCCCCTGTTTAACAGGGGCGTGTCATTACAATTTTTGAAGCAATACTTTGCAACAGGGCTCATTGCTGTGCTCCAAGTACAGTATCTGTGAGGGGTTGTAGTGTTGTGCCACCAGTGCCTAAGGCCCAATTTTTCAGCCCCTGTTCAACAGGGGCATGCAATTACAATTCTTGATCTAATAATTCACAGCAGGGTCCATTGCTGCACCCACCAAGAGTAACTCTGAGGGCTTACAGTCTTGTGGCAACGCCACCACCACCACCACCACGAAAGGCCCAATTTTTCAGCCCCTGTTCAAAAGGGGTATGTAATTACAATTCTTGATCTAATAATTCACAGCAGGGCCCATTGCTGCACCCACCAAGAGTAACTGTCAGGGCTTACAGTGTTGTGGCACCAGCACCACCATCAAAGCCCCAATTTTTACTACCACTGTTCAACAATTATATGTAATTAAAATTCCTGATATAATAGTTGACAGCAGGGCGTTCCAGCACCAACCAAGAGTAACTGAGTGCTTACAGTGTTGTGCCAACACCAACAACTAAGGGGCCTATTTCTGCAGAGTATATACGGCAGGTCCCTACTTTCAAACATCCAACTTACAAACGACTCCTACTTGCAAACGAAAGAAGACAACAGGAAGTGAGAGGAAATCTACCCCTAGAAAGGAAAATTCTCTCCTGTAAGAATAAATATGGGAGAAAGGGGTCTCATCTGTACTGATGCTTTATCAGCAATCCTTGTTTCAAGAAAAACACCACATTTCAAAAACAGTTGTCATTGGGACGGAAAGTGAGGTGAAATGTTCTGAACAGGGGCACAGACAGCAAAACAAATGTTACAGGGGTGATAACCCTTACCTATGTTTCCCAAAAAGTTTAAAAATAGATTTTTGGGCTGGAGCTACACTTCAACAATGTACCTGTTCAAAATTACAAACAGATTCTACATAAGAACAAACCTACAGTCCCTGTCTTGTATGCACCGCCTGTATACGGCTGTTCAGAGTATATAGGGCCTTTTTTATTTTATGTGCGGGGTTCCCCTTAATATCCATACAAGACCCAAAGGGGCTGGTAATGGGCTGGGGTAGGGGGGGGGGGGTCATGGGGTAGCTATGCCATTTTTCTTAAAGAATTTCATCCATATTACCGGGACCAGACATTACATTAAAGCCGCAAGCAGTTTTAAATGGCTTTTTTTTCCTTTAGAAGTGTCATTTTGTGCAGGGACAGTTCTAAACACGGGAAACACGTGGCACTTCACAGGCATACTTTAGACACCCCCCAGGTACGATATTTAAAGGAATATTTGACTTTTTTTTTTTCACTTTATGCATCATTAAAATGACTGCTCCCGAAAAACGACCGTTTTTAAAACTTCTTTTTGCATTGATACATGTCCCCTGGTGCAGAACCCGGGTTCCCAAACCCTATTTATGACAATAACATGCATAATAGTTGTTATAATTAGCACTTTAGAATTCGAACGTTCGCATCCATTGTATTTAATAGGGTTCTAATGTTCATTCGAACTTTCGGTCCGTTCGCGGGTTCTGGTGCGAACCGAACCCGGGGGTGTTCGGCTCATCACTAGTAGGGACCTGCCGTATATACTCTGCAGAAATAGGCCCCTTAGTTGTTGGTGTTGGCACAACACTGTAAGCACTCACAGTTACTCTTGGTTGGTGCTGGAACGCCCTGCTGTCAACTATTATATCAGGAATTTTAATTACATATAATTGTTGAACAGTGGTAGTAAAAATTGGGGCTTTGATGGTGGTGCTGGTGCCACAACACTGTAAGCCCTGACAGTTACTCTTGGTGGGTGCAGCAATGGGCCCTGCTGTGAATTATTAGATCAAGAATTGTAATTACATGCCCCTTTTGAACAGGGGCTGAAAAATTGGGCCTTTCGTGGTGGTGGTGGTGGTGGCGTTGCCACAACACTGTAAGCCCTCAGACTTACTCTTGGTGGGTGCAGGAATGGGCCCTGCTGTGAATTATTAGATCAAGAATTGTAATTACATGCCCCTTTTGAACAGGGGCTGAAAAATTGGGCCTTTCGTGGTGGTGGTGGTGGTGGCGTTGCCACAACACTGTAAGCCCTCAGACTTACTCTTGGTGGGTGCAGGAATGGGCCCTGCTGTGAATTATTACATCAAGAATTGTAATTGCATGCCCCTGTTGAACAGGGGCTGAAAAATTGGGCCTTAGGCACTGGTGGCACAACACTACAACCCCTCACAGATACTGTACTTGGAGCACAGCAATGAGCCCTGTTGCAAAGTATTGCTTCAAAAATTGTAATGACACGCCCCTGTTAAACAGGGGCTGAAAAATTGGGCCTTAGGCACTGGTGGCACAACACTACAACCCCTCACAGATACTGTACTTGGAGCACAGCAATGAGCCCTGTTGCAAAGTATTGCTTCAAAAATTGTAATGACACGCCCCTGTTAAACAGGGGCTGAAAAATTGGGCCTTAGGCACTGGTGCCACAACACTCCAACCCCTCACAGATACTGTACTTGGAGCACAGCAATGAGCCCTATGGCAAATTATTGCTAAAAAAATTGTAAGTACACGCCCCTGTAAAACAGGGGCTGAAAAATTGGGCCTTAGCCACTGGTGGCGGCACCCATAAACAAAAATGATCTTCCAAGCTATCATCATCAATCGTATCATTGAGGACTCGGAGGAGGAGGATAGCCAGTCAACATAACAGCACAGGCACTCAGCATCAGCATCAGTCTTGAAGGGATGTGACATGTTAAAATCAATTAGTCTGTTATATCAGCATCAGGTGTGTGGTAGCTGGTGGTGATCCAAGACTGGTTCATCTTGATGAAAGTCAGTCGATCAACCGAGTCGGTGGACAGGCGCACCCTGTGATCCGTGACAAATCCTCCAGCAGCACTGAATGTGCGTTCTGAAAGAACGCTGGATGCAGGACAGGCCAGTAGCTCAATTGCATACTGTGCAAGCTCTGGCCAGTGATCCATCCTCAAGACCCAGTAAGCCAGAGGATTTTCGGTGGGGAAGGTGTCCAAGTCTGACCTTGCCCCTAGATATTCCTGCACCATGTTTATCAGACGCTGGCGATGGTTGCTGGAACCGATCATACTTTGGGGCTGCGGACTAAAGAATTGTCTGAACGCATCGGTCAGACGGCCACCTTCCCCACCGCTCCTTCTTTGACTGGCCGAAGCCTCAGCAACTCGTTGTCCAGGACCAGGAGTTTGTAACCTCCCAGTCTCTGGGAACGCGTTGCACAGACCTTTCTGCAAGGCCTCCCGGAGTTGTCTCATCCTCTGCTCCCTCTGCGATGGTAACATAAGGTCCGCAACCTTACCCTTGTACCGTGGATCAAGGAGAGTGGCCAGCCAGTAATGGTCCCTCTCCTTGATCCGAAGAATACGAGGATCCTTCCGCAGACTTTGCAGGATCAGGGAGGCCATGCAGCGTAGGTTTGCTGAGGCATTCGCTCCGGAGTCCTCTGGGTCACTAAGGACGACATGATCCGCAGTCACCTCCTCCCAGCCACGTACAAGTCCACTGGTTTCTTGGGACTGTAAATCATCCCTAAAAGACTGCTGCTGATGATGCTGAGTGCCAGCCTCCACCTCCATGCTGACACAATCCTCCTCCTCCTCCTCCTCCTCCTCTTCCTCTTCCTGTGCGATGGGTGGGACAGAAGGAACACTGTCTGGGTAAAGGGGGCCTTGAGAGGCAAGGAAGTCCTCCTCTTCCTGCCTCTGTTCTGCCTCAAGTGCCCTGTCCATTATTCCACGCAGCGTGTGCTCCAACAGGTGGACAAGAGGTACAGTGTCACTGATGCATGCACTGTCACTGCTCACCATCCTCGTGGCCTCCTCAAATGGTGCCAGGACAGTGCATGCATCCCTGATCATGCCCCACTGGCGTGGAGAAAAAAAACCAAGCTCCCCTGACCCTGTCCTGGTGCCGTAGTCGCACAGGTACTCATTGATGGCCCTCTGCTGCGTGTGCAGCCGCTGCAGCATGGCCAACGTTGAGTTCCACCTGGTGGGCATGTCACATATAAGGCGGTTCTTGGGCAGGTTCAACTCCTTTTGCAGCTCAGCCAGGCGAGCACTGGCATTATAAGATCTGCAGAAATGCACACAGACTTTCCTGGCCTGCCTCAGGACATCCTGTAAGCCCGGGTACCTGCCCAAGAACCGCTGCACCACCAGGTTAAGGACGTGAGCCACACAGGGCACATGGGTCAGTTGTCCCTGTCGAAGGGCGGAGAGGAGGTTGGTGCCATTGTCGCAAACCACCATTCCTGGCTTAAGCTGGCGTGGCGTCAACCACCTCTCGGCCTGGCCCTGCAGAGCAGACAGGACCTCTGCCCCAGTGTGGCTTCTGTCCCCCAAACACACCAGCGCAAGCACGGCATGGCATCTTTTTGCCTGCGTACTTGCGTAGCCCCATGAACGGCTACGGAGCACCGCTGGTTCATAGGACAAACCACAGGAAGAGGCCATGGAGGAAGAAGAAGAGGAGGGGGTGGAGGAGAGAGGTGTGTCACAACCAGTAGTAGCATTTTGGAGGCGTGGCGGTGGGACAACCTCCAACACTACTGCACCTTGTCCTGCATCCTTCCCAGCTGCCAAAAGAGTGACCCAATGGGCCGTGAAAGAAAGGTAACGTCCCTGTCCGTGCCTGCTGAACCATGAGTCAGCGGTAATATGCACCTTACCGCTGACCGCCCTGTCCAGCGAGGCCAAGACATTGCCTTCCACATGCCGGTAGAGAGCCGGAATAGCCTTCCGTGAGAAAAAGTGGCGTTTGGGAACCTGCCACTGAGGAACCGCACATTGCACAAACTCACGGAAGGGGGCCGAGTCTACCAACTGAAAAGGCAGCAGTTGAAGCGCTAGCAATTTAGCCAAGCTAGCATTCAACCGCTGGGCATGTGGATGGCTGGGAGTGAACTTCTTTCGACGGTCCAGCAGCTGGGGCAGGGAAATTTGCCTGCTAGAATCGGACGTCGGTGTACTGCTAGCAGAGTGGCCGCAAGTACTTGGCTGTGACACACCTAATTCTACACCTTCATTCCTCTCAGTGCATGTTTCAGAGAGGACTGAAGTTATAGTGGGGTTGGAGATCCCAGCTGATGCGGTGCAAGGAGAGGTCCGCTTTGTTCTTTGGTGTGGGTCTTTGAGGTAGGCTTGCCAACGAGCTGCATGGCAGGTCAACATATGTCTGGTCAGGCATGTGGTACCCAAGCGGCTGATGTTTTGGCCACGCGATATACGCTTGAGACATATGTTGCAAACAGCAGCTGTGCGATCTGATGCACTAGCCTCAAAAAAGGCCCACACCAAGGAACTTTTTGAATGACGGGCAGAGGCAGCGCCCTGCACAGGCGGAGCTCTGCGGTGTGATTCCGTCGGTGTACTGCCCTTACGCTGGCCACCAAAGGGCATCCTGCCTCGTTGGAGATGTGCCTCCTCCTCATCCTCCTCCTCCTCTCTCCTATTAGGCACCCACGTGGAGTCAGTGACCTCATCATCCCCTCCCTCCTCATCACTGGAGCCAATCTGGCAGTATGCTGCAGCTGCTGGAACATGACTGCCAGATTGGTGTCCTTCTTGAGCATCCCCTCTGTCTGCTCTCACCCTACTGCCTTCCTGTAGCTGGGTTTCATCATCAGACCCTTCGAAACGCTGGGCATCCTCCTGGAGCATGTACCCAACACTGTGCTCAAACAGTTCGGGGGACTCCTCAGGAGGAGGACATGGTGGGTCTAGGGAAGGAGTGACTGATGATGAGTCTGACATTGATAACAGGGAAGAGGACGCTTTGGCAGCTGCTTTGCCAGTACCCTGAGCCTGGGTGAGAGAGGATGAGGAGGAGGAGGAGGGCTTGGTCATCCACTCTACCAAGTCTTCGGCATGATGTGGCTCAACATGTCCAGCTGCCGAAAAGAAGGACAAGCGTGTCCCATGGCCATGTGCTGATGACAATGCACCGCGTCCACGACCAGCACTGTTGCCCCCAGACACAGAGCCTGCTTGCCCTCTTTTATTGCCTCCTGACTGTCTGCCTCTCCTTATTTGCCTTCCAGACATTCTAATAGATGGCCTGCAGGGAGATGGGAAAAAAGCAATAAGGGCTACCTTCAGGTGTCCTTCTCTGTCCCTTTACTTAAGGATTTCTAAATATGGTTGAGGATGATTGCTTTTGCACAGAATAGCACAACGACAATTTCCCTGACTGTCCAAAAATCAAGGATTTCAAAGATGGTTGATGAGGAATGCTTTAGCACACTATAGCACAAGGAGAATTCACTCACTGTCCTTCCCTGTCCCTGGAAACAAGGACTTGCACAGTGAAAGAAACTGACACTCTCCCTACCTAGAGTTTTCTGTCCCTAGAAAAAATGTTTTTTTTTAAGCACACTATAGCACAAGGAGAATTCACTCACTGTCCTTCCCTGTCCCTGGAAACAAGGACTTGCACAGTGAAAGAAACTGACACTCTCCCTACCTAGAGTTTTCTGTCCCTAGAAAAAATGTTTTTTTTAAGCACACTATAGCACAAGGAGAATTCACTCACTGTCCTTCCCTGTCCCTGGAAACAAGGACTTGCACAGTGAAAGAAACTGACACTCTCCCTACCTAGAGTTTTCTGTCCCTAGAAAAAATGTTTTTTTTAAGCACACTATAGCACAAGGAGAATTCACTCACTGTCCTTCCCTGTCCCTGGAAACAAGGACTTGCACAGTGAAAGAAACTGACACTCTCCCTACCTAGAGTTTTCTGTCCCTAGAAAAAATGTTTTTTTTAAGCACACTATAGCACAAGGAGAATTCACTCACTGTCCTTCCCTGTCCCTGGAAACAAGGACTTGCACAGTGAAAGAAACTGACACTCTCCCTACCTAGAGTTTTCTGTCCCTAGAAAAAATGTTTTTTTTAAGCACACTATAGCACAAGGAGAATTCACTCACTGTCCTTCCCTGTCCCTGGAAACAAGGACTTGCACAGTGAAAGAAACTGACACTCTCCCTACCTAGAGTTTTCTGTCCCTAGAAAAAATGTTTTTTTTAAGCACACTATAGCACAAGGAGAATTCACTCACTGTCCTTCCCTGTCCCTGGAAACAAGGACTTGCACAGTGAAAGAAACTGACACTCTCCCTACCTAGAGTTTTCTGTCCCTAGAAAAAATGTTTTTTTTAAGCACACTATAGCACAAGGAGAATTCACTCACTGTCCTTCCCTGTCCCTGGAAACAAGGACTTGCACAGTGAAAGAAACTGACACTCTCCCTACCTAGAGTTTTCTGTCCCTAGAAAAAATGTTTTTTTTAAGCACACTATAGGACAAGGAGAATTCACTCACTGTCCTTCCCTGTCCCTGGAAACAAGGACTTGCACAGTGAAAGAAACTGACACTCTCCCTACCTAGAGTTTTCTGTCCCTAGAAAAAATGTTTTTTTTAAGCACACTATAGCACAAGGAGAATTCACTCACTGTCCTTCCCTGTCCCTGGAAACAAGGACTTGCACAGTGAAAGAAACTGACACTCTCCCTACCTAGAGTTTTCTGTCCCTAGAAAAAATGTTTTTTTTAAGCACACTATAGCACAAGCACAAAACACACTGACACTCTCCCTACCTATCCTTCTCTTTCCCTAAACTAAAGGAATCCAGGTTAAGCAAGAAAGAAATAAAAGTCACTGTCCCTGCCTATGCTGCTCTTTCCCTGCTCCGGAACACACTACACTAGGCCGCCGTGCTGGCGGCCTTTTATAGTGTGGGGCGTGTACTAAACACCCTCAGCAATAATTGGCCACAGGCATCCTGCCTGTGGCCAATCATTGCTCTTCTCGCTGCCGGCGCTGTGATTGGCCAAGCATGCGGGGTCACAGTGCATGCTTGGCCAATCACAGCGCCTGGATGACACTGCGATGGCGTAGTGCATTGTGGGCCGTTCGCGTCACTCGAATTTGGCGCGAACGGCCCAAATCGTTCGATCTTCGTCGAACGATCGAACAGCCGATGTTCGAGTCGAACGTATGTTCGACTCGAACACGAAGCTCATCCCTAGTCACGACTACAGTTTTGCTTAATGCGCAAATATTGACTGTAGGGTATGCTTTTCAGAAGCGGTGCAGGGTGGGAGATGGATGCATGTAAAATAGTGTTTCCT
Source organism: Rana muscosa (assembly GCA_029206835.1). Lineage (NCBI taxonomy): Eukaryota > Metazoa > Chordata > Amphibia > Anura > Ranidae > Rana > Rana muscosa. The sequence goes on along the minus strand of CM055116.1, from coordinate 774,803,938 downwards.
GCAGAGGTTTGTCTGTAAAGAGAGGAATTAATTTTGCCCTTGCAATTCAGATGTATCAACAGATCAAGAAAGCTTATGTCAGTCTGACTACATGCTGTAGTTAATTTTATATTAAATTCATTTAAAGAAATGGCATTCATGAATTGCTCAAGTTCATTCCTACTGCCCGATCAGAAAAGAAGTACATCATCAATATACCTATACCAAGATATGATGTTATCCAGAAATGGTAATAGGTCTTCACGAGCAAAAAGGTCCCTCTCCCACCCCCCTAGGTACAGGTTGGCATATGACGGGGCACACTTGGTCCCCATCGCAACCCCCTGCACCTGGAGGTAGTGGGAGAGTCCAAACATAAACACATTGTGGGTAAGGATGAACCTGAGCAAGTCAATGATAAAACAGTTGTAGACTTCAGAGTTTGGTCCTCTCTCATGTAGATGGCTTTCTAAACACTAATCCCTTTGGTATGAGGGATAGCGTTGTATAATCCGTCTATGTCTAGGGTCACGAGACATAGAGGGATTATGTAAATAACTATCAATTAAAGAGCTGGCGTTCTCAGTTAAGCTAGCACAGTCTGATATTATAGGGCGACCAGGTGGTTTCGTGAGGGACTTGTGGAGTTTGGGTAATGCATAGAAGGTAGGTACTTTAGGGTCTTTAACATTTAAGAAATGCCATGTATTCTGATCAATCATACCCTTCTGATATGCTTTGAGGATGATAGAACGTTATTCCTTGCAAAAGTTTTCAATAACTGTTTGAGAAATAGGGCGATACCAAGTAGTGTTAGACAGAATATCTTTAGACATATTTTCTTATTGTATCACATTCATGATAACGAGGTTACCCCATTTATCAGTTACCCCTTCTAGAAAGCTAATAAAGGGTCTGGAGGATATTAGTTATGAGGAAAGGTTGCGAGCACTGAACTTATTCTCTCTGGAGAAGAGACGCTTGAGAGTGGATATGATTTTAATTTACAAATACCGAACTGGTGACCCCACAATAGGGATAAAACGTTTTCGCGGAAGGGAGTTTAACAAGACACGTGGCCAGTCATTAAAATGAGAAGAAAAGAGGTTTAACATTAAACTACGTAAAGGGTTCTTTACTGTAAGAGCGGCAAAGATGTGGAATTCCCTTCCACAGGCGGTGGTCTAAGCGGGGAGCATCGATAGTTTCAAAAAACTATTAGATGAGCACCTAAACGACCACAACATACAGGGATATACAATGTAATACTGACATATACTCACACACATAGGTTGGACTTGATGGACTTGTGTCTTTTTTCAACCTCACCTACTATGTAACAGTCCCCCATCTTCAGGTTTCTCAGTCCCCAGTTCTCCCCCATCCTCAGTTCTCAGTCTCCCCTCAATTCTCAAGCTTCAGAATCCCCCCTCATCCTTAGACTTCTCAGTCCACTCCATCCTCAGTCATCAGTCTCCCCTCAGCCTCAGGCTTCTCAGTCTCCTTCCCCATCCTCAGTGTTCACAGTCCCCCCATCCTCAGTGTTTACAGTCTCCCCCATCCTCACTCTTCACAGTCCCCCCATCCTCAGTCCCTCTCTATCCTCAGTCTTCATAGTCCCCCCATCCTCAGTCCCCCCTCCACTCTCAGTTTTCCCAGCCTCCCATCCTCAGCGGGGAGTGGGAGGGATTGCCCATATACACATTGACTGTGTTGATCGGGGAATTAGGCAATTTTCTCTCCTTCAACTGATGGTTGAAGAAAAGAAAATTGCAGCCTATTAAGCTGACCATAGTTGGGTAGAATTTTGAAGGAATATTTCTATGAATGAAAGGTTCCAAGAAAGTTTGTTTGTTTTTCTAATAATTAGTGGGTCAAATCGATGTTCGTTTTCAACTGCTGTGACAAGAAAATTCAAAGTAGCAGAATGGAATTTTTGTTCTGAATGAACGAATTTCTAACTGTGTATGTGGCTTAGTAGAGTCCATTTTATTCCAAAATCAAATGGTAAACACAAACAAAATCTTTTGAACGACCAACTAATGTTCTGAGAATTTTCTTAAGAATTTTCATTTGAAATTCTATCCATCTATGGCCAGCTTAAAGTGGAAGTAAACCCTTCTATCATTTTCAGGCAAGGAAGCTGCCATCTTGGCCTCTGTTTAATCTTCAACTGCCATGATGCTGCACATGTGATCAGTTATGACACCAGCCATTGGATGGTATGACAGTTTGGTTGAGAGCACAACCAATGGGACAGTTAGCATTTCCAGCATGCCGGGAATGTAACTGCTTTTTGAAACTGTTAAATTGATGGGTTTACTTCCACTTTAAGACTGCTCAGACACATTTAAGTATATTGCACAATTGCAGATACAGGAGGGTTCAATGACAATGAAAATGGAGGTTGTTAGCACAAAGTCTGTCTGACTGCATACTGTATCTGTTTCTGTGATTTTAATTGGGCTTTAACCTTTTTTTTTTTTTAAATGTGAAAGTTGGTAAAGTAAGTACTCTAGAAAAACTTCAAATTTTTCACTTTTAGAGAAGTTTTGATAGAATGGAGCCTTTCACTTACTCAACAACCAATATGAATTGCACAGCCAAAGCATACTAGTCCATAAAAAAAATACGATGGCTATTCCCATCAACACAGAAAACGATATTATAATAAACAGACTGTACTGTTCAGGTATAGAAAAATGTAGCGTTAAGTAATGCAAGAACACATACATAAGTATTACACCAGTGAGTGGTACTATGCAAACATAGGAAAAAAAAGTCCATATGCTATGATAATAAAAATGCAGAGTGGTATATCCGTGATAGATATTTGATAGATATTCAGTTGATAGACTGATCCGACACCGCACTACATGATCAACACCTTGTCTCCACTCTCCAGTTGGATGTAAACTCACCAGCATTAATTTCCTCACACTCGTGTTTGGCATACAGAGCAGTAAACCCCTCAGGGTTATGTATATCCCATCAAAAAAGTTCTAAGTATCCAGTGACCCAAAGGTATCCGCAATATGTGGAAGAAAATGAGACTCCAAATAGTGTAATAATGTCAAACATTAGATTTATTAAAATCACACGGCCTAATGGTAATGCGCTTACAAGAAGGCAAAATAAAAATCGCATTGGTATGGTGTGCAGATGCCAGAGATACCTAGTCACGGCAGACATAGGTTAAACACCGAATCTCACCCAACTAGCATGTCAAAACACACGCCACTTCCGCCACTTCCGGTGATGCATAAACGTCACTACCGGTTGCCGTACAGCCACGACCCGTCGCGTTTCATCTTTGCAAGTTCGTCCTGGGAATCCCAGGACGAAGTCGCAATTAGGTTTCTGTACGGCAACCGTAAGGGACATTTACGCAGCACCAGAAGTGACGTGCTGGTCGGGTGAGATTCGGTGTTTAACCACTTACCAAAAATCACTGTATGTCATTAGTTTGATGCTAAATACCATTTTTATGGCAGCAGCTAGCTGCCATAACCCTGGTATTTTCAGCAACGGCGGGCGGTTCTCTTTGGGATAAAAGTGGTCTCTGATTTGCCGCGAGATAACTTTTATCAGGGGCAGTCATTTTTTTATTTAATTTAAGTGTAAATATGAGATATGAGGTCTTTTTCACCCAAGTTCTCACATTTGAGGGGTCCTGTCATGCTTTTTTTCTATTACAAGGGATGTTTACATTCCTTGTAATAGGAATAAAAGTGACCCAATTTTTTTTTTTTAAAAAGGACCGTGTAAAAATAAAAAATAAAAAGTAAAATAAATAAGAAAATAAATAAATAAAAAGTTTAAAGTGCCCCGTCCCGCCGAGCTCGCGCGCAGAAGCGAACGCATATGTAAGTCGCGCCCACATATGAAAGCAAGGTGTTCAATCCACACATGTGAGGTATCGCTGCAATCGTTAGAGCGAGAGCAATAATTATAGCACTAGACCTCCTCTGTAACTCAAAACTGGTAACCTATAGAAGTTTTTAAACATCGCCTATGGAGATTTTTAAGGGTCAAGGTTTGTCGCCATTCCACGAGTGGGCGCAATTTTGAAGCATGACATGTTGGGTATCAATTTACTCGGTGTAACATTATCTTTTACAATATAAAAAAAATGGGCTAACTTTACTGTTGTCTTATTTTTTAAGTCAAAAAAGTGTATTTTTTCCAAAAAATTGCGCTTGTAATATCGCTGCGCAAATACAGTGTGAGGTAAAGTATTGCAACGACCGCAATTTTATTCCTATTGGTTTTCTCCGTGGCGCAGTGTTAAGATCTTAGGTAGCAGCTCATTGTGAGATCTGTTTGTGTATAATAACAAGAATACTGTTTTTCTATAGCTCTATAGATATGCAGTTCCTTTATAACAGTGTACTTGTCTGTGGTCCAGCATGCAAGTAAACATCTCAGTACAAGTATTAATTATAAATTTCCTGATGTATCAAAAATATACAGCTAAGCATTGAGGCATTGAGCTCCAGTTAGGTGACTCTGCCTAGGAGGTGCAAGCTTGAAGAAAGATGACATTGTAGACAAGTGAGTGGCAGCAGCAGGGAGCGTATCTGTGGAGGCATGTGTACGTGCAGCTGAGGAAATATAGGCATTTTACAGGACTGTATCTTCTGGGTAAATGGTTTTAGCCCTGTTCTGGAGAGAAAGGCAACACCGACAGGCGGTTTATTATAGCATGTTCTTATACCCAGACTAGTATTAAATGGTACAACATCCCAATAATCTATAAAAAAGCAAGCCATGAGGGGAGAAAGGGGGACCAAGACTTTAGGGTTCCAGGAAACTAAATGAATAAACAGAATAGAATGTATAATAAGAAGATGAAACAAAACTTTATTAATGTTAACACATTAAAAAAGCTCAAACCAGCTCAATAAATATTACACATAGAACAAATTCAAAAAACATGTATGCATGGTACTGTATGCTACCTGTACAGTTTGGAAACCATATACTGTATGCTGTATTTAACGATAACAGTACATAAGGAAATGCCAATGCGTTTCAACTTGTAAGTCTTCCTCAGGGGTTATACGTTGATTCTCTGAGATACTTTCTGTAATAGATGCATATATCAGCATATCTCATAACATAAAAGTAAAAACACAATAAAGAATCGTTGGAGAAACCATATGGCAAAAACCTTTGTATGAACTTACATCCAAAATTCAACATACACAAGAAGCCACAAGACATAAATATGGTTGAATGTTTCCAGAAGGAGCTCCTCCAAGCGTCCACAGAAAACACAAGATATAAAAGTGGTCCTTTGGGGCGGTCCAGTATGTCTGTTGTAATTCAATAAAGATAATGCTTGAAAATAGGTGAAAATCTAACAATTAATGTAGTGGGTTTTTACAAAAGAAAGAAGAAAAATTATATATATATATATATATATATATATATAGTATATATTACCTGGAGTGTGGAAAACATGACCCCAGGGAGAACTAAGTACCACTTAATTGTATAAAGTTACATCGGTATCTCTGATTCCTTGATGACTGGAACTAAAACACAGAGACCAGAGAAAAGGAGGTGGGGACATAAGCCATGTGTTCCAAAGAAAAACCTTAGGTCTTAGGGTGGCCACCTGGGGTCAGAGAACCATCTCAGAGAACCAGCGTATAACCCCTGAGGAAGACTTACAAGTTGAAACACATAGGGGTTTCCTTGTGTACTGTTATCATTACAAACAGCATATAGTATATGGTTTCCAAACTGTACAGGTAGCATACAGTACCATGCTTACTTGTTTTTATGAATTTGTGTAACATTTCTTGAGCTCATTTCAGCTTTTTTTAATGTGTTAACATTAACAAAGTTTTGTATCATCTTCTTTTTATACATTCATATTTTGTTTATCTATTTAGCTTACTTGTACCCTAAAGTTTAACTCTGCCATAAAAAATATTCAAATCTTTTTTTATAAATTATGGCAATATTGATTTATTATTATTATACATTTTAATGAATAGTAATGAGCCGAACATTCCCCGGTTCGGTTCGTACCAGAACCTGCGAACGGACCGGAAGTTCACGCAAACTTTAGAACCCCGTTAAAGTCTATGGGACTTGAACGTTCAAAATCAAAAGTGCTAATTATAAAGGCTAATATGCAAGTTATTGTCCTAAAAAGGGTTTGGGGACCGGGTCCTGCCCCAGGGGACATGTATCAATGCAAAAAAAAGTTTTAAAAACGTCAGTTGTTTTGGGAGCAGTGATTTTAATGATGCTTAACCACTTCCCGCCCAGTCAATAGGGAATTGACGTCCGGGAAGTGGTTCTGTTATCCTGACTGGATGTCTATTGACGTCCAGCAGGATAACATGCCGGCGCTACCCACGGAGGCGTGCATCACGGCGATTGCGAGTGCAGGGTGTCAGTCTGACACCCCGCATCTCCGATCGTGATAAGAAGCCTCTGTCAGAGGCTTCTTACCACATCATCAGCTGTGACCAATCACAGCTGATCATCGCATGAACCAGAAAGTGCCAGTAAACGACATTTCTCGGTTCACGCTGACAGGGAGAGCCGATCGGCGGCTCTCCCTGTCAGTGGGGGGGTCTGTGCTGATAATCAGCACATTGATTATCAGCACAGCCCCCTCAAATGTAAAAATTACATGCCCAGCAGTGCCCCATATAATAAACTCTGCAAGTGCCAATCCCTGCTCACCACAGTGCCAATCCCTGCCAACCACAGTGCCAATCACTGCCCAGCAGAAACACCTGTCAGTGCCTCATCATCAGTGCTGCCCATCAGTGCCACCTGTCAGTGCCAATCAGTACTGCCTATCAGTGCCAATCAGTGCTGCCTGTCAGTGCCCATCACAGCCACCTGTCAGTGCCCATCACAGCTGCCTGTCAGTGCCCATCAGTGCCGCCTGTCAGTGCCCATCAGTACCACATATTAGTGCCCATCAGTGCTGCATATCAGTGCCTATTGGTGCCCATCAATTCTACATATCAGTGCCTCCTCATCAGTGCCCATCAGTGCCACTTTATCAGTGCCAACTCATCAGTGCTGCCTCATCAGTGCCCATCAGTGAAGGGGAAAACAAAATTTTATGACAGAAACTAAAAAAAACTAAATTGTCTTTCTAAATTTTTGGTCTTTTTTAGCTTTTTTAGTAAAAAATAAAAACTGTAGAGGTGATCAAATACCACCAAAAGAAAGCTCTATTTGTGGGAAGAAAATTATAAAAATTTTGTTTGGGTGCAGTGTAGTATGACCGCGCAATTGTCATTCAAAGTGTGACAGTGCTGAAAGCTGAAAATTGTCCTGGGCAGGAAGGGGCGTAACTTCATGGTATTGAAGTGGTTAAAGTGAAAAAAAGTGAAATATTCCTTTAACCACTTAAGCCCCGGACCATTTCGGGCCATTAGGACCAGGCCTGTTTTTGGGATTCGGCACTGCGCTGCTTTAACTGTAAATTGTGCGGACATGCAATGTTGTACCCAAATGAAATTTGCGTCCTTTTCTTCCCACAAATAGAGCTTTCTTTTAATGGTATTTGATTGCCTCTGCGATTTTTATTTTTTGCGATATAAACAGAAAAAGACCGAAAATTTTGAAAAAAAATGATATTTTCTACTTTTTGTTATAAGAAAAATCGAATAAACTCAATTTTAGTCATACATTTAGGCCAAAATGTATTCAGCCACATGTCTTTAGTAAAAAAATGTCAATAAGCGTATATTTATTGGTTTGCGCAAAAGTTATAGCGTTTACAAACTAGGGTACATTTTCTGAAATTTACACAGCTTTAAATTTATGACTGCCTATCTCATTTCTTGAGGTGCTAAAATGGCAGGGCAGTACAAAACCCCCCCAAATGACCCCATTTTGGAAAGTAGACACCCCAAGGAAATTGCTGAGAGGCATGTTGAGCCCATTGAATATTTTTTTTTTGTCCCAAGTGATTGAATAATGACAAAAAAAAAAATTACAAAAAGTTGTCACTAAATGATATATTGCTCACACATGCCATGGTTATATGTGGAATTGCACCCCAAAATACATTCTGCTGCTTCTCCTGAGTACGGGGATACCACATGTGTGGGACTTTTTAGGAGCCTAGCCACGTACGGGACCCCGGAAACCAAGCACCGCCTTCAGGATTTCTAAGGGCGCAAATTTTTGATTTCACTCCTCTCTACCTATCACAGTTTCGAAGGCCATAAAATGCCAAAATAGCACAAAACCCCCCCAAATGACCCCATTTTGGAAAGTAGACACCCCAAGCTATTTACTGAGAGGCATGTTCAGTCCATGGAATATTTTATATTTTGCCACAAGTTGCGGGAATATGACAAACTTTTTTTTTTTGCACAAAGTTGTCACTAAATGATATATTGCTCACACATGCCATGGGCATATGTGAAATTACACCCCAAAATACATTCTGCTGCTTCTCCTGAGTACGGGGATACCACATGTGTGGGACTTTTTGGGAGCCTAGCCGCGTACGGGACCCCAAAAACCAAGCACCGCCTTCAAGGTTTCTAAGGGCATAAATTTTTGATTTCACTCCTCACTACCTATCACAGTTTTGAAGGCCATAAAATGCCAAGATGGCACAAAACCCCCCCAAATGACCCCATTTTGGAAAGTAGACACCCCAAGCTATTTGCTGAGAGGCATGTTGACCCCATTGAATATTTTTTTTTTGTCCCAAATGATTGAATAATGACAAAAAGAAAAAAAAATGTACAAAAAGTTGTCACTAAATGATATATTGCTCACACATGCCATGGTTATATGTGGAATTGCACCCCAAAATACATTCTGCTGCTTTTCCTGAGTACGGGGATACCACATGTGTGGGACTTTTTGGGAGCCTAGCCGCGTACAGGGCCCCAAAAACCAAGCACCGCCTTCAGGATTTCTAAGGGCGTAAATTTTTGATTTCACTCCTCACTACCTATCACAGTTTTGAAGGCCATAAAATGCCAAAATAGCACAAAACCCCCCCAAATTACCCCATTTTGGAAAGTAGACACCCCAAGCTATTTGCTGAGAGGCATGTTGAGTCCATGGAATATTTTATATTTTGCCACAGGTTGCGGGAATATGACAACCTTTTTTGTTTTTGCACAAAGTTGTCACTAAATGATATATTGCTCACACATGCCATGGGCATATGTGAAATTACACCCCAAAATACATTCTGCTGCTTCTCCTGAGTACGGGGATACCACATGTGTGGGACTTTTTGGGAGCCTAGCCGCGTACGGGACCCCAAAAACCAAGCACCGCCTTCAAGGTTTCTAAGGGCATAAATTTTTGATTTCGCTCCTCACTACCTATCACAGTTTTGAAGGCCATAAAATGCCAAGATGGCACAAAACCCCCCCAAATGACCCCATTTTGGAAAGTAGACACCCCAAGCTATTTGCTGAGAGGCATGTTGAGCCCATTGAATATTTTTTTTTTGTCCCAAATGATTGAATAATGACAAAAAGAAAAAAAAAATGCACAAAAAGTTGTCACTAAATGATATATTGCTCACACATGCCATGGTTATATGTGAAATTACACCCCAAAATACATTCTGCTGCTTCTCCTGAGTACGGGGATACCACATGTGTGGGACTTTTTGGGAGCCTAGCCGCGTACGGGACCCCAAAAACCAAGCACCGCCTTCAAGGTTTCTAAGGGCATAAATTTTTGATTTCACTCCTCACTACCTATCACAGTTTTGAAGGCCATAAAATGTCAAAATAGCCCAAAACCCCCACAAATGACCCCATTTTGGAAAGTAGACACCCCAAGCTATTTGCTGAGAGGCATGGTGAGTATTTTACAGCTCTCATTTGTTTTTGAAAATTAAGAAAGACATTTTTTTTTCCTTTTTTTTTTCTTTTTTTACATTTTCAAAACTTTGTGACAAAAAGCGAGATCTGCAAAATACTCAACATACCTCTCAGCAAATAGCTTGGGGTGTCTACTTTCCAAAATGGGGTCATTTGGGGGGGTTTGTGCCATCTGGGCATTCCATGGCCTCCGAAACTGTGATAGGCAGTGAGGAGTGAAATCAAAAATTTACACCCATAGAAATCCTGAAGGCGGTGCTTGGTTTTTGGGGTCCCGTACGCGACTAGGCTCCCAAAAAGTCCCACACATGTGGTATCCCTGTACTCAGGAGAAGCAACAGAATGTATTTTGGGGTGTAATTCCACATATGCCCATGGCATGTTTGAGCAATATATAATTTAGTGACAACTTTTTGTACATTTTTTTTTTTTTTGGTCATTATTCAATCACTTGGGACAAAAAAAAAAATATTCAATGGGCTCAACATGCCTCTCAGCAAATAGCTTGAGGTGCCTACTTTACAAAATGGGGTCATTTGGGGGGGGGGGTTTGAACTGTCCTGGCATTTTATGCACAACATTAGGAAGCTTATGTCACACATCATCCACTATTCTAACCACTTGAAGACAAAGCCCTTTCTGACACTTTTTGTTTACATGAAAAAAAACATTTTTTTGCAAGAAAATTATGTTGAACCCCCAAACATTAGATATTTTTTTAAAGCAAAGGCCCTACAGATTAAAATAGTGGGTGTTGCATTTTTTTTTCCACACAGTATTTGCGCAGCGATTTTTCAAACGCATTTTTTGGGGGAAAAACACACTTTTTTTATTTTTAATGCACTAAAAAACACTATATTGCCCAAATGTTTGATGAAATAAAAAAGATGATCATAGGCCGAGTACATGGATACCAAACACGACATGCTTTAAAATTGCGCACAAACGCGCAGCGGCGACAAACTACATTCATTTTTAAAAGCATTTAAAAGCCTTTACAGGTTACCACGTTAGATTTACAGAGGAGGTCTACTGCTAAAATGACTGCCCTCGATCTGACCTTCGCGGTGATACCTCACATGCATGATGCAATTGCTGTTTACATATGACGCTAGACCGACGCTTGCGTTCGCCTTTGCGCAAGAGCAGGGGGGGACAGCGGTGCTTTTTTTTTTTTATTATTTATTTGGCTTTTTATTTTATTTTTAAACTGTGCCTTCCATATTTTATTTTTTTACCATTTTTGTCGTTATCTCAGGGAATGTAAATATCCCCTATGATAGCAATAAGTAGTGACAGGTACTCTTTTTTTGAAAAAAATTGGGGGGTTAGACCCTAGATCTTTCCTCTGCCCTCAAAGCATCTGACCACACCAAGATCGGTGTGATAAAATGCTTTCCCAATTTCCCAATGGCGCTTTTTATATCCGGGGGGGGGACATTCCCTCCCACTGCTTGTAAAAGCAGTCTAGAGGCTAATTATCTGCTAGAATTGCTTTTACATGAAAGCCGGCTGCTGGCTGAAAAGAATGATACCAAGATGATACCTAAACCCGCAGGCATCATTCTGGTATAAACATTCAAAGTCCAGCAACATACCAGTACGTTGCTGGTACTTGTTGGACATGTATTGTAATCTTTTTTTTCATACAGCCTATTGGCTGAACGAAAAAAAGAGATTGATTGGTGGGTATGCCCACCATTAGAATACCTCCCTTCATCCACCCACTTCTAATGATGGGCATATATGCCGAAGCATGGGGGCATCCTCCCGCAAAAAAGTTATGCCGCGTACACACGGTCAAGCCTTCGTCGGAATTTCGACCGTATGTACGCGGCATAAAAGGTTATGCCGCGTACACACGGTCGGACTTTTCCACGGGCAAGCCTCCGTTGGAATTTCGACCGTATATACGCGGCATTAGGAGCAAAATCGCTCCTCCGCCCCTGCTGCCCCCATGCTTCGGCATATATGCTCTTTTTTTTAACTGTGGTGGTGAAATCACCTCCTACAGCACTGGAGTCACGGCTTTATGTATCGTGGGAGCAAACGCTGTTGCTGTCAAGATAAATAATTCCGCGCTGCAGTTGAATGGCGCACCTGAAAACAAAAAATTACATACCTGAAAAGCAAGCATGATAAAACATTGCAGAATAGAATACAGTAAAAAAGAGCAGAACAATAGAGAGAAAATAGAGAGAGAGAGAACAATAAAACGACAACTATTTTTGGTTTTTTTATTTTATATTTTTTTTGTGTTTTGTTTTTTACGTTTTTTTTTTTTCTTTTTTACACTTTTTTTTGTAACTTTACAACTGTAATGGTTCGGGTCTCTCAAAATGTAATGGCATCTTGGGAGACCCTGTGTAAGTGTGTCCTTGTCTGTGAAATGCTGTACCCTACGCTAAAACTTCACTTTTGAGTGGTAGCGTTCAAAACATTCACCTTGGCAAAGACCAGGCTTGTCAGGACAGAGTGGACAAAAACTACGGGTGTCACGCCTAAATCCGCGCTTGCTACAGACACGACATCTTTTTTGGGGGTGACTTTGGGTAGGGGTACTCGGGAGGACATACGAATAATGCCTCTCATGCAGCCGGCTTACTGCATTTGGTAGGGGATGGTGAGGTGCAGAACCGCCTGGATACAGGAGTTCTGTGACTATCTCATTCTGGAATTTTAGAAGAGATAACGTCCCGCCTGAAGCTCTGTATAGCACATGAGCGTTCAGCAAAGCCAATTGGAATAATGATAGAGACACTTTTTTGTACCAGCGTCTCGCCTTACGGTCAATTAGATACGGCGCCATCAACTGGTCGTTGAGGTCCACCCCTCCCATACAGAGGGGTTTCTCCACAACACCAGTCGCCGTACGAATTTGGACTGTCGTGTCTGCATGAAGGGAGGTAAGAAGGAAAACATTCTTATTGTCCCTCCACTTCATAGCGAGCAAGTTATTACACTTCAAGCAGGCTCTCTCCCCCAGCCTAAGACGGGCATCTACAAGCCGCTCGGGGAAAGCCCCGGCGATTAGGTCGCACGGTGCCACATGCTCCAATCTGATGATCAAACAAGTGACTAAACAGTGGCACGCTCGTGTAATAATTGTCCACATACAAGTGGTACCCCTTTCCGAATAAGGGTGACACCAAGTTCCACACTATCTTGCCAGCGCTCCCTATGTAATCCGGGCAGTTGACCGACTCAATCTGACTATCTTTTCCCTCATAAACCGTAAAGTTCACTACATAGCCTGTTGCCCTGTCACAGAACTTGTAGAGCTTGACCCCGTATCTGGCACGCTTGCTGGGAAGGTACTGCTTGAAAGACAAGCGGCCAGAAAATTTAATCAGGGACTCATCAACGCAGACAACTTGATCGGGAGTAAACAAGGCTGCAAAACGTTCGTTGAAGTGGTTTATGAGGGGCCGAATTTTATAGAGCCGGTCGTATTCAGGGTCCCCACGTGGACGACAAAGTTCATTGTCGTTGAAGTGCATGAACCGCAAAATCTGCTCGTATCGTGCCCTGGACATGGAGGCAGAGAACACGGGCATGTGGCCAATTGGGTGCGTGGACCAATAAGCACGCAATGACGGAAATTTATGTGTGCCCATGTTGAGGGAAAGGCCCAGAAAGGTCTTAAATTCGGAAACCGTAATTGGTTTCCAATTTCTGGCAATTTTAGGCAACTGGGGGTTAGCGGCGATAAATTGACCAGCATATAAATTACTCTGGTCCACAATAGATCTATAGAGATCTTCCGTGAAAAACAGCGAATAAAAATCAATTGGAATAAAATCAGCTGTTTCCACCTGAATACCAGGTTGGGCAGTGAATGGGGGAAGTACGGGTTCTGCAGAAGTGGTGGGGACCCAATCAGGATAGGCGAATTCTGCAGGAAGGGCAGTATGGGCACGACGGGCCTGCCTTTGTCTTCTTGGTGGCAGCGGGACACTACTTGTGCTTGCCACCTCGCCAGCTTGAACTGCACTTATGGGACTCGCCACGTCACCAAGTGTTACTGCAGTGCTGGATGTACGTCCAGGCTGTACTAGGCCGCTGGTGCTTGCCAGTTCACCAGAAGGAATAGCGGCGCTAGTACTACTCTGCTCCATGATACGAGAGACCTGCGGTTCTTGCTCCTCAACAACCTCAGAAGATCGGGATCGGGTACACCTGACCTTAGCAGGGACCTCAACTTCGTCGTCAGAGCTATCTGACGTGGGGCCGCTGACGTCACTGTCTTCTACGGGAAGATATTCTGAGCCTGAATCTGTCAGATACGTGACCTCCTCTTCACTATCTGTCATGCTCAGAATCTCGTAGGCCTCTTTACTAGTGTACCTTCGTCTTGCCATTTTGGGCTCTAAATTTAGGGGTACACTAGTAAGATTCACAGGAAAAAAAGCACCTGACTGTCGTCAGCAAATATATCAAACGCTACAAAAAAACTGTTAGCGATCGCAGGGATCAGGCCTGTCTCTGCGAACGCTGCAGTTATGTGTGTTGTGTTTGGTAAGTGACAGTGATCGATCGATACTGCACTTGGGTGGGCTGGGCTGGGCTGGGCGGAGGGGCTAAACGCAGGCACTAGCAGGTATCTGGGCTGATCCCGCTAACACTGCGTTTTTGGGAACCCTAAACCGCTGGGGATGCTAGTATAGATCTGATCAGATACTATACCACTAAGGGGGGTGTATGCTTTGCGCGTGGGTGTTAGCGTTACTGGCACTAACCTAACACTGCCTGGGGCGACGCAGACCCTCTCTGGCGCTAAAACCTAATTGATCTCACCCGCCGGGCGATCAGGGGGGTTAAACCTTTATTGGGTTATATACGGCGGGTGCCCTGATGCTATAAAAAGCAAACTAATCAACCAGCGTCACCCGTAACCTTTATATGGTGATCACTGGTGAAAGGGTTAACTAGGGGCAATCAGGGAGTTAAAACCTTTATTAGGTTAAATATGGGGGTACCTGACACTATATAAAAACCTGACGGGTAACCTAAATAACTAAATAACTTACTGGCTAACCAGTGACACCAGTGACGCTTATACGGCGATCACTGGTGAAAGGGTTAACTCTAGGGGCAATCAGGGGGTTAAAATAATATATGGGGGTACCTGACACTAATAAAAACCTGCGGCGAACCTAAAAAAAAATAACTGCCTATCTAAAACACCAGCGACACGAATACAGCGATCGGAAAAACAATCGCTTAGTGACGCTGAAGTTAGGGGGTGAAAGGGTTACCTGGGGGGTGATCAAGGGGTTAAACCTTTATTAGGGGGGGTTAGGGGGCTACCCTGGACCTAAAGGGGCCTAATCCTAACTGCCCTGCAACTTTTTACAATCACAGATGACACTAAATGCAGTGATCAGTAAAATAAATGATCACTGCAATCAGTGACACTGTGATTGGGGGCTTTGGTGTGACCTGGGGGGTGATCTGGGGGTGACTGGGGGGTGATTTGTGTGCCTATGTGTACCTACGTGTCAGTGGACTGTTGGTGCACTAACCTGCTTCTTCTCTCCTCGGCGCCGGGAACGAAAAGACCGCGGCGAGGGAGATGACATCACTTCCTCCAGTCTGTGTTTACATTTCAGGCAGGAGGAAGCAATTTCATTCGCCGGGAGCGATCGCGAGGGGGGGGGCGGAATCGAGCGGCCTCCCCCTCATGCCTGATCGCTCCCGAACACTTAACGGCCGCTCACTGCAGTGAAGGGGGGTCCGGATGGACCCCCCAACTGCACAAAGGCGATCACGTAGATCTACGTGATTCTGCCTGTCGGTGCCATTCTGCCGACGTAAATCGGCGGTGGGCGGTCGTTAAGTGGTTAAATATGGTACCTGGGGGGTGTCTATAGTATGCCTGTGAAGTGGCACGTGTTTCCCGTGTTTAGAACTGTCCCTGCACAAAATGACATTTCTAAAGGAAAAAAAGTAATCTAAAACTGCTTGCCGCTTTAATGTAATATCTGGTCCCGGCAATATGGATGAAAATCATTGAGAAAAATGGCATGGGAACCCCACCCCCACCCCCAGGCAATGATCAGCCACTTTGGGTATTGTATGAATATTAAGGGGAATCCCGCACCCAAATTAAAAAAAGAAAAGGTGTGCGGCCCCCAGGCCCTATATACAGGCAGTGCAAACAAGACAGGGACTGTAGGTTTGTTGTTACATAGAATCTGTTTGTAATTTTGAACTGGTACATTTTTAAAGTGTAGCTCCAGACAAAAAATCTATTTTTAAGCTTTTTGGAAAACATAGGGAAAGGTTATTACCCCTGTAACATTTGTTTTGCTGTCTGTGCACCTGTTCAGAACATTTCACCTCACTTTCCATCCCAATGACAAATGTTTTTTGAAAATTTGGGGTTTTTAGTGAAACAAGGATTAGTGATAAAGCATCAGTGGAGAGGAGACACCTTTTTCCCATATTAACTCTTACAGGAGAGAATTTCCCTTCCTAGGGGTAGATTTCCTC
Source organism: Rana muscosa (assembly GCA_029206835.1). NCBI lineage: Eukaryota > Metazoa > Chordata > Amphibia > Anura > Ranidae > Rana > Rana muscosa. The sequence continues at coordinate 774,787,616 of CM055116.1, read as the reverse complement.
TCACTTCATGTTGTCTCCTTCCGTTTGCAAGTAGGAGTCGTTTGTAAGTTGAACGTTTGAAAGTAGGGGCCTGCCGTATATACTCTGCAGAAATTTGGCCCTTAGGTTTTGGTGTTGCCACAACACTGTAAGCCCTCATAGTTACTCTTGGTGGGCGCTGGAACGCCCTGCTGTGAACTATTATATCAAGAATTGTAATTACATGCCATTGTTGAACAGTGGTAGGAAAAATTGGGCCTTTGTTGGTGGTGGTGCTGGTGCTGGTGCCACAACACTGTAAGTCCTCAGAGTTACTCTTGGAGGGCGCAGGAATATTAGATCAAGAATTGTAATTACATGTCCTCAGAGTTACTCTTGGTCAGCTGTGAAATATTAGATCAAGAATTGTAATTACATGCCTCTGTTGAACAGGGGCATAAAAATTGGGCCTTAGGCACTGGTGCCACAACACTGCAACCCCTCACAGATACTCTAGTTGGAGCACAGGAATGAGCCCTGCTGCAAAGTATTGCATCAAAAATTGTAATTACACGCCCCCGTTAAACAGGGGCTGAAAAATTGTGCCTTAGGCACTGGTGCTGGTGCCACAACACTGCAACCCCTCACATATACTCTAGTTGGAGCGCAGGAATGAGCCCTGCTGCAAAGTATTGCATCAAAAATTGTATTTACACGCCACTGTTAAACAGGGGCTGAAAAATTGGGCCTTAGGCACTGGTGCTGGTGCCACAACACTGCAACCCCTCACAGATACTCTAGTTGGAACACAGGAATGAACCCTGCTGCAAAGTATTGCATCAAAAATTTTAATTACACGCCCCTGTTAAACAGGGGATGAAAAATTGGGCCTTAGCCACTGGTGGCGGTGCCCAGAACCATAAATGTTCTTACAAGATATCAGCATGATCATTGAGGAGGAAGAGGATAGTCACTCAGCATAACAGGATAGTCACTCAGCATCAGCATAGGCAGTCTTGAAGGGATCTGACATTTCAAAAAAAAATATTCGGTTACATCAGCATCATGTGCTTGGTAGCTGGTGGTGATCCAAGACTGATTCATTTTTATGAAGGTCAGTCGATCGACCGAGTCGGTGGACAGGCGCACCCTATGATTGGTTACAAAGCCTCCAGCAGCACTGAATGTGGGTTCCGAAAGAACGCTGGATGCAGGACAGGCCAGTAGCTCAATTGCATACTGTGCAAGCTCTGGCCAGTGATCCATCCTCAAGACCCAGTAATCTAGAGGGTTTTCGGTGGGAAAGGTGTCTAAGTCTGATCTTGCCCCTAGGTATTCCTGCACCATGTAAACCAGAAGCTGGCGATGGTTGCTGGAACCAATCATACCTTGGGGCTGCGTACTAAAAAATTGTCTGAGCGCTTCGGTCAGACGGCCACCTTCTCCACCGCTCCTTCTTTGACTGACGAAGCCTCAGCAACACGTTGTCTAGGACCAGGAATTTGTAACCTCCCAGTCTCTGGGAACGCGTTGCACAGACCCTTCTGCAAGGCCTCCCGAAGATGTTTCATCCTCTGCTCCCTCTGCGACGGCAAGATAAGGTCCGCAACCCTGTCCATGCCTGCTGGACCATGAGTCAGCGGTAATATGCACCTTACCGCTGACCGCCCTGTCCAGCAAGGCCAAGACATTGCCTTCCACATGCCGGTAGAGAGCCGGCATCGCTTTCCGTGAGAAAAAGTGGCGTTTGGGAACCTGCCACTGAGGAACCGCACATTCCACAAACTCACGGAAGGGGGCAGAGTTTACCAACTGAAAAGGCAGCAGTTGAAGTGCTAGCAATTTAGCCAAGCTAGCATTCAACTGCTGGGCATGTGGATGGCTGGGAGCGAACTTCTTTCGGCAGTGCAGCAGCTGGGGCAGGGAAATTTGCCTGTTACAATCTGACGTTGGTGTAACGATAGTAGATTGCCCGCAAGCACTTGGCTGTGATACTGAAGTTATAGTGGGGTTGGAGATCCCAGCTGATGAGGAGCAAGGAGAGGTCCGCTTTGTTCTTTGGTGTGGGTCTTTTAGGTGTGCTTGCCAACGAACTGCATGGCAGGTCGACATACAGTATATCTGATCAAGCATGTGGTGCCCAAGTGGGTGATATTTTGGCCACGCGAGATACGCCTGAGACATATGTTGTAAATAGAAAAAGAAAAGAGAAACTATGCTAGGATCTGAGGATGGCAATTAATTGCTTGTCACAAAAAATTGCCTGTGTTCTGGTTATATGCAGCTACTAACCTGAAAACATAATCAGTGAAACCACAATAAAAAAAATATATATAGTAGCGCTAAACTCAAAACAAAAAATTAATAGACAAAAAGATTTGTCATGGTATGCTCGACAACACATACAAGATGCATAGGTCCACTGGTTGGATCACGTGGACTAGTAGATAATTATGGGCAAACCTGGGACATGAAGTAAAACATATACCAAAAACTACCACAGTGTGTGTACAAAATTGCATAGAAGATTACATGCATGAAGTGCCATCCAATTTTGACACACTAGGGCATCAGTTCATAAGATGCAAAATATTCTCATAAAGAGTCCAAACATTTTCTGTGATAAAACACCCGTGCAGTAATGGAATCCAAATCTCCACTGGATTGACTGAAGACCGGAGTGAAAACCACCACCATGAGCAAGTATACTGCTTACCAGAACCAGTTGGTCCCCTGTCACGGAGGACCTAAGACCGCATATAAACAATCCCAGCTGGATAATAGTAGCCTCTATGACCATCGCCTCTTCACTCAGCACTTTCCACAGCATAGAAACAGTTTGAACACAGTTGAGACATGCAAAAGAAACAGGATGCCTTGATAAAAAGCACTGATCCCAGTGCTAGGAGTAAAAAGCAGCTGGTTAAAAGCAGCATCTCTCTACACGTCGGTAAAACAAATGACGTCACACGGTGGTCCCGTCCGCACGCACGCGTATCGTCCCAGGGGCGGGACTTCATCAGCAAGGCACCAAGTTCCCTCCAATCCACCAATGTTCACAATAGTCTCCTGTTTCTTTTGCATGTCTCAACTGCGTTCAAACTGTTTCTATGCTGTGGAAAGTGCTGAGTGAAGAGGCGGTGGTCATAGAAGCTACTATTATCCAACTGGAATTGTTTATATGCGGTCTTAGGTCCTCCGTGACAGGCAGGGATGAGCTTCGAGTTTGAGTCGAACTCATGTTCGACTCGAACATTGCCTGTTCGCCCGTTCGCCGAACAGCGAAAAATTTGGGGTGTTCGCGGCAAATTCGAAAAGTCTATGGGAGAAATCTAAAGTGCTAATTATAAAGGCTTATATGCAAGTTATTGTCATAAAAAGTGTTTGGGGACCCGGGTCCTGCCCCAGGGGACATGTAACAATGCAAAAAAAAGTTTTAAAAACTGACGTTTTTTTGGGAGCAGTGATTTTAATAATGCTTAAAGTGAAACAATAAAAGTGAAATATTCTTTTAAATTTCGTACCTGGGGGGTGTGTATAGTATGCATGTAAAGTCGCGCTTGTTTCCCATGCTTAGAACTGTCCCTGCACAAAATGTAATTTCTGAAGGAAAAAAAGTCATTTAAAACTCACTCGCGGCTATTAATGAATTGTCGGCTCCCGGCAATACATAGAAAAGTCATTGATAAAAAAAAAAAAAAAGCGTGGGGGTCCCCCCAAATTCAATTACCATGCCCTTCAGGTCTGGTATAGATATTAGGGGAACCCCGCCACAAATTTAAAAAAAAACGCATGCGGTTCCCCCCAAATATCCATACCAGGCCCTTCAGGTCTGGCATGGATTTTAAGGGGAACTCCACCCCAAATAAAAAAAAATGGCATGGAGTCCCCCCAAAAATCCATACCAGACACTTTTTCGAGCACGCAACCTGGCAGGCCGCAGGAAAAGAGGGGGGACAAGAGAGCGCCCCCCCTCCTGAATCGTACCAGGCCACATGCCCTCAACATGGGGAGGATGTCCCCATGTTGATGGGGACAAGGGCCTTATCCCCACAACCCTTGACCGGTGGTTGTGGGGGTCTGCGGGCAGGGGGCTTATCGGAATCTGGAAGACCCCTTTAACAAAGGGGGCCCCCAGATAACTGCACCCCCTATGTGAATTGGTAAGGGGTACATTGTACCCTTACCATTTCACGAAGAAAGAGTAAAAAATAAATAAAAAAACACACAAACACCTTGGAAAAGTCCTTTATTAAAAAAAAAACATGAAATCCAGTGTCCCACGGCGATCCGATGTCTAGCGCTGTCCGTCATTGGCTGAGCCTGAGCGTACCTGATGGGGAACTTCCTCTGCAGTCTATTAAATGTATAGACCCGCCCCTTCTAAAGTTACCCATCAGGTCCGCTCAGCCAATGACTAGGTGTAAGGCTAAGCGGACCAGATGCGGAACGTGAGAAGGGGCGGGTCTATTCATGTATTACACAGTGAAGGAAGTTCCCCATCAGGTCCGCTCAGGCCAATGACGTAGGCGGGGTCTAACATACGAGGGGGCGGACCTGATGGAGAACTTCCTTCACTGTGTAATACATGAATAGACCCGCCCCTTCTCATGTTCCGCATCTGGTCCGCTTAGCCTTACACCTAGTCATTGGCTGAGCGGACCTGATGGGGAACTTTAGAAGGGGCGGATCTATTCATGTATTACACAGTGTAACAGCACCCCAAATCTGAAAGGGGGTTAACGCCGCTTAAGCGATTCCCTCTCCTAGACACACATTCGCTACCGATACTCCACAGTCAGTCGACCACTTCCCATAGGATTAATCCTTCCAGAAGAACGAGACAACACGCTCTGTATCTTCCCAAGATAGACTCTGTTTATTGAAAAACATTGCAACTTTTATACACATAGAGGGGAGTTTCTTATTTTCTTCTCACCATACATCTTTGACCAGAGCTAATTTCCATGATCTATTTAACTACAGCTTGATGACTCAGACATATGACCTTTTAGGCTAGCTTTTGTCTCCCAATCCACATTTCAGTTTAAATGATTATGCATGACCTTTTAGGCTAGCCGTACTGTCTCCCATTTCTCAAAAGACTTCACACAATAGATACATAACGAGCTCCCAATACACATCTCACAATGAAAGGATCTGTAGCATAACTGAGGTTCATTAACATTACACAAGCAGACAGGTGACACATCAGCATCTCTTAATTTAACCTGTTGAGTTCAGGATCAACAAAATAGTTATTTAAAGATCCTGGGAAATATTGGGGAATAATATTACAGACCCATTTTAAAACAATCCAATACATATTCTCAATGTCCATTATTTCCTGGCTCACCCTGTGCCCAAAATGTTGCCAGCTCTTCTGCTGGGTTGCTGTGAGTGGAGACCGCAGTCCCATCCACCGATATCAGCTCAAGTTGCAGTTGTGTGCAGAGGCCAGTAGCATTCTGCCCTGCTTCCAGTGATTCAGCTGGGGGTAAAAGCTTTACCACCTCAGCTTGTTGCTGGAGAGAGGGGCCAACTGCCCCGGCTCCCTGAAACTCCACAGTTGTTTCCGGTGCTGGGCAGAGGTTGGTAGCACTCTGCCCTGTTGCCAGCACTTCTGCTGGGGACTCCACACCATCTGCTCTGGCTAACTGTTGGGGGGGAAAAAGGGCTGCTTCTCCTCCCTGCATCTCTGAAATCCACTGGGAAAGAGGACCCATCACCTTCTCACCTCGGGCCTCCAAACCTGCCACGGGTGTAGAACAGGGGTCTGCAGTACTTTGTCCTGCTGTCAGTACTTGAGCAGGCGATGCATAATCCCTAACATCCTCTGAACAGTCCCTTAAGTCCATACCTTCTGTAATCTGTGGCTGGGGAGATGAGCCAACTGCCCTAGCTCCCTGGAACTCCATATCATCCACTTCGGCTTTAGGGATGGCAATCTTCAGATTTTCCACTGCCGATTCTTCAGCCAGGATTTCAGAGTTGTCCACTGGTATTTCCTGATAGTCCCAGGCAAAGGTAGCACCACCCTGCTGCTGAGCAGATTCTAGCAGCTGTCTGTAGGCGATCTCTGATTGCCGTATTTCCGCCATTCTCCGCTCATGTTGCCGCTCTAGTTCTCTCTTTTGTCGCTCTCGTTCTTTCTCTTGTCGTGATCGTTCTCTCTCTTGTCGCTCTTCCTGCAGCTGGATGTCTTTAATGGCTTCCTGTATGGCGGTCTCTGATGGGTTAGCACCATATAATGCCAACCGCTGTCAAACTCGTTGCTGAAACAAGTCTTCAACTGACCGGGGTACTGCATCACCATCCCTCTAATCAATCTCGGCTAGCTCCCTGATCAAGGTGGCCTTGTTCTTTGTCCCACTGGTCCCTCCACGGCTCTCCAGTAGGTCTTTCAGCGTGACTTTCCTGCAGGCTGCATAGCTGGTCCTTCACTGTGGTGGTTTGAAGTGTCCCAGTAACTGGAGGGAAGATCCCACCGCTGCCAACCAATGTAACGGCACCCCAAATCTGAAAGGGGGTTAACGCCGCTTAAGCGATTCCCTCTCCTGGACACACATTCGCTACCGATACTCCACAGTCAGGCGACCACTTCCCATAGGATTAATCCTTCCGGAAGAACGAGACAACACGCTCTGTATCTTCCCAAGATAGACTCTGTTTATTGAAAAAACATTGCAACTTTTATACACATAGAGGGGAGTTTCTTATTTTCTTCTCACCATACATCTTTGACCAGAGCTAATTTCCATGATCTAAACTACAGCTTGATGACTCAGACATATGACCTTTTAGGCTAGCTTTTGTCTCCCAATCCACATTTCAGTTTAAATGATTATGCATGACCTTTTAGGCTAGCCGTACTGTCTCCCATTTCTCAAAAGACTTCACACAATAGATACATAACGAGCTCCCAATACACATCTCACAATGAAAGGATCTGTAGCATAATTGAGGTTCATTAACATTACACAAGCAGACAGGTGACACATCAGCATCTCTTAATTTAACCTGTTGAGTTCAGGATCAACAAAATAGCTATTTACAGATCCTGGGAAATATTGGGGAATAATATTACAGACCCATTTTAAAACAATCCAATACATATTCTCAATGTCCATTATTTCCTGGCTCACCCTGTGCCCAAAATGACCCCTGTCACAACAACGTATATACAGCATTGAATCTGATTAGTACAGATCATAGTGGGGTTTTCATTCACCCTGTGCCCCTAATAGAGACACAGGGTGGTTTACACATAAGAGGCATTGGGGAAGCTGAAGCAAGGGTATCTCAAACTTTCTAAGAGATTCTGGGTTCGCCGGGCCCTCCCGTTACACACAGTGAAGGAAGTTCCCCATCAGGTCCGCCCCCTCGTATGTCAGACCCCGCCTACATCATTTGCCTGAATGGACCTGATGGGGAACTTCCTTCACTGTGTAATACATGAATAGACCCGCCCCTTCTCACGTTCCGCATCTGGTCCGCTTAGCCTTACACCTAGTCATTGGCTGAGCGGACCTGATGGGGAACTTTAGAAGGGGCGGTTCTATACATTTAATAGACTGTGGAGGAAGTTCCGCATCAGGTCCGCTCAGGCTCAGCCAATGACGGACAGGGCTGGACATCGGATCGCCGCGGTACACTGGATTTCATCGCTGGAATGTTTTTTTGTTTTTTTTTTAATAAAGGACTTTTCCAAGGTGTTTGTGTGTTTTTTTTAAAAAAAATTTACACTTTCTTCGTGAAATGGTAGGGGTACAATGTACCCCTTACCAATTCACATGGGGGGGGGCAGGATCTGGGGGTTCCCTTTGTTAAAGGGGTCTTCCAGATTCCGATAAGCCCCCTGCCCGCAGACCCCCACAACCACCGGGCAAGGGTTGTGGGGATGAGGCCCTTGTCCCCATCAACATGTTGACATCCTCCCCATGTTGAGGGCATGTGGCCTGGTACGGTTCAGGAGGGGGGGTGCTCTCTCATCCCCCCTCTTTTCCTGCGGCCTGCCAGGTTGCGTGCTCGGATAAGGGTCTGGTATGGATTTTTGGGGGGAACCGCACTGACTTTTTTTTTTAATTTGGGGTGGAGTTCCCCTTACAATCCACGCAAGACCTGAAGAGCCTGGTATGGATATTTGGGGGGAACCGCACGCATTTTTTTTAAAACTTGCGGCGGGGTTCCCCTTAATATCTATACCAGACCTGAAGGGCCTGGTAATTGAATTTGGGGGGACCCCCACGCTTTTTTTTTTTTTATCAATGACTTTTCTATGTATTGCCGGGAGCCGACAATTCATTAATAGCCGCGAGTGAGTTTTAAATGACTTTTTTTCCTTCAGAAATGACATTTTGTGCAGGGACAGTTCTAAGCACAGGAAACAAGCGCGACTTTACATGCATATTATACACACCCCCCAGGTACGAAATATAAAGGAAAATTTCACTTTTATTTTTTCATTTTAAGCATTATTAAAATCACTGCTCCCGAAAAAACTGCAGTTTTTAAAACTTTTTTTTCCATTTATACATGTCCCCTGGGGCAGGACTCGGGTCCCCAAACACTTTTTAGGACAATAACTTGCATATTAGCCTTTATAATTAGCACTTTAGATTTCAAACGTTCGAGTCCATTGTAATTAATAGGGTTCTAAAGTTCACGCAAACATTCTGTCTGTTCGCAGGTTCTGGTGCGAACCGAACAGGGGGATGTTCGGCTCATCCCTAGTGACAGGGGACCAACTGGTTCTGGTAAGCAGTATACTTGCTCATGGTGGTTGTTTTCGCTCCGGTCTTCAGTCAATCCAGTGGAAATTTGGATTCCGTTACTGCACGGGTGTTTTATCACAGAAAATGTTTGGACTCTTTATGAGAATATTTTGCATCTTATGAACTGATGCCCTAGTGTGTCACAATTGGATGGCACTTTATGCATGTAATCTTCTAGGCAATTTTGTATACACATTGTGGTAGTTTTTGGTATATGTTTTACTGCATGTCCCAGGTTTGCCCATAATTATCTACTAGTCCACGTGATCCAACCAGTGGACCTATGCATCTTGTATGTGTTGTCGAGCATATGTTGTAAATAGCAGCGCTGCGAACTGATGCACTCGCTTCAAAAAAGGCCCACACCAAAGAACTTTTGGAATAACGTTATCTTGCCGACCGATCAAGCAACCAGTTCATGGACCTGTTCATGAACCTGTTCATGGACTGAACAGGTTGCTTGATCGGTCAGCAAGATAATGTTAATACAGGTATACCTTAAGAAACCACGGTTGGAAGAGGTGAAAAGGTTGCAGTAATCCCTGTTTGCATACAAGAACTGGAGTTCATCATCCGGAGCAGTGGAGATCTATTAAGGCTGTATCTGACCCCTTGGGGTCCATCAGTAAGGTGAGAGGCTGGTGTCAATGGGGGAGGATTGTACATGCATATCGATTTCCTACTGATTCCCTTTTGATGTGATGAGCTGGACTCCCACGCCTGTTCTTTTCCTTTTTTTTTTTTCCTGCTCTTGGCTGCTGATATTTTCACTTTTTTTTTTTTTTTGGGAAGACTAGCACTTTATGTGTAAAATTTTTACACATATATATATATTATTCCTTTGGGACACATCAACATTTGGATGTTTTTTGTATTTTCTTTAAACTATTTTTTTGCACAGTATGCACGTTTATTAACAGTCATTATCATTATTGACGCTATTTAGCACTTTCATTGAAATTGTTCATTTATATTTTAGCGCCTTTACCGCACGTTGATAATCTATTATTGTTCACGGACATTTAGCGCTGCTTCAATATTTTTTTATTGTACTTGTTTGTGTTGGTTGCACTATAGAATTCAGCTGCTGTATGTCTTTTATTAGTTATTTATTTTTAGCACTTTGCACCTAGCACTTTATATTAGCACTTTAATTTAGTTGTACCTATTGGCAGGCGAATAGGTACCCCTCTTTTACATGTATTTGTATCAGAACACCAGCAATTGTATTGAGGTAAGCGTTAGGTGCACACTGTGCAAAGGACACTAAAGAAAAATACTGCAGCTCCCTGCCTTTATTTGTATCAGAACACCAGCAATTGTATTGAGGTAAGCTTTAGGTGCACACTGTGCAAAGGACACGAAAGCAAAATACTGCAGCTCCCTGCCTGTGTTTGTATCAGAACACCAGCAATTGTATTGAGTTAAGCTTTAGGTGCACACTGTGCAAAGGATACTAAAGAAAAATACTGCAGCTCCCTGCCTTTATTTGTATCAGAACACCAGCAATTGTATTGAGGTAAGCTTTAGGTGCACACTGTGCAAAGGACACTAAAACAAAATACTGCAGCTCCCTTCCTGTATTTGTATCAGAACCCCAGCAATTGTATTGAGGTAAGCTTTAGGTGCACACTGTGCAAAGGACACTAAAGCAAAATACTGCAGCTCCCTGCCTATATTTGTATCAGAACACCAGCAATTGTATTGAGGTAAGCTTTAGGTGCACACTGTGCAAAGGACACTAAAGCAAAATACTGCAGCTCCCTGCCTGTATTTGTATCAGAACACCAGCAACTGTATTGAGGTAAGCTTTAGGTGCACACTGTACAAAGGACACTAAAGCAAAATACTGCAGCTCCCTGCCTGTATTTGTAGCAGAACACCAGCATTTGTATTGAGGTAAGCTTTAGGTGCACACTGTGCAAAGGACACAATACACTAAGTGAAAATACTGCAGCTAGCACAATCACCTGTCAGTATAGAGAATAACAGGAACGGATCTAGCTAAACTGAATACAGCGTGTAAATATATATACAACACCTAGGATGCATATATATCCTCTACACACTGTAACTGCAGCTAACTGACTCGCCTGCCTGCTCTATCTAACTCAATATAAATGACACTATCTCTCTCTCTCCCTGTCTTTAACCACCGCCACAACACACTACACAAGGCCGCCACACAGGCGGCCTTATATAGTGTGGGGCGTGCACTATGCGGGTCATAGTGCATGCTTGACCAATCATCAGCCAGCAATGCACTGCGATACCGCAGTGAATTATGGGCCATGACACGCCATTCGATTTTGGCGCGAACAGCCCATAATGTTAGAAATTCGGCGAACGGTCGAACAGACGATGTTCGAGTCGAACATGGGTTGGACTCGAACTCGAAGCTCATCCCTATTAATGAAGAATACCAAGTGAACTGAGCCTATAGTTCTTTATATGACCTATATGAACTTACTAAGAACTAAAAATTACACATCACAGCCACCCATCAGTTTCCATCTTTCATCATAAAACAAATTGATGCATAATGCTCGTGATATTCAGTAGAAGGTTAATGTAAATTCAGCCTACAGAAAATTAGTTGTTGATTACTGTCTTTAAAAGGAAGATATGCAGTGTAAATGACCATTGGTGGTGCATTTGAACACAACTTCCATACAGCCAGTTTCATGTGGATAAGAAAGGGTTAGCTGTAGTCCCTGGTCCTCCCTGTGTACCCTGAATTCCAGGATTCAGGAATTCCACTGCAGCAGTTTGAACATTGATCTGACTAGCGTCTTCACATTGTGATCTGGACTGCCAAAACAGGTAACAGCATTTTGTTTCTAGTAAGTGTTATCTCCAGAGAACACCTCCCACTATCCTCCTGTGAACTGTAAAGCGATGGATTTATGGGTTTCTTCTTTGCATCCAACAGTTTACTTTTACAATAACGGCAAACAAACGCTAGTCCCCATTGTTAATGTTTTGCACTTCAGCTTAAGTGGAGCAAGGTATATAACAATTTCAGAGCTATTATTTATGTTTATTGAAAATCTGACAGTTGTATTCTGTTCGATTTATATTGTATGAATCATTTGGCTTTTTACATATATTTTTTAATAGTTTTTACAGTGCTTGGTTAATGTTGTTTGTCCAGATGCTTGGGATAATAAACTTAAAGCAGCTTTCAGGTGCTCTCTGCATCTTGACTACTGGTTCCAACTACACACACAAATCCCTAGATACATTTCTAGCATGAAGGATCATAACTTTTCTTAAGTAAATAAATTAATAAAATAAATGAACTAAACATAAGAAAAATCACTATTACCGCTACTGCTGCTGTTATTCTGGAGTAAATAGCATAAACATAATCTAAATGTTAGACTCCATTCACACAGGGGCAACACGACTTCCAGCGCGACTTTGGCAGGCAACTTGGACACGACTTGAGTATGAATCACAGCGCGACCTGGAGCTACTTACAAGGCAACTTCAAGTTGCCTCCAGGACAGTAGACATTCCAGTGGCCAATCAAACAAGAATCAGCTCTGTGGGAGGGAGGGGGGAGGGAGGGGTTTGCCTGAGAAATGTATGTTTTCTTCCTGGAAAGTTGCTTCTGTTAAAACAGGGGATCCGACTTATGAGCGACTTCCATTGAAATCAATGGGTACAGGTCGCCTAGCAGTTGCCTAGAAGTCGGATTGAAGTAGTACCGGGACCTTTTTTGAAGTCGGAGCGACTGCAGTAGTGTGCATTAAGACGGCTCCATTCACTTACATTGATTTCCTCAGCCAGCGCGACTTGAGGCGAATAGGGGCGACCTGGGGCGACTTGAAGTCGGATCCAAAGTTGCCCCTGTGTGAATGGGCTCTTAGGTTAGCAGAAGTGGAAAATGAAGTAAGAGAATCAATCTGGAGTAAATAGCATAAACATAATCTAAATGTTAGGTTAGCAGACGTGGAAGATAAAGTAAGAGAACCAATAAGGTTTTTAAATAGCACCCAAACCAAGGCAGCATTTGCTTGCCCACCTTATTAACTGAAGGCAAATGTGATAAATTGATTCAGTTTCAGCTTCTATCCTCAAAGTACTTTTTACAATGGATTTTATGAATCTAGATAGTTGTATGATATTAGCCACCGTTCACACTTGAGCATTTTTCTGCTCATTTTCCTATGCCAGAGCCAGACCACACCTAACATGTAAAATCCCATTCTTTCTAATTGTTCCTGTTCACACTTGTATGCTCAGTCGTCCTACACTCTACGTCCTACGCTCAAAAAAAGTACACAAGCTTTTTATGAGCATATTTACATATTTTTGGTCCCATAGACTTCAACAGGAGCACCTGTAAATGTGTGTTTTGAATATTTTCACGTGCATGTTTACACCTGAAGAACCCTTTCCTCCTATAATATTGCTGTCTTCCCCTTGTCAAGACCAGAAAACAAACTCCGAAGATTGATACACTTGTAAACTCCTGTAAAAGGTCTCTACTACACCTGTAAAAATACAGAAAAATCACTTCAAAATCCCCAGGAATACACTTTGCTCACTAAGTGAGTTCAGGCTTAATGTGGGGTCACAAGTTTCTTGTTCCTGATTGCCATAGACAAGCAGACACATTTAGGAGAGCCAGGGATAACTATTGTGTACTCTAGAATTCACATCATCTGCTCTTTTTTTAAGATATACTTTTAAAAATGCATTTGGTCCACAGCAGGTCAACTAATGCTATGTTGGCTATTGGCGGTAGTTATCTTAAAAGGGATCATACAATCCAGAGTAAAAATTGTAAACTTGCACCAGGTGCAATACAAAAATACTGCTTTAGGGTTTTAAAAATGATGTGTAAGCATGGATATAAAATTAAGTACAATAAATAACCAATGTATGTACTTATTATTGTGTAATCAATAAATATTTTTGACAAGGAAAAATCTATAACACAAAAAATTTTTTTTTTAATTCAAATACAGTAACATATACGTTTAGAAACAACATCATTAATTTATTATTTCTAGATTTATACCTTTCACAGGCCAATTTTGTTCTGTATGTTCATCTTGTCTCAAATCTAGATAGCTTTGGCGCAATGCTCTCACCCCCTCCTTTTCAAAGTAGCTGCATGGAAGGTTAATCCTGTGGAGTCACTTTTGTGAATTTCTGCCAATCCTGAAGATAGGCTTCATACGTTTTCATATTGTGTTCTTGTTCTCCTAATCTTGGCTTTTGTTTCCTACAGCACAGTAAATATAGTCACCACTGATATGTGTTATTATTTAACACTGATGCAGTCACAGTAAAAAACACATTATTATCACCTATCTATTTATCAACATACCATTATTGTTTTGACAAAGTACTTTCTTGTTTATATCTTAGCCCATTTCAACAATGTCCTATGTCTACTTAGCAGCTGATATTGTTTCATCAGAGCTGTATCATTCAACATGCCAGTTATGATTTACATTATATTTTTAGCGACATCTCTTCTAACCCAGTAACAAATGGAATACCAGATGAGAAAATCAGATTAGTCTTTCTATTTTTTCATTGCAATATTTTAAACATTCCTCTAGATAACATCATTGCAGTCTGATGGCTTGAAAACAAAAATGTTACTGCACACCTAACTATTCCTGTTTATTCATACTAGCAAATGTATAATTCTATTATTCCCAAATCTGCAGAAATGATGAATTTGAGAATATTACAAACCAATACTAAAGATGTCATTTTGTTGGCAGTATGTGCATAAGATTGCATAGGGTTTGACAGTGTGCAATATGTGCAGGAGAGGAGTGTGAATTGTATGGCAGTGGTCACTATGTGTAGGAAAGAAGTACTGGAGGGTTTAAGTGGGTAAGCAGTATGTGCAGGAGAAGCATGCACAGGCTATGACAATGAGCAATATATGCAGGAGATTAGTGCCATAGGGTATGACAGAGGACAGTACAAGCAGAAGAAAAGTACAGATGGTGTGATAGTGGGCAATATGTGCAGGAGAGAAGTGTGGTGGGTATAAGAAAGGGCAAAAGAGGCATACGAATAGTATGCTGGTGGAAAGGAGAGGAATTATGTATTATAGCAGGCAGTATGTGCAGGAGAGCAATGAGAAATATACTGTATATAAGGGTGGACAGTATTTGCAGGAGAGAACGACAGAAATAGCACAAAGCCCACAATTTCTTCTGTTTGCATGTAGATATAAATATCTTCCCATCAGTAACTATTATGGTTGTTAAGGAGTAGACGGTTGTCGCATCCTTAACAACCGATGAGTCATCAGTTGACAGTTGGGTTCCTCGCTAACAGCCGAATGTAAAAAAAAAGAATTACCGGCAATGAAAAATAGGAAAAAATACGGTGTGGGTTCCCCTGAATCCATAACAGGCCCTTCGGGTCTGGTATGGATTTTAAAGGGGAACCCCTATGGCACTTTCTTTTTTTTGTTAAAGTGGAGCTCCACCCTAAATATTAACTTCTGCTATTTGGAACCCTCCCCCCCTCAGGTGTCACAAATCAGGGGGGAGGGGGGTGAAGATACCTGTCTAAGACAGGTATTTTCACCCACATCCGGGAGTCCTCTCTTCGGGAATCTGCGGGAGTGACGTCACTTCCCCCAGACTTCGGCTCCCAGAACACAGGAGGACGAATCAGAATGGCGCAGCGCAACTCGCGCATGCGCCGTAGGGAACCGGGCATGAAGCCGCAGGGCTTCACTTCCTGGTTCCCTCAGCGAGGATGGCGGATGGAGCAGCAGAGTGACGAGCGATCGCTCGTCCTCTGCTGCGGACGTCGCTGTAGCTGTAGCTGCTGGCTTTTAATATTTTTTTTTCCGGCGGAGCTCCGCTTTAAGGTTGACATGGGCCCCCCCCCCAAATCCATACCAGACCCTTATACGAGCATGCAGGAGTGATCGCCCCCCTCTTGAACCATACTAGGCCACATGCCGTCAACATGTGGGGGTGCATGTTGATAGGGACAAGGGGATCTTCCCCTCAACCCTGTCCGGTGGTTGTGGGGGTCTGCTGGCGGGGGGCTTATTGGAATCTGGAAGCCCCCTTTAACAAGGAGGCCCCCAAAGTCTGTCCCCCCATGTGAATGAGTAGGGGTACATAGTGTAGAGTAAGAAAAGACAGGAGGCAATTGTTGAAAAGTCCTTTATTGAAAAAAACTATAAAAAAAACTGTCCCCCCCGGTGTAGATGCCCAATGTGACCGCCGACCAAAAAGAAAAAAGCTCCACTCCTGACGCTGGCTGCTGCACCGTCTGACAGTTCTTAAATAACGAAGGGGTGGTGCCGCCCGATGATGTCACTTCATTCACACTAGGCGGATCCGTCGCAGCGGCTCCCGCCAGCTCAGCGGGAGATCTCTCCGTTGATCTCCGCTGAGCTGGCGGATGACAGGTCCCTCTCTGCTCACTGAGCGGGGAGGGGCTTGTCGAGCACCGCTGTCTCCTATGGAGAGATCAGGCGAAAACAGGCAGCATGTCCATTTTCATTAGATCTCACCCGATCCAATCCGCCATGGACGTCTGATTTTAGTGGATCAGAGCGGGTCGGATGTCAGCGGTCATGTCACCGCTGACATCCGTCGCTCCATAGGCTTGCATGGAGCGCCCGTTCAGGTCAATCAAAAAAATGACAGGCGGACCTGAACGTGTGGAAGGGGCCTTATCCTTTTCATATTTCATCTCTAAACCCTAGCCTTGTAATTCATTCAACACTTTTTGTATACTGATATGTTTGACCTGTTTTCAATTTACTATACAAACCTAGATCATCCACTAAGACTTGTAGTGATGTAGTATAGTCCACAGTTGACCCAATTGATATTTAGTTATTAGTAATGATGATATATAAGTTATGTTTCCCGCAGCATACACCCACGTTCTCCAGAGATTGCGCTTTATTGACTTCCAATACAGAACAAAGTCCAATATTGGCACAGATGACAACGAATCCAATCAGAGTATACATATATTTACGAGTCCCACGTCTCCTAGATCATATTCTAGACCTGTGCCTTCATATTCCTACAGAATATATCCTGTGCCTTCATATTCCTACAGAATATACCTGTGCCTTCATAATCATGCAGGAATATATCTGACTAGCCTGAATATTAGCTTTATATATCTTATCTATTGAAATGACTGAGCAATTTGATTGGCTGTCTTTGATCTACACTCTGTCATGCAGGATGACAGAGAATGACCCCCAACCTAGCCGGAGACGACCCCAGCCCTCATTTGTATTCCTGCATAACAACATCAACAAGCTGTCTTTTGACATATGCAATTAGATTGCGGAGACGGAAGGTGGCCTGAATACCGCCCTGATATGTAAAAATAGATTGACATAAACAAGCCCCCTTGACATGTGTAGGAGATCCTGTTTGGCCCTTTGGTCGACAATTAAGTACCTCACACACATAAGATTAACACATCAAAGCTGTTTTCTGGCCTCTCCCATATCCGCAATCCAGTTGACTCTGACAACTGAATTATCTACTAAAATCTGGCCTGGTCAATATTGTACTCACATATAAATATATATATATATATATATATATACACACATCTAATAACACAACGTCCCACATAAATCAGCCAACATATTACAACAAGACTATATTAAAAAAAAATTGGGTTGTCTATGATTTCAAGTAGCCTCCTCATTGGCTGGCAACTACAACAAATGGTCCTTTTTTAACCGCTTCAGCCCCAGAAGATTTTACCCCCTTCCTGACCAGAGCACTTTTTACAATTTGGCACTGCGTCGATTTAACTGACAATTGTGCGGTCATGCGACGCTGTACCCAAACAAAATTTGCATCCTTTTTTTCCCACAAATAAAGCTTTCTTTTGGTGGTATGTGATCACCTCTGCGGTTTTAAATTTTTTGCGCTATAAACAAAAGAACAGCGACAATTTTGAAAAAAACACAATATCTTTAACTTTTTGCTATAATAAATATCCCAATTTTTGATGAATGAAAATGAATAAAAATGCACTGATTACTGTAAAAATGTCACTGGCAGGGAAGGGGTTAACACTAGGGGGCGATCAAGGGTGTTAACTGTGTTCCCTTTCTGTGTTCTAACTGAAGGGGGGATGGGACTTATTAGGGGAAATTACAGATCGCTGTTCATACTTAGTATGAACACACGATCAGTCATTTCTCCCCTGAAAGAACCGGGATCTGTGTGTTTACACACACAGATCCCGTTCTTGCTGTGTCACAAGCGATCGCAGGTGCCCGGCGGTCATCGCCCCTAGTGGCCACAGGGTGAAGCGACGTAACATAATGTCGTTTCGCCCAGCCGTGCCATGCTGCCGCAGTAAAACTGTGGCGGCTGGTAAGCAAGTGGTTAATCATAATTGACACTGTATTTTAACATTTCCATCATATACAGTGCTGTGAAAAAGTATTTGCCCCCTTCCTGTTTTTTTTTTTTTTTTTTGCATATTTCTTACACTTAAATGATTCAGATAATCAAACAAATTTTAATATTACACAAATATAACCAGAGTAAATCCAAGATGTAGTTTTTAAATTATTATATTATATATTAAGGGAAAAAAGCTGTTCAAACCTGCCTGGCCCTGTGCGAAAAAGTAATTGCCCCTCCCATGCTGAATCATGAATGAACTGTGATTAACCACAATTTTTTGGAAAACTGAGTTAAATTTCACTTGCCACACCCAGGCCTGATTACTGCCAGACCTCTTTAATCAAAAAATCACTTAAATAAATGCTGTCTAACAAAGTGAAGCACGTTAAAATATCTCAAAGCAACACATCATGCCGTGATCTAAAGAAATTCAGGAACAGATGAGAAACAAAGTCATGGACATGTATCAGTCTGGAAAGGACTACAAAGCCATTTCTAAGGCTTTGGAACGTCACCACGGAACCACAGTGGACAAATTATCCACAAATGGAAAAAACTTAGAACAGTGGTGAACCTTACCAGGAGTAGTCGGCCAACGAAAATTACTCCAAGAGCACAATGACGACTCATCCAGGAGGTCATAAAAGAACCCAGAACAACATCTAAAGAACTACAGGCCTCACTTGCCTTAGGTAAGATCAGTGTTCATGATTCAACAATAAGAAAAAGACTGGGCAAAAATGGCATCCATGCGAGAGTTCCAAGGCCAAAGCCACTACTGACCAAAAAGAACACAAAGGCTCATCTCACATTTACCAAAAAACATCTTGATTATCCACCAATACTTTTAGGCAAATATTCTGTGGACCGATGAGACAAAAATTTTACTTTTTGGAAGGTGTGCGTCCCGTCACATGTGGCATAAAACTAATACAGCATTTCAGAACAAGAACATCATACCACCAGTTAGACATGGTGATTGTAGCGTGATGGTCTGGGGCTGCTTTGCAGCTTCAGGACCTGGACGATTTACAATAATTAGGGTTGAGCGGACCCGAACTGTAAAGTTCGGGTCCGTACCGAACTTTTGGGTTTTTGGGTCCCGAACCCGAACAATTGACTGTATGTTCGGGTTCAGGTCCGGTGTTCGGCAATATGCATGTAAAGTCGCACTTGTTTCCCGTGCTTAGAACTGTCCCTGCACAAAATGTCATTTCTGAAGGAAAAAAAGTAATTTAACCACTTAACCACCGCCTGCCGACCATTAACGGCGGCAGGGTGGTTGCTTAACTTTGGGAGGACGTTATATAACGTCCTTCCAGAATCGCGCTCCCGCGCGCCCCCTGGGGCGCGCACACGGGAATCTCTGTGACCGCCGGGTCCAGAGGACCCGGTGCATCACGGATCACGGTAAATCGCTTAGCGGCCGTTTTTCCACGTGATCGCTCCGTCAAATGACGGAGCGATCACTTGTAAACAGACCGGCGTCATGTGATGACGCCGGTTCCTCTCTCCCCTCTCTGTACCGATCGGTACAGTGTGAGAGGAGAGGGGGAGAGAGCGGATCATGTCAGCAGCACTGTGGGCTGGATCTGTGACAATTGCAGTCACAGATCCAGTCATCCATCCATCCCCGCTCAGCCATCCCTGTGCAATAAGTATTGCACTTTGGCTCAGCACTTTCTAAAAAAACTCTTCTCTATTACTCCACAGGTAATCTATGCTGCCTTCAAATTCCACCTTTAACTGCACCATTGTTTTAAACATGCTTACATGGTAATCTATGCTGCCTTCAAATTGTTTACCTCTGTCCATATCACTGTGATGTTTGTTTTTGTTTTCTTATTGTCCACACCTAAATTATGAGCTGGTTTATCTTTATAGGCATGATGATCTCTTGCTCTATCTTGTAGTCTGTTTTTGGTGTGAGAAGTTCGTTCTGTCAGCCATGTGTCCCTCTTATGCAATCCTGACTGATTAATTGGCAATAATACCCCCACCCAACTCACTATAAATTTAGGCCTGCTCTAGGGGTTTGCACATAGCCCGGATTGCATTGGCAATTTATCTTGGATAAAGTATTCATATTGGATTAAGTATTGCACTTCGGCTCAGCACTTCAGCGAATGCACAAAGTGAATATCCACAATAGTGATGAGCCGAACACCCCCGGGTTCGGTTCGCACCAGAACCCGCGAACGGACCGAAAGTTTGCGCGAACATTAGAACCCTATTAAATACAATGGATGCGAACGTTCGGATTCTAAAGTGCTAATTATAACGACTATTATCCATGTTATTGTCCGAAACAGAGTTTGGGAACCCGGGTTCTGCACCAGGGGACATGTATCAATGCAAAAAGAAGTTTTAAAAACGGACGTTTTCCGGGAGCAGTCATTTTAATGATGAATAAAGTGAAAAAAAAAAGTCAAATATTCCTTTAAATATTGTACCTGGGGGGTGTCTAAAGTATGCCTGTGAAGTGCCACGTGTTTCCCGTGTTTAGAACTGTCCCTGCACAAAATAACATTTCTAAAGGAAAAAAAGCCATTTAAAACTGCTTGCGGCTTTAATGCAATGTCTGGTCCCGGTAATATGGATGAAAATCTTTAGGAAAAATGGCATAGCTACCCCATCAACCCCCCCCCC
The DNA here is from genome assembly GCA_029206835.1 of Rana muscosa. NCBI lineage: Eukaryota > Metazoa > Chordata > Amphibia > Anura > Ranidae > Rana > Rana muscosa. The sequence continues at coordinate 774,766,831 of CM055116.1, read as the reverse complement.
CACCCCAGCCCATTACCAGCCCCTGTGGGTCTTGTATGGATATTAAGGGGAACCCCGCACACAAAATAAAAAAGCCCCTATATACTCTGAACAGCCGTATACAGGCGGTGCATACAAGACAGGGACTGTAGGTTTGTTCTTATGTAGAATCTGTTTGTAATTTTGAACAGCTGCATTGTTTAAGTGTAGCTCCATGCCAAATTCCTTTTTTTTAGCTTTTTGGAAAACATAGGGAACGGTTATCACCCCTGTCACATTTTTTTTGCTGTCTGTGCCCCTGTTCAGAACATTTCACCTCACTTTGCGTCCCAATGACAACTGTTTTTGAAATGTGGTGTTTGTATTGAAACAAGGATTGGTGATAAAGTATAAGTAGAGAGGAGACACCTTTCTCCCATATTAATTCTTACAGGAGAGAATTTTCCTTCCAAGGGGTAGATTTCCTCTCACTTCCTGTTGTCTTCTTCAGTTTGCAAGTAGTAGTAGTTTGTAAGTTGGATGTTTGAAAGTAGGGACCTTCCGTATATACTCTGCAGAAATTGGCCCCTTAGGTGTTGGTGTTGGCACAACACTGAAAGCACTCACAGTTATTCTTGGTGGGTGCTGGAACGCCCTGCTGTCAAGTATAATATCAGGAATTGTAATAACATATAATTGTTGATCAGTGGTAGTAAAAATTGGGCCTTTGATGGTGGTGCTGGTGCCACAACACTGTAAGGCCTGACAGTTACTCTTGGTGGGCGCAGCAATGGTCCCTGCTGTGAATTATTAGATCAATAATTATAATTGCATGCCCCTGTTGAACAGGGGCTGAAAAACTGGGCCTTTGGTGGTGGTGGTGGTGGTGATGGTGTTGCTGGTGCCACAACACTGTAAGGCCTGACAGTTACTCTTGGTGGGCGCAGCAATGGGCCCTGCTGTGAATTATTAGATCAATAATTATAATTGCATGCCCCTGTTGAACAGGGGCTGAAAAATTGGGCCTTAGGCACTGGTGGCACAACACTGCTACCCCTCACAGATACTGTACTTGGAGCACAGCAATGAGGCCTGTTGCAAAGTATTGCATCAAAAATTTTAATTACACGCCCCTGTTAAACAGGGGCTGAAAAAGTGGGCCTTAGCCACTGGTGGCGTCACCCATAAACCAAAATGATCTTCCAAGCTATCATCGTTAATCGTATCATTGAGGAGGAGGAGGAGGATAGCCAGACAACATAACAGCACAGGCACTCAGCATCAGCATCAGTCTTGAAGGGATGTGACATTTTAAAATCAATTAGTCTGTTATATCAGCATCTGGTGTGTGGTAGCTGGTGGTGATCCAAGACTGGTTCATCTTGATGAAAGTCAGTCGATCAACCGAGTCGGTGGACAGGCGCACCCTGTGATCCGTGACAAATCCTCCAGCAGCACTGAATGTGCGTTCTGAAAGAACGCTGGATGCAGGACAGGCCAGTAGCTCAATTGCATACTGTGCAAGCTCTGGCCAGTGATCCATCCTCAAGACCCAGTAAGCCAGAGGATTTTCGGTGGGGAAGGTGTCCAAGTCTGACCTTGCCCCTAGGTATTCCTGCACCATGTATATCAGACGCTGGCGATGGTTGCTGGAACCGATCATACTTTGGGGCTGCGGACTAAAGAATTGTCTGAACGCATCGGTCAGACGGCCACCTTCCCCACCGCTCCTTCTTTGACTGCCCGAAGCCTCAGCAACTCGTTGTCCAGGACCAGGAGTTTGTAACCTCCCAGTCTCTGGGAACGCATTGCACAGACCTTTCTGCAAGGCCTCCCGGAGTTGTCTCATCCTCTGCTCCCTCTGCGACGGTACGATAAGGTCCGCAACCTTACCCTTGTACCGTGGATCAAGGAGAGTGGCCAGCCAGTAATGGTCCCTCTCCTTGATCCGAAGAATACGAGGATCCTTCCGCAGACTTTGCAGGATCAGGGAGGCCATGCAGCGTAGGTTAGCTGAGGCATTCAGTCCGGAGTCCTCTGGGTCACTAAGGACGACATGATCCGCAGCCACCTCCTCCCAGCCACGTACAAGTCCACTGGTTTCTTGGGACTGTAAATCATCCCTAAAAGACTGCTGCTGATGATGCTGAGTGCCAGCCTCCACCTCCATGCTGACACAATCCTCCTCCTCCTCCTCCTCCTCCTCTTCCTGTGCAATGGGTGGGACAGAAGGAACACTGTCTGGGTAAAGGGGGCCTTGAGAGGCAAGGAAGTCCTCCTCTTCCTGCCTCTGTTCTGCCTCAAGTGCCCTGTCCATTATTCCACGCAGCGTGTGCTCCAACAGGTGGACAAGAGGTACAGTGTCACTGATGCATGCACTGTCACTGCTCACCATCCTCGTGGCCTCCTCAAATGGTGCCAGGACAGTGCATGCATCCCTGATCATGCCCCACTGGCGTGGTGAAAAAAACCCGAGCTCCCCTGACCCTGTCCTGGTGCCGTAGTCGCACAGGTACTCATTGATGGCCCTCTGCTGCGTGTGCAGCCGCTGCAGCATGGCCAACGTTGAGTTCCACCTGGTGGGCATGTCACATATAAGGCGGTTCTTGGGCAGGTTCAACTCCTTTTGAAGCTCAGCCAGGTGAGCACTGGCATTATAAGATCTGCGGAAATGCACACAGACTTTCCTGGCCTGCCTCCGGACATCCTGTAAGCCCGGGTACCTGCCCAAGAACCGCTGCACCACCAGGTTAAGGACGTGAGCCATACAGGGCACATGGGTCAGTTGTCCCTGTCGGAGGGCGGAGAGGAGGTTGGTGCCATTGTCGCAAACCACCATTCCTGGCTTAAGCTGGCGTGGCGTCGTCAACCACCTCTCGGCCTGCCCCTGCAGAGCAGACAGGACCTCTGCCCCAGTGTGGCTCCTGTCTCCCAAACACACCAGCGCAAGCACGACATGGCATCTTTTTGCCTGCGTACTTGCGTAGCCCCTTGAACGCCTACGGAGCACCGCTGGTTCCGAGGACAAACCACAGGAAGAGGCCATGGAGGAAGAAGAAGAGGAGGGGGTGGAGGAGAGAGGTGTGTCACAACCAGTAGTAGCATTTTGGAGGCGTGGGGGTGGAACAACCTCCAACACTACTGCACCTTGTCCTGCATCCTTCCCAGCTGCCAAAAGAGTGACCCAATGGGCCGTGAAAGAAAGGTAACGTCCCTGTCCATGCCTGCTGGACCATGAGTCAGCGGTAATATGCACCTTACCGCTGACCGCCCTGTCCAGCGAGGCCAAGACATTGCCTTCCACATGCCTGTAGAGAGCCGGAATAGCCTTCCGTGCGAAAAAGTGTCGTTTGGGAACCTGCCACTGAGGAACCGCACATTGCACAAACTCACGGAAGGGGGCCGAGTCTACCAACTGAAAAGGCAGCAGTTGAAGCGCTAGCAATTTAGCCAAGCTAGCATTCAACCGCTGGGCATGTGGATGGCTGGGAGTGAACTTCTTTCGACGGTCCAGCAGCTGGGGCAGGGAAATTTGCCTGCTACAATCGGACGTTGGTGTACTGCTAGCAGAGTGCCCGCAAGTACTTGCCTGTGACACACCTAATTCTACACCTTCATTCCTCTCAGAGCAGGTTTCAGAGAGGAGTGAAGGTATAGTGGGGTTGGAGATCCCAGCTGATGCGGTGCAAGAAGAGGTCAGCTTTGTTCTTTGGTGTGGGTCTTTAAGGTAGGCTTGCCAACGAGCTGCATGGCAGGTCAACATATGTGTCAGGCTACGTACTTACCGAGGCCGAGATGCCGGGAGTGGTTCACCCTTGCACCCAAGCGCACTCCGCCCCCTGGAGGTGAGACAGGGAGAGGACAGCACGAGGGAGCACTGGCCACCAGCAGGTAGAGGTGTCTTGCTGAAGAATCTAGCAGGGATGAGTCTGAAGAACAGGCCAGGAGTCTAACACCAAGGGTAGACAGGGTCAAACAGCAACCAGTAGCAAGGCACAAGTCCGTTTAGGGGTTTAGCAGGAAGCACCAGTATAGTCAGGTTAGGCAAGAAGTCCAGGGTACAGGCAGAAGGTAGAGGGCTGGAGACAGGCAGAAGATCCGGGTCACAGGCCGAGGGTCAAGCACAAGGAGAGAGGTAGAAGTCCGTTTAGCAAGCCAAGGGGTCAGGTTCAGGAGTAGCAGAAGCGTAGTCAAATCCGGTCCGGGTCACAGCAGGAGAACTTTAACTTCTTTCAGGCACAAGAAACACAGTAAAGCTGACAAACCAGCAACCAGATAGTGTTACTGCGTCTGTTTAAATAGGCCCGCCTGTAGACCCATTGGCGAGCTATTGCGCACGCGCATTCGTCGTTGCGCCGGTGCGCGCACCCGAGCACGCCGAAGCGCCGTCCCGCCACGCACGCGCATGCGCCGATGCGCCGTTTTGCCGCGCATGCGCACTGAGCGCAGATTGGTGACAACAGACGGGGAATTTCCCTGACAGTGCCCCCCCCCGAGGGGCGGACTCCGGACGCCCAGACTGGCCATTAATTCCGGATGTTCTTGGTGAAAGGCTCGTATTAGGCGAGGAGCATGCAAGTTCCTGGATGGTTCCCAGGAGTTGTCCTCCGGGGGGTACCCCTTCCATTTAACCAAGTATTGTAACTGTCTGCCTTTTTTCCTACAGCCCAGGATGGATTCCATCTCAAATTCTTTTTCCCCATCTACTTCAACTGGTGGTGGAGGAGGTTCATCTCTTCCAGGAAAGGCGTTGGGAATGACGGGTTTTAATAAAGATGAGTGGAACACTGGGTGAATCCTATAGGAATTAGGTAATGCTAGTTCAAAAGCCACAGGATTAATAGCTCGTTTGATCTTGAAGGGCCCGATAAATCTAGGGCCGAGCTTTCGAGAGGGAATAGGCAATCTGAGGTTGGCGGCGGAAAGCCAAACTTTTTCCCCGACTCTGAACGCCGGGTTTTCCTTCCTTCCCCGGTCATAAAATTTCTTGTAGGATCCTTGGGCATTCCGCATCATCTCCTGGAGTCTTTGGAAATTCGCCTGGACAGAAGCCACTCGGTCCTGGACCGTGGGAACAGGGCTCTCGGGGATGTTTTCAGGGAGAAAGGAGGGATGAAAACCGTAATTGGCCCAAAAGGGGGTTTGATTGGTAGCAGAATGCATTGAATTGTTATAGGCAAACTCTGCGTAAGGAAGTAGAGATGCCCAGTCATCCTGGGAAGCAGAGCAGAAACAATGGAGGTATTGCTCCAGGGTCTGATTGGTTCTTTCCGTCTGGCCATTGCTTTGGGGGTGGTACGCTGACGAGAGGCAGGTTTTGACTTCTAGTGACTTGCAGAGTTCCTTCCAGAATTTTGAAGTGAACTGGACCCCTCTGTCGGAGGTGATACTCTTTGGTATTCCATGAAGCCTGGTTATCTCCTTAAAAAAGATTTGAGCGGTATCCATGGCTGAAGGTGTCCCAATCATCGGTAAAAAGTGAGCCATTTTTGAGAGGCGGTCCACAACGACCAGAATCGTGGTAAACCCTCCGGAGGAAGGCAAGTCCACGATAAAGTCCATGGACACGTCCGCCCAAGGGCGCTCAGGAATGGGTAAGGGTTTGAGCAGGCCCCAACTCTTGGTGTTTGGCCCCTTGTTACGCTGACACTGAGTGCAGGAAGCGACATAAGACTTGCAATCTTGCCTCCAGCCTGGCCACCAGAAGGAGCGGGAGACAAGTTCCGACGATTTACGTGCTCCGAAGTGACCTGCCAGTTTGAGATCGTGGAAGGTCCTCAAGACCAGCGGTCTTGTTTCCAGAGGGACGAAAATCTTGTCCTGGGACCAGAATAGGCCGTCCCGCTTCTCCAGGGAGGTAGTAAACGGATCAGAGCAGAGCCCGGAAGCGATTTTAATAGAGGTGAGTAGATCGGCCCGGGGAATCAACAGAAAGTTCTGAGCTGACAGAATGGTGCCCGGTTGGGCCGACTGAGGGGTTTCCGGAAACATCCTGGATAGCGCATCCGCCTTCCCATTCTTGGAGCCGGGTCTATAGGAAATGTGAAAGTTGAACCGGGTGAAGAAAAGGGCCCAACGGGCCTGCCTGGGGCGTAGACGTTGAGCTGTTCTTAAGTACTCTAGATTTTTATGATCTGTGAAGATCATGATGGGGTGTACTGCCCCCTCCAGAAGGTATCGCCATTCCTCCAGTGCGAATTTTATGGCCAGTAATTCCCGGTCCCCTACATCATAGTTTCGCTCCGGGGGAGTCAACTTTTTAGAGGCAAAGGCTACTGGATACAGGAGAGCCTTGGGGCCTCGTCTTTGAGAGAGGATGGCTCCGATGGCTGTCTCAGAGGCGTCCACTTCCAGGGTGAACGGCAGTAGAGGATCCGGGTGCTGAAGTGAAGACATCCTTGAGGCGAGAGAAGGCCTCCTGAGCTTCTGGAGACCAGTGAAAACGGTTATTTTGCCGGGTAAGTTGGGTTATTGGGGCCACAATGGAGGAAAAGCCCACGATGAATCTCCTATAGAAGTTGGCGAAGCCTATAAACCGCTGTACCCCCTTCTTGTCGGTTGGGGCTGGCCAGTCCTGAATGGCCTTCACCTTCTGCGGGTCCATTGCGACCCCATCGATGGAAATGATAAAGCCGAGGAACTGTACGGTGGTCTTTTCGAACTCGCATTTCTCAGCTTTGAGGTAGAGTTTGTGCTTCCGAAGGATGGTGAGGACCTTCATGACATGAGCCCGGTGGAGTTCGATGTTGGTGGAAAAGATGAGGATATCGTCCAGGTACACTACTAAGAAGTCATCAAGGTGCTGTCTGAAAATGTCGTTGACTAGGTGTTGGAAGGTGGCTGGAGCATTACAAAGACCGAACGGCATGACCGAATACTCAAAGTGTCCGAAACGAGATCTGAAGGCGGTTTTCCACTCGTCTCCGGCCCTGATTCTGATAAGATTGTAGGCCCCCCGTAGATCCAATTTGGAAAAGACCCGAGCAGATCGGAAGCGCTGAAATAGCTCCGGAATAAGGGGTAGTGGGTACCTGTTCTTAATGGTTATCTTGTTTAGGTCCCGGTAATCGATACAGGGTCTTAAGGACCCGTCTTTCTTTTCCACAAAGAAGATTCCTGCACCGGCTGGAGAGGAGGAAGGGCGAATAAATCTCTTCTGGAGGTTTTCATCAATATAAGCCTTGAGGGGTTTCAACTCGGTTTCGGACAAAGGAAAGATACGTCCGAACGGAATTTTGGAGCCCGGCAAGAGATCGATAGGGCAATCATAGGGCCGATGAGGTGGTAGATGGTCGGCTTGCTGCTTATCGAACACGTCCCGGAATTCTAGATAGATGGAAGGAACATGCTGTAGGTTGTCCGGCTTGGCAATCATGGAAGCGCAGACCGTAGAGGCAGAGGCAAGACAGTTCTGGGAACAATAGGAGGAGGTGAAGCTAACCTCTTTCTTCACCCAATTTATGAGGGGCTCGTGTGCCTGTAGCCAGGGAAGACCCAGGATGATGGGGAACATCGGGGAAGGTATGAGGTCTAACCGGAGAAGTTCTTGATGACCCGAGTCAGAGATGGCAAGGATAGGTTTGGTTTCCTGCGTGATCAGCCCTGAACGGGGCAAGGACCCATCCGCCAGGTGGATCTGAAGGCAGTGGTCCTTAGGTTGAGTGGGGACATGGAATCTTGAGGCTAAGGCAGAGTCCAGGAAGCAGCTGCAGGCTCCAGAATCAATAATTGCCGGGAGGCGGATTGCCCCTTCCGGCAGCTGTAGAGACACAAAGAGAATGACATAAGACTGAGGGTTGTCAAAGAGTTGATAGTTTAAAGTGTCTTTAGAGATAGACTTACTAGGTCTTATGGGGCAGTTGAGGAGGAAGTGGACGGCACCCCCGCAATATAGGCACAGATTGGCCTGGCGCCTTCGCTGTTTTTCCTCAGGAGTCAGGGGAGCCCGAACCAACCCGAGCTGCATGGGTTCTGGCTCAGGAAGAGGTGTGACTGCAGGCGCAGAGGTTGGTGGGTAGTGAGGTACAGTCCTGGATGGAGGCCAGTTGGGACGAGGAGATTGAAATCGCTCTGCCCGTCGTTCACGAAGACGCCTATCGAGTTGTATGGCGGATTGGATCAGGTTCTCCAAGGTAGTGGGGGTTTCGATCCTGGCCAGCTCGTCCTTGAGAGTCTCAGATAGTCCCTGGCGGTACTGGTATCTGAGGGCCGCCTCATTCCATTTGGTGTCGGCGGACCATTTCCTAAATTCCGACGTATAGTCTTCCACCGGCCTTCTCCCCTGAGTTAGGTTATGGAGGACGGACTCGGACGTGGCTGATCGCTGGGGATCATCGTATAATTGAGCCATATGTTCAAAAAATGTCTCTACTGAGTCCAATATGGGGCTTTGTTGCTCCATCAGGCCATGGGCCCAGGCTTGAGGGTCATCCGTTAAGAGAGAGATGATAAACCCCACCTTTACTGCTTCCGAAGAGAAGGTCCTTGGTTGGAGGGCAAGGTAGAGGGAGCAGGCGTTTTTAAAGGCCCGGTATTTTTTGCGGACACCCGAAAAACGTTCCAGAATAGGGACCCTGGGTTCAGGGGTGGCCATCACTACTGTAGAACTCGTAGGTACTTGGGAGTTGGTGGCGGTGTTGGCAGAGGTGGCAGCTGTGGGGCCTGGCCCTAGGAGACCGGTGAGCTGTTGAAGACGGCCATCAATCTGGGTATATCCCTCTTGGAGTCTTTGGACAGTGTCTGTTAGGGTGGAGACTAGGCTTGTGCAATTCGTTTCGTAACGAATTGAAATTCGTCCGAATTTAGCAACTTTCGGACATTCGGAAGCATTCGAATTTCCGAACAAAGCAATTACGAATAAGACCGAATCCGAAATAAATTATACCGCAAATAGCGAATGCCCGAATGTCTTCGGCATAATTCGTTATGAAAAAGTTACGAATGTACGAATCCATACGAAGCACAATAACACTCACTCTGCTCTGCTCTCTGCTTCTCCCACACCGTGCTGAACTCCCTCTCAAAATGGTGTACAGGGGCGGAGGTTATAGCCGCATGTAAAAAACGAAAGTAAAATACGAGATTTCGAATCCATTCGAAGCACAATAACACTCACTCTGCTCTGCTCTCTGCTTCTCCCTCACCGTGCTGAACCCTCTCAAAATGGTGTACAGGGGCGGAGCCTATAGCCGCATGTTAAAAACGAAAGTAAAATACGAGATTTCGAATCGTTACAAATAACCGCAATGTATTTAGAAAAGTACAAATCCATTCGAAGCACATTAGGCATAATAGGCAGCGTCGTTGTGAGAGAGACACGGAAAATTACGAATCAACGAACCCAAAAAAAGTTACGAAAGTAGGAGTTGTGTCCAGAATCAACGAAAAACAACGTACTCTACCGAAAGTACGAACCCAAAAAAAGTTACGAAAGTAGGAGTTGTGTCCAGAATCAACGAAAAACAACGTACTCTACCGAAAGTACGAATTATAAAGCAACAAAAAATTCAACGAAAAATGTCGCTTGCAAAAATACGAATGAGTCCGAACACGAAAAATCCCGTCTAGCAAAATTACGAATGATTACGAATCAACAGGACCGGAAAGAAACGAACCGAAACGGAACGAATTTTTCCGTTGTGCACAAGTCTAGTGGAGACCTGCTGGCAGAGGGTGTCAAATGGGGAACGCACTCTGTCGGCCTCAGACATTTGGCTGGTTTGTACTGTCAGGCTACGTACTTACCGAGGCCGAGATGCCGGGAGTGGTTCACCCTTGCACCCAAGCGCACTCCGCCCCCTGGAGGTGAGACAGGGAGAGGACAGCACGAGGGAGCACTGGCCACCAGCAGGTAGAGGTGTCTTGCTGAAGAATCTAGCAGGGATGAGTCTGAAGAACAGGCCAGGAGTCTAACACCAAGGGTAGACAGGGTCAAACAGCAACCAGTAGCAAGGCACAAGTCCGTTTAGGGGTTTAGCAGGAAGCACCAGTATAGTCAGGTTAGGCAAGAAGTCCAGGGTACAGGCAGAAGGTAGAGGGCTGGAGACAGGCAGAAGATCCGGGTCACAGGCCGAGGGTCAAGCACAAGGAGAGAGGTAGAAGTCCGTTTAGCAAGCCAAGGGGTCAGGTTCAGGAGTAGCAGAAGCGTAGTCAAATCCGGTCCGGGTCACAGCAGGAGAACTTTAACTTCTTTCAGGCACAAGAAACACAGTAAAGCTGACAAACCAGCAACCAGATAGTGTTACTGCGTCTGTTTAAATAGGCCCGCCTGTAGACCCATTGGCGAGCTATTGCGCACGCGCATTCGTCGTTGCGCCGGTGCGCGCACCCGAGCACGCCGAAGCGCCGTCCCGCCACGCACGCTCATGCGCCGATGCGCCGTTTTGCCGCGCATGCGCACTGAGCGCAGATTGGTGACAACAGACGGGGAATTTCCCTGACAATATGTCTGATCAAGCATGTGGTGCCCAAGCGGCTGATGTTTTGGCCACGCGATATACGCTTGAGACATATGTTGCAAACAGCAGCTGTGCGATCTGATGCACTCGCCTCAAAAAAGGCCCACACCAAAGAACTTTTTGAATGACGGGCAGAGGCAGCGCCCTGCACAGGCGGAGCTCTGCGGTGTGATTCCGTCGGTGTGCTGCCCATACGCTGGCCACTCAAGGGCATACTGCCTCGTTGGAGATGTGCCTCCTCCTCATCCTCCTCCTCCTCCTCTCTCCTATTAGGCACCCACGTGGAGTCAGTGACCTCATCATCCCCTCCCTCCTCATCACTGGAGCCAATCTGGCAGTATGCTGCAGCTGCTGGAACATGACTGCCAGATTGGTGTCCTTCTTGAGCATCCCCTCTCTCTGCTCTCACGCTGCTGCCTTCCTCTAGCTGGGTATCATCATCAGATCCTTCCAAACGCTGGGCATCCTCCTGGAGCATGTACCCAACACTGTGCTCAAACAGTTCGGGGGACTCCTCAGGAGGAGGGCATGGTGGGTCTAGGGAAGGATTGACTAATGAAGATAATGATACCAGAGAAGAGGACGCTTTGGCAGCTGCTTTGCCACTACCCTGAGCCTGGGGGAGAGAGGATGAGGAGGATGAGGTGGGCTTGGTCATCCACTCTACCAAGTCTTCGGCATGATGTGGCTCAACATGTCCAGCTGCCGAAAACAAGGACAAGCGTGTCCCATGGCCATGTGCTGATGACAATGCACCGCGTACACGACCAGCACTGTTGCCCCCAGACACAGAGCCTGCTTGCCCTCTTTTTTTGCCTCCTGACTGTCTGCCTCTCCTTGGTTGCCTTCCAGACATTTTAATGGATGGCCTGCAGGGAGATGGGAAAAACAGCAATAAGGGCTACCTTCAGGTGTATATTGTGCAGGAGGCTTAGCAACAATGACACTGACACTGTCCCCTGCCTATCCTTCTCTGTCCCTAAACACAAGGATTGAAAATATGGATCAGCAAAAAAGTTTTAGAACAGAATAGCACACTGACACTTTCCCTCACTGTCCTACTCTGTCCCTCCCTACAAACAAGATTTAGCACAGAATAGCACACTGATAATTTCTACGAGTGTCCTTCTCTGTCCCTCAACTCAGGGATTGAAAATATGGAACAGCAAAATTGATTTAGAACAGAATAGCACACTGTCAGTTTCCCTCACTGTAGCTCTCTGTCCCTCAACTCAAGGATTGAAAATATGGTTCAGCAAAATAGTTTTAGAACAGAATAGCACACTGTCAGTTTCCCTCACTGTAGCTCTCTGTCCCTCAACTCAAGGATTGAAAATATGGTTCAGCAAAATAGTTTTAGAACAGAATAGCACACTGTCAGTTTCCCTCACTGTAGCTCTCTGTCCCTCAACTCAAGGATTGAAAATATGGTTCAGCAAAATAGTTTTAGAACACAATAGCACACTGACACTTTCCCTCACTGTAGCTCTCTGTCCCTCAACTCAAGGATTGAAAATATGGTTCAGCAAAATAGTTTTAGAACAGAATAGCACACTGTCAGTTTCCCTCACTGTAGCTCTCTGTCCCTCAACTCAAGGATTGAAAATATGGTTCAGCAAAATAGTTTTAGAACAGAATAGCACACTGTCAGTTTCCCTCACTGTAGCTCTCTGTCCCTCAACTCAAGGATTGAAAATATGGTTCAGCAAAATAGTTTTAGAACACAATAGCACACTGTCAGTTTCCCTCACTGTAGCTCTCTGTCCCTCAACTCAAGGATTGAAAATATGGAACAGCAAAATTGATTTAGAACAGAATAGCACACTGTCAGTTTCCCTCACTGTAGCTCTCTGTCCCTCAACTCAAGGATTGAAAATATGGTTCAGCAAAATAGTTTTAGAACAGAATAGCACACTGTCAGTTTCCCTCACTGTAGCTCTCTGTCCCTCAACTCAAGGATTGAAAATATGGAACAGCAAAATTGATTTAGAACAGAATAGCACACTGTCAGTTTCCCTCACTGTAGCTCTCTGTCCCTCAACTCAAGGATTGAAAATATGGAACAGCAAAATTGATTTAGAACAGAATAGCACACTGTCAGTTTCCCTCACTGTAGCTCTCTGTCCCTCAACTCAAGGATTGAAAATATGGTTCAGCAAAATAGTTTTAGAACAGAATAGCACACTGTCAGTTTCCCTCACTGTAGCTCTCTGTCCCTCAACTCAAGGATTGAAAATATGGTTCAGCAAAATAGTTTTAGAACAGAATAGCACACTGTCAGTTTCCCTCACTGTAGCTCTCTGTCCCTCAACTCAAGGATTGAAAATATGGAACAGCAAAATTGATTTAGAACAGAATAGCACACTGTCAGTTTCCCTCACTGTAGCTCTCTGTCCCTCAACTCAAGGATTGAAAATATGGAACAGCAAAATTGATTTAGAACAGAATAGCACACTGTCAGTTTCCCTCACTGTAGCTCTCTGTCCCTCAACTCAAGGATTGAAAATATGGTTCAGCAAAATAGTTTTAGAACAGAATAGCACACTGTCAGTTTCCCTCACTGTAGCTCTCTGTCCCTCAACTCAAGGATTGAAAATATGGTTCAGCAAAATAGTTTTAGAACAGAATAGCACACTGTCAGTTTCCCTCACTGTAGCTCTCTGTCCCTCAACTCAAGGATTGAAAATATGGTTCAGCAAAATAGTTTTAGAACAGAATAGCACACTGTCAGTTTCCCTCACTGTAGCTCTCTGTCCCTCAACTCAAGGATTGAAAATATGGTTCAGCAAAATAGTTTTAGAACAGAATAGCACACTGTCAGTTTCCCTCACTGTAGCTCTCTGTCCCTCAACTCAAGGATTGAAAATATGGTTCAGCAAAATAGTTTTAGAACAGAATAGCACACTGTCAGTTTCCCTCACTGTAGCTCTCTGTCCCTCAACTCAAGGATTGAAAATATGGTTCAGCAAAATAGTTTTAGAACAGAATAGCACACTGTCAGTTTCCCTCACTGTAGCTCTCTGTCCCTCAACTCAAGGATTGAAAATATGGTTCAGCAAAATAGTTTTAGAACAGAATAGCACACTGACACTTTCCCTCACTGTAGCTCTCTGTCCCTCAACTCAAGGATTGAAAATATGGTTCAGCAAAATAGTTTTAGAACAGAATAGCACACTGTCAGTTTCCCTCACTGTAGCTCTCTGTCCCTCAACTCAAGGATTGAAAATATGGAACAGCAAAATTGATTTAGAACAGAATAGCACACTGTCAGTTTCCCTCACTGTACCTCTCTGTCCCTCAACTCAAGGATTGAAAATATGGTTCAGCAAAATAGTTTTAGAACACAATAGCACACTGACACTTTCCCTCACTGTAGCTCTCTGTCCCTCAACTCAAGGATTGAAAATATGGTTCAGCAAAATAGTTTTAGAACAGAATAGCACACTGTCAGTTTCCCTCACTGTACCTCTCTGTCCCTACAAACAAGGATTAGCACAGAATAGCACACTGTCACTGACACTCTCCCTACCTATCCTTATTTGTCCCTAAACACAAGGAATCCAGGATTAGTAAAGGAAAAAAAATGACACTGTCCCTGCCTATGCTTCTCTTTCCCTGCTCCGGAACACACTACACAAGGCCGCCGCGCTGGCGGCCTTTTATAGTGTGGGGCGTGTACTAAACCCCATCAGCAATAATTGGCCACAGGCATCCTGCCTGTGGCCAATCATTGCTCTCCTCGCTGCCGGCGCTGTGATTGGCCAAGCATGCAGGGTCACAGTGCATGCTTGGCCAATCACAGCGCCTGGATGACACTGCGATGGCGTAGTGCATTGTGGGCCGTTCGCGTCACTCGAATTTGGCGCGAACGGCCCAAATCGTTCGATCTTCGTCGAACGATCGAACAGCCGATGTTCGAGTCGAACGTATGTTCGACTCGAACACGAAGCTCATCCCTAATCCACAACAGACTTCTGCAGAACACTAAATAGACTACAGGTGACCTGATTCTCCATCAAACTTTCATCACTCATCCAGGCTTCCTTTCAATCTCAGCACTCTATATCATTCTATATCATGCACTCCCTACTTTTCCTACTCGTAGTTGCATCCTCTCTCCTTAAATTCTCTCTCCTTCACCCATCTTCTCCACCTCACAGCTTGTATATATCCCCCTCACTCCTGTCCTCACCTTATTACTGCAGGTATCAGCTCCTGCTAATTCTGAACCCATATACCAAAAAAACCTGCAGGACACTAGGACATGTCCCCCCACATAAGTCACACTCCCATATCACCTCTCTCACCCTTCTGCTTCTCCTAACTTGTGGAGATATTTGCCCAAATCCTGGACCACCATCAATTACCTTCAGACAACATACCCAGCACCCTCCATCCTCTGATAGCAGCCGCAATCCACACAATCTCATTTCTATTCCTCTTCAGCCCAGAACCAGCCTTCCCTTCTCCTATGCCCTTTGGAATGCCCGCTCTGTTTGTAACAAACTTACCACCGTACATGACCTATTTATCACAAACTCCCTGAACCTACTTGCAATTACTGAGACCTGGATTCAAGAATCTGACCTTCCTTCTCCTGCTGCTCTCTCCTATGGTGGCCTCCAGTGGACTCACACTCCGAGGCTTAGTGGACGAAAAGGAGGTGGTGTTGGAATCCTCCTATCCCCTCAAAGCACTTTTCAGGTTCTTCATTCACCCCCCTCTCTGTCCCTCTCCTCATTTGAAGCTCACTGTATTTGTTTATTTTCTCCAGTTTCATTGAGAATTGCTGTGATCTATCGGCCTCCTGGACCAGTATCACGCTTCCTCGATGACTTCTCTGCCTGGCTACCCTACTTTCTCTCTTCTGAAATTCCAACAATCATTCTTGGTGACTTCAACATCCCTGTTAATCGTAACACTCCCGCTACTTCTAAACTGCTAAGCCTAACCTCCTCTTTTGACCTAAAACAATGGACAAATGCTTCTACTCACTCTGTTGGCAACTGCCTTGACCTCATTCTTCTACCTATGCACTCTGCACAACCTCTCCAATATTCCTTTTCCTCTTTCTGATCACCACCTTATTAGTTTCACTATCTCCCTGTCTGCCTCCTCCTTGCCTTCCAACTACAAAACTATTACCCGTAGAAACCTTCGCCATCTTAACCCTTCTCTTCTTTTTTCTGCTACAGATCGTCTCTATGACAAAATCTCATCCTTGTCCTGCCCCAACTTGGCCACTTCTATCTACAACAGTTCACTGTCGTCCACCCTGGATACCTTTGCCCCCCTCACTACACACAGATTCAGGCCCCGACCGCTACAACCCTGGCAGACAGACAATATCAGAAGCCTCAAAAAACTTAGCCGCGCTCTTGAGCGTCTGTGGCGTAAAACTAAGTCACAGCAAGATTTCAGCCAATATAAATCTGCCCTCCAAAAATACCATTCCTGCCTCCACACTGCCAAACAGACCTACTTTATCACTCTCATTAACACTCTCTTACGCAGTCCCCATCAACTCTTTTCTACCTTTACCACTCTATTTCGTCCTCCATTACCTCCACCCACTAACTTACTCACTGCCCAGGAGATTGCTAATCACTTCAAAAATAAGATTGAGACAATTCGTCTCCAGATCTCTGCTCTACAGATATCTCCCTTACTCTTCACTCCTTGTCCTCCTGCACTATCAATACTTCCCTCTTTTAACCCAGCTACTATAGCGGAAGTCGTTAAACTTTTTTCTAACGCCCACCTAACCTCCTGCCCCCTGTTCCTTCTCAAATACTACGATCACCATCTGACTCTATCCTACACTCTTTAACTCATATCTTCAACCTCTCACTCGCTACTGGCATCTTCCCCAACCCTCTAAAACATGCGCTAGTCACTCCCATACCAAAAAAGCCCTCACTAGACCCCACCAATCTTAACAACCTAAGACCCATCGCTTTACTTCCTTTTGCCTCCAAACTCCTTGAACGTTTAGTCTACAACCGACTGAGCAACCACCTCCTTGAGAATAACCTTCTTGATCCCCTTCAGTCTGGATTTTGCCCACAGCACTCCACAGAAACTGCCCTCCTAAAACTCACAAATGACTTGCTAACATCAAAAAGCAACTGTCATTATTCCATACTCTTACTCTTGGACCTTTCCGCTGCCTTTGATACAGTTGACCACCCCCTCCTCCTCAAAAAACTCAATTTGCTTGGTCTCCATGGTTGCACTCTCCGTTGGTTCGAATCTTACCTATCTCACCGCACCTTCAGTGTCACTTACAACTCCACTTCCTCCTCTCCAACTCCTCTTACCGTTGGGGTCCCCCAAGGTTCTGTCCTTGGACCTCTGCTTTTCTCAATCTACACATCCTCCCTGGGTCAGCTGATAGCCTCCCATGGCTTCCACTACCATTTATATGCTGACGACACCCAAATCTATCTCTCTGCCCCTCAGCTCACCCCATCAATCTCCTCACGCATCACGGATTTACTAACAGACATATCAGCCTGGATGTCAAACCACTTCCTCAAACTGAATCTATCTAAAACTGAGCTGTTAATATTTCCTCCCCCACGTTCCCCTTCCCCTGACTTCTCTATCAAGATCAATGGCACATCTATCAGTCCGTCCCCACATGCCAGGGTGCTAGGGGTAACCTTAGACTCTGAACTGTCCTTTCACGCCCACATTAAATCCCTGTCCAAATCATGCCGCCTTGGCCTTCGCAACATTTCCAGAATACGCCCCTTTTTAACTAATGACACCACTAAGCTTCTAATTCACTCCCTGGTCATCTCTCGCCTTGACTACTGCAACTCCCTCCTCATTGGATTACCTTTACATAGACTATCCCTCCTTCAGTCCATCATGAATGCTGCTGCAAGACTCATACACCTTACCACCCATTCAGTGTCCTCCACCCCTCTCTGCCAATCCCTCCACTGGCTCCCACTCACCCAACAAATAAAATTCAAAGTACTAACAATAATTTACAAAGCCACCCACAACTTGGCCCCCAGCTACATCACTAACCTAGTCCCAAAATACCAACCAAGACGCTCTCTTCGGTCCTCCCAAGACCTTCTGCTTTCTAGCTCCCTTGTCACCTCCTCCCATGCTCGCCTCCAGGATTTCTGCAGAGCTTCTCCCATCCTTTGGAACTCCCTACCCCAATCTGTCCGACTGTCCCCTAATCTATCCATATTTAGACGATCCCTGAAAACTGTACTCTTTAAAGAAGCCTACCCTGCTTCTAACTAACTTGTACTTCCTCCATCAGCTCATCCCCCACAGCTATTACCTTTTGTATCAATTGACCCTCCCTTCTTAGATTGTAAGCTCTAATGAGCAGGGCCCTCTAAATTCCTCTTGTACCAAATTGTAATGTAACTGTAATGTCTGCCTTTATTTTGTAAAGCACTACGCAAACTGTTGGCGCTATATAAACCCTGTATAATAATAATAATAATACCCAGTGCAATACTCTGCAATACCCTGCGCAATACTCTGCAATACCCTGCGCAATACTCTGCAATACCCTGAGCAATACTCTGCAAAATACTCTGCGCAATACTCTGCAATACCCTGCGCAATACTCTGCCATACCCTGCACAATACTCTGCAATACCCTGCGCAATACTCTGCAAAATACTCTGCGCAATACTCTGCAATGCCCTGCGCAATACTCTGCAAAATACTCTGCAATACCCTGCGCAATACTCTGCAAAATACTCTGCAATACCCTGCGCAATACTCTGCAATACCCTGCCAATACTCTGCAATACCCTGCGCAATACTCTGTAATACCCTGCGCAATACTCTGCAATACCCTGCGCAATACTCTGCAAAATACTCTGCAATACCCTGTCAATACTCTGCAATACCCTGCACAATACTCTGCAATACCCTGCGCAATACTCTGCAATACCCTGCGCAATACTCTGCAATACCCTGCGCAATACCATATGTGCAATATGACGTCCTTGAATTTGTGCGGGGATATCTGAATGATGCTTGCAGCTACAGGCATCATTCAGATATTAGCTTTTTCAGCCAGCGATTCCCCACACTATAAGAACAATTATAGTGGCTGTTCCGCCGCTTGATCATTCTTTTGGGAGGCGAGAGGGGTTGCCCCCCCGCCGCCCTCCGGTGCTTCTACCGACTCACCGCTACGATTGAAGCCAGGATTGTTGTTTTTTTTTTGTTTGTTTTTTCAGGCTTCCCAGCCTAGAGGTGAGATGTGGGGTCTTATTGACCCCATATCTCCCTGTAAAGAGGACCTGTCATGCCATATTCCTATTACAAGGGATGTTTACGTTCCTTGTAATAGGTATAAAAGTGATCAAAAAAAATTTGGGGGCAGAAAAACATGTCAAACTAAAATAAATAAAGTAAAATGAACAATAATTTTTTATTTATTTTTTTAAAGCGCCCCTGTCCCTGTGAGCTCGCATACAGAAGCGAACGCATGCATAAGTCCCGCACAAATATGAAAACGGTTTTCAAACCACACATGTGAGGTATCTCTGCGAATGTTAGAGCGAGAGCAATAATTTTGGCCCTAGGCCTCCTCTGTAACTCAAAACATGTAACCAGAAAAAATATTTAAAGCGTTGCCTATAGGGATTTTTAAGTAGCGAAGTTTGGCGCCATTCCACGAGCGTGTGCAATTTTTAAGGGTGACATGTTTGGTATCTATTTACTCGGCATAACTTAATCTTTCACATTATGTAAAAACATTGGGCTAACTTTACTGTTTTTTTATTTTTTTTAAGCACAAAACGTTTTTTTTCCGTAAAAAACGCGTTAAAAATTGCTGCTCAAATACCGTGCGAGATAAAAAGTTGCAACAACCACCATTATATTCTCTAAGGTCTTTGCTAAAAAAACATATATAATGTTTTGGGGTTCTATGTAATTTTCTAGCAAACAAATGATGATTTTTACATGTAGGAACGAAATGTCAGAATTGGCCTCGGTGCTCCAAAACGCCTGATGGTGCTCCCTGCATGTTGGGCCTCTGTATGTGGCCACGCTGTGTAAAAGTCTCACACATGTGGTATCACCATACCCGGGAGTAATAGCAGAATGTGTTTTGGGGTGTAATTTGTGGTATGCATATGCTGTGTGTGAGAAATAGCCTGCTAATATGACAATTTTGTTAAAAAAAAAAAATCTTGATTTTGCAAAGAATTGTGGGAAAAAATAACAACTTCAAAAAACTCACAATGCCTCTTTCTAAATACCTTGGAATTTCTTCTTTCCAAAAAGGGGTAATTTGGGGGGTATTTATACTTTTCTGGCATGTTAGGGTCTCAAGAAATGAGATAGGCCGTCAGTACTTCTGGTGTGATCAATTTTCAGATATTGGCACCATAGTTTGTGGACTCTATAACTTTCACAAAGACCAAAAAATATGCACCAATTTGCATATTTTTACCAAAGATATGTAGCAGTATAAATTTTGGCCAAAATTTATGAAGAAAAAATACTAATTTGCTAAATTTTGTAACAGAAAAGAAAAAAAAATCATTTTTTTTACAGAATTTTCAGTCTTTTTTCTCTTGTGGCGCAAAAAATAAAAAACCCAACGGTGATTAAATACCACCAAAAGAAAGCTCTATTTGGGTGAAAAAAGGACAAAAAATTCATATAGGTACAGTGTTGTATGACTGAGCAATTGTCATTCAAAATGTGAGAGCACCGAAAGCTGAAAATTGGTCTGGTTATTAAGGGGGTTTAAGTGCCCAGTGGTCAAGTGGTTAAAACTCACTCGCGGCTATAATGAATTGTCGGCTCCCGGCAATACATAGAAAAGTCATTGATAAAAAAAAAAAAAGCGTGGGGGTTCCCCCAAATACAATTACCAGGCCCTTCAGGTCTGGTGTGGATAATAAGGGGAACCCTGCCGCAAATTAAAAAAAAATGTGTGCGGTTCCCCCTAATATCCATACCAGGCCCTTCAGGTTTAAGGGGAACTCCACCCCAAATAAAAAAAAAATGGCGTGGAGTACCCCCAAAAATCCAGACCAGACCCTTTATCCGAGCACGCAACCTGGCAGGCCGCAGGAAAAGAGGGGGGGACGAGAGAGTGCCCCCCTCCTGAACCGTACCAGGCCACATGCCCTCAACATGGGGAGGATGTCCCCATGTTGATAGGGACAAGGGCCTCATCCCCACAACCCTTGCCCGGTGGTTGTGGGGGTCTGTGGGCGGGGGGGCTTATTGGAATCTGGAAGACCCCTTTAACAAAGGGGACCCCCAGATCCCAGCCCCCCTATGTGAATTGGTAATGGGGTACATTGTACCCCTACCATTTCACAAAGAAAGTGTAAAAAAATAGAAAAAAAATACACAGACACCGTTGGGAAAGTCCTTTATTAACCACTTAATGACCGCTCAATGTACATATACGTCGGCAAAATGTCACGGACAGGCACGATCATGTACCTGTACGTGACTGCCTTCGTATGGGTGGGGGGTCCGACATATATGCCGAAGCATGGGGTCAGCAGGGGCGGAGGAGCGATTTTGCTCTTAATGCCGCGTACATACGGTCAAAATTCCGACGGAGGCTTGCCCGTGGAAAAGTCCGACCATGTGTGTGCGGCATAACTTTTGCGGGAGGATGCCCTCATGCTTCGGCATATATAAATGGTGCATGTATGCCCATCATTAGAAGTGGGTGGATGAAGGGAGGTATTCTAATGTTGGGCATACCCACCGATCAATCTCTTTTTTTCGTTCAGCCAACAGGCTGCATGAAAAAAAAAGATTACAATACATGTCCAACAAGGACCAGCAACGTACTGGTATGTTGCTGGACTTTGAATGGTTATACCAGAATGATGCCTGCAGTTTTAGGTATCATCTTGGTATCATTCTTTTCAGCCAGCGGCCGGCTTTCATGTAAAAGCAATCCTAGTGGCTAATTAGCCTCTGGACTGCTTTTACAAGCAGTGGGAGGGAATGCCCCCCCCCCCCCGGATATAAAAAGCGCCATTGGGAAATTGGGAAAGCATTTTATCACACCGATCTTGGTGTGGTCAGATGCTTTGAGGGCAGAGGAAAGATCTAGGGTCTAATAGACCCCAGTTTTATAGGGGATATTTACATTCCCTGAGATAACAATAAAAATGATTAAAAAAAATATGGAAGGAACAGTTTAAAAATAAAATAAAAAAGCAAAATTAATAATAAAAAAAAAACCCTGTCCGGCCCTGCTCTTGCGCAATGGCGAACGCATCATGCATGTGAGGTATCACCGCGAAGGTCAGATCGAGGGCAGTAATTTTAGCAGTAGACCTCCTCTGTAAATCTAACGTGGTAACCTGTAAAGGCTTTTAAAGGCTTTTAAAAATGTATGTAGTTTGTCGCTACAGCGCGTTTGTGCGAAATTTTAAAGCATGTCGTGTTTGGTATCTATGTACTCGGCCTAAGATCATCTTTTTTATTTCATCAAACATTTGGGCAATATAGTGTGTTTTAGTGCATTAAAATTAAAAAAAGTGTATTTTTTCCCCAAAAAATGTGTTTTAAAAATCGCTGCGCAAATACTGTGTGGAAAACAAAAATGCAACACCCACCATTTTAATCTGTAGGGCCTTTTCTTTAAAAAAATATGTAATGTTTGGGGGTTCAACATAATTTTCTTGCAAAAAAAAAAAATGTTTTTATGTAAACAAAAAGTGTCAGAAAGGGCTTTGTCTTCAAGTGGTTAGAAGAGTGGATGATGTGTGACATAAGCTTCCTAATGTTGTGTATAAAATGCCAGGACAGTTCAAAACCCCCCAAATGACCCCATTTTGGAAAGTAGACACCCCAAGCTATTTGCTGAGAGGCATGTCGAGTCCATGGAATATTTTATATGTTGATACAAGTTGCGGAAAAAAGACAATTTATTTTTATTTTTATTTTTTTTGCACAAAGTTGTCACTAAATGATATATTGCTCAAACATGTGGAATTACACCCCAAAATACATTCTGTTGCTTCTCCTGAGTACAGGGATAACACATGTGTGAGACTTTTTGGGAGCTTAGCCGCGTACGGGACCCCAAAAACCAAGCACCGCTTTCAGGCTTTCTAAGGGTGTAAATTTTTGATTTCACTCCTCACTGCCTATCACAGTTTCGGAGGCCATGGAATGCCCAGATGGCACAAACCCCCCCAAATGACCCCATTTTGGAAAGTAGACACCCCAAGCTATTTGCTGAGAGGTATGGTGAGTATTTTGCAGATCTCGCTTTTTGTCACAAAGTTTTGAAAATTGAAAAAAAATAAAAATAAAAATAAAATTCTTCTCTTTCTTCATTTTCAAAAACAAATGAGAGCTGTAAAATACTCACCATGCCTCTCAGCAAATAGCTTGGGGTGTGCTATTTTGGCATTTTATGGCCTTCGAAACTGTGATAGGTAGTGAGGAGTGAAATCAAAAATTTGTGCCCTTAGAAATCCTGAAGGCGGTGCTTGGTTTTCGGGGTCCCGTGCGCGGCTAGGCTCCTAAAAAGTCCCACACATGTGGTATCCCCATACTCAGGAGAAGCAGCAAAATGTATTTTGGGGTGCAAATCCACATATAACCATGGCATGTGTGAGCAATATATCATTTAGTGACAACTTTTTGTAATTTTGTATTTTTTTTGTCATTATTCAATCACTTGGGACAAAAAAAAAATATTCAATGGGCTCAACATGCCTCTCAGCAATTTCCTTGGGGTGTCTACTTTCCAAAATGGGGTCATTTGGGGGGGTTTTGTACTGCCCTGCCATTTTAGCACCTCAAGAAATGAGATAGGCAGTCATAAATTAAAAGCTGTGTAAATTCCAGAAAATGTACCCTAGTTTGTAGACGCTATAACTTTTGCGCAAACCAATAAATATACGCTTATTGACATTTTTTTTACTAAAGACATGTGGCTGAATACATTTTGGCCTAAATGTATGACTAAAATTGAGTTTATTTGATTTTTCTTATAACAAAAAGTAGAAAATGTGTTTTTTTTTCAAAATTTTCGGTCTTTTTCCGTTTATATCGCAAAAAATAAAAAACGTAGAGGCAATCAAATACCATTAAAAGAAAGCTCTATTTGTGGGAAGAAAAGGACGCAAATTTCGTTTGGGTACAACATTGCATGTCCACACAATTTCCAGTTAAACAGCGCAGTGCCAAAATTGTGAAATCACCTCTGGTCATTATGGTCCGTATTGGTCCGGTCCTTAAGTGGTTAAAAATAAAAAAATTAAAAATTAAAAAAAACATTCCAGCGGTGAAATCCAGTGTCCTGCCGGGATCCAATGTCCGGTGCTGTCCACACGAAATGTCATTGGCTGAGCCTGAGCGGACCTGATGGGGAACTTCCTCCGCAGTGTAATAAATAAATAGACCCGTCCCTTCTAAAGTTCCCTATCAGGTCCGCTCAGCCAATGACATAGGTGTAAGGCTGAGGACCTGATGCGGAACGTGAGAAGGGGCGGGTCTATTC